>JAKEEE010000135.1:0-553301 GCA_021498325.1 Bactrocera minax
TAATAAAATATTGTCTTGTATATATTTCTATTACTTGGTATACTTCCATTCTCCACCCATTGCTTGCAATGACAGTTTCATGACGTCGAGATATATTTTCTAAATATTTTTTTTGCAAAATTCGGGTTCATCATTGTACCACTATTCTGATACAGCTTTCTACAGCATTTCATATACTCTCGCAATGTGTGAGGATTAGAGGCTGGGAAATGCTTTCAGGTGCTGGTATAACTTTATATTAAACAAGTAAGAAAGGGCTAAGTGCGGGTGTAACCGAACATTTTATACTCTTGCAATGTGCAAGGATCAGAGGCGGAGATATGCTTTCGGGTGCTGGCGTAACTTTATATTAAAAAATGTTGCGGAAGAATTCAACATTCATTATTCGACGAATTTATTACTTATAAACGAATCATAGACTCACATACTTGATTTTATATAATACTCACGTACTTGTTTTGCTTCGTATCCGCGATATTTATATTAAAATCTACAAAATTAACTCAAAAGTGATATATGCGATATAAACTCAACCAAAGTTGTTTAATTAGTATTAAATTAGTATTAAATATTAGATACATGAGGAAAAAGTCAACGATAGAAAAGGAAATCATATAAGGAATAAGCGGCTTAAAGAATGGTCCAGACCGATTTCTTTCATATTTAGTGCGAAATCACATTGTGTTTAAGAAAACATATCTACTTAATTTTATTAAAATATCACACATATTGACCAACATAAACGGTTTAAAGTCAGGTGGAAAGTCAGGGATTCTTATATATGGCATTTTTGGGACAGAGGGAAATCTGCACTGATCACATTAACTCTTTTCATTATTCAAGTATGTTAGGGAACATGTTTTCACGCAATTTTATGAAGGTAACTCACACAGTGACCGACATATACGGCATAAAGTCTACTAGAATAACGAAAATCATTACATGTAGTATATCCGAGCTAGGATAATTCGTTGACCGATTTCACACATTTTCGTCATTAAACTATGGTATATCCAATATTGCATGTTCACTTAATTTTGCTAAGATATCTTACAAATTGACCGAAATATATGGTATAAAGTCTAACGGGAAGTTGAAAATCCTTATATTAGGCGCATAGGGGCTAGGGGAAGTGCTTACCCGATTTTTCCTATTTTTGACACCAGATCACATTATTATCATGCAAAGATAGTCCTTCAATTTCATTACGTTATCTTACAGATTTACCGTTATATATGGTATAAAGTCTACTGGAAGGTTGAAAATCTGTATATGGGGGCTAGGGAAAGTATTTACCAGATTCTTGTTACCAGAACACATTATTATCATGGGAAGATAATTTTCCAATTTCATTACAATAACTCACAGATTTACCGATATTTTCGGTAAAAAGTCAGATAGAGGTACTGAGGTCCATATATCTATGTATCTGTTGTCCCGAAAAGTTATTTGCTGATTTCGACTATTTTTACGCATGAGATAGCATATCTTAAACGTAATATTCGTGGAAAGCTCTCGTTCCAATCTCTTAATTGATGCTCGATTTATCTAAAGTGAAAGCAGATGAAACTTAAAATTGTGTTATATGGGAAGTGGGCGTGGTTTGTATCCGATTTCTACCATTTTCACAATGTGGCATAAGAATGCAAATATAATGTCACATACCACATTTTGTTGAAATCGGTTAAGGTGTTCTTGAGATCTGGGATTCCACTTAAAGGTGGGTAGTGCCATGCCCATCACTAAAGCTTTCATGGATTCCTATGCAACCCTTCCATATCATTTTATGGTAAGATTTAATGATTCTGTCGTATTTTTTCAGCGGGCTTTTAGAACTTTTCAACATAACCTTTGTATTGGAGGTGGGTGTGGTTATTATTCGATTTCGCTCGATTTCTCAGTATATTAGGAGGTGCATTCTCAGAAAATTTTATTGATATAGCTTCAACGGTTTCCGAGATATATATATTAAACCTATTGGGAGCAGGGTCATGCCCACTCTTACAAAAATGTTTGCCCACAGATGCCCCGCCTACGAGGATCCTCTACCAAATAAAACGTTTACATCTTAATTTGCTGCTTAGTTATAGCACTTTATCTGTTTTCGATTAATGGCATTTTGTGTCATGGCATTTTTTCCAAAGAACGCAAGTACCAAGTTTCATCACAATATCTTAATTTTTACTCAAGTTATCGCTTGGACGTACGGACAGACAGTCACTCGAATTTCAACTCGTCTTTTCATCCTGATTATTTATATATATATATATATATGTCTATATCTAACTCAATTAGTTTTAGGTGATACAAACAATCGTTAGGTGAACAAAACTAATATAATCTCTAGGAATATTTTGCGAGGGTATAAAAAGTCAGAAAATCGAAAAGCTGGAAAAATTAATAAAAGAAGGTAACGAGGTAATTTTTATCGCCAAGTTAAAGTAAGAATTATGAATTTCTGAATCTTGTTAGTTGTACATTGGACTTTAACTAATAACCGTTTTATTTGTAAGCAAAAATGTTAAGTTTCTTAAAAATATTTAAAATTCAAATATTATAAATAAAGTCGTTGCAAGTCTTCGATAAGCCTTTCTTCCGTTGTGGGTTATATAACAACACCCAATCTCCTTCAGCGAACCCCTCAGAGTTCATTGCCTTGTCGTATTTTGCCTTCATTTTATTACTCATGGTTTGCGTGCGCTGTCTCACCATAGCATGTATTTCTTTCATCCTGTCTAGTTGGGTACTGTTGGTTTCCTTCGTATTCCTTCCACCATTGGGCTTAATTCCGAACTTCAAATCAATCGGTAACCGAAGGACATTTCCAAATATTACCATTGCTGGAGTCTACCCCGTTGTTTCGTGTATTGCAGACCGATAAGCCATCAGGAACAAGGATATGTGAGTATCCCAATCTTTTTGATACTTGTCTACCACTTTCCGTACACGTTCTTATAAAGTTCGACCATGCCGTCGGACTGCGGATGTAACGCAGTTGTACGTGTTTTTCGTATACCCAGTTTTTGGCACATCCCCTGAATTAGCGCTGATTCGAAATTCCTCCCTTGATCAGAATGTAATTCTATGGGAACACCATATCTCGTTACACAGTTGTTGATGAATATGTCCGCCATCGTTTCAGCCTCTTGATTAGGAATCGGGTATACTTCTGGCCATTTGCTGAGATAGTCCATGACTACCAAAACGTATTTGTTTCCTAATTTACTGGTGAGAAATGGACCAGCTACATCCATGGCAGTTCACTCAAATGCCGCACCCGAATTGTACTGCTTCATCAGGCCGTGGCTCCTGGATCTCGGCCCTTTAGCTGCAATGCACTCAGCACAATTGGCAATCCACTCCGTAACCGATTGACGACAACCAACCCAGTATCTCCAAAAAAGCATATTTTGCGACTGGACTTTCTGCAGCTATTTCTTCTCTCGTTGGACGTTTGTTCAGTTCAATTCCATGCATTACAAGTTTCAGATCTGGATCTTCCTGTTGGTATTTCCTTAGTTCTTTCGGGTCCCAGTCTTCTGTCGATGTCATTGTCATTAATCGGACATCTATAATGTCTTCTTTGGCTTCAGCTTTTGTGCAATGTCTGCATTCCAAATTACAGGGACGACGAGACATCGCATCAGCATTTCCATGACTACTACCCTTGCGATGCTCTATAGAGAAGTCATAACTTTGGAGTCGCTCAATCCACCGTGGCAGCTGTCCCTCTGGGTTCTTGAACTGTAGAAGCCATTTTAATGCTGCGTGATCTGTTCTTACTAAAAATCGCTGACCATATAGGTACTTATGAAAATGTTTGATGCTCTTTACCAACGACAGTAATTCCCTCCGAGTTACACAATAATTCTTCTCTGGCTTACTTATCGTCTACCTATAATACGCCACCACTTTCTCATGACCGTCAATGACTTGTGATAGGACGCCTCCTATTGCGTATCCACTAGCATCTATATCCAGAATAAATGTTGATCCTGGGACCGGATATGGTAACATTGGCGCAGTACATAACTGTTCCTTCAGAGTTTGGAAAGCCACTTCCTGTTCTTTATTCCACTCAAATGCTTTGTTCTTTTTCATGAGTTCATGGAGGCTACTAGCTACGCTGGCAACAAGCCAAACTAGCAAAATTCGGAACAAATCGTCAATAATAGGTACACAGTCCAAGGAAACTTTGCAATTCGTGTAAATTTTTAGGACGGGGCTAATCTTTTACTGCCTCTATCTTTTCGAAAGCTGTGCAAATGCCTTTCGTTGTTACTTTGTGTCCTAAACAGTTTTCTTCCTTTTTGAACAGGGAACACTTCCTCGCGCTCAGATTTAGACCAGGGGATACTCATATATCCTTGTTCCTGATGGCTTATCGGTCTGCAATACACGAAACAACGGGGTAGACTCCAGCAATGGTAATATTTGGAAATGTCCTTCGGTTACCGATTGATTTGAAGTTCGGAATTAAGCCCAATGGTGGAAGGAATACGAAGGAAACCAACAGTACCCTACTAGACGGGATGAAAGAAATACATGCTATGGTGAGACAGCACACGCAAGCCATGAGTAATAAAATGAAGGCAAAATACGACAAGGCAATGAACTCTGAGGGGTTTGCTGAAGGAGATTGGGTGTTGCTATATAGCCCACAACGGAAGAAAGGCTTATCTCCTAAATTACAGTGTAGTTGGGAAGGACCATACCAAGTCGTGAAACGATTCAACGATGTGGTATATTGAACACAGACCATTGGAAGACCAAGGAATAAAATAAAGATAGTTCATTTAGAACGGCTTGCAGCGTATGGTACCGCAAATATATCTAGTCGGGATGATCAGACTTACGTAGAGGGTAGTGTGACGGACACAAATCCCAGAATCGGCGATAACTTGTCGGAATCTACCAGACATCGAAACTAGTAGTTGCCAGAATGTTCGAATAGCAATACTGTAGCGAACTCGAATGTCAGAGCAAAACCAAATCGGCGATAGGCTGCCAGAATCAGATAGAAAGCGAAGTAGTAGTTGCCAGAATGTTCGAGTGACGATCTGTTAGTAACGATCTACTATACAAGAGCTGCCGGAGTAGCAGCAGGACAGAGTTAAAATAAGAGTGTTGCTAAGTTAAGTACAAGTAAATTATAAGTAAGCTCAAATAGCGAGTAACAAAGTGACAAGTTGTTAAGTAGGAAATAAAGAGAAGCCATTAAATTGTGACTTTATTTGTACAATCCAGTGATCGAACTCAGGGTAGAGTTTCAACGTGAGCGATTAATTTAGAAAATGCGTTACAATATAAATTCCGACTCACAGAGGCAGACAAACGGCATCAAACACGGCAACACTATATAGCAGATTTGTGCCTTTTTTGAATCATTTGGCCGCTTTAGTAGTAGAATATTTGGGGCAAACCTAATAAAGTGCCTAATGTTTTGCCCCTCCTCTTCCTCATTCTATTTCATTCTTATTGTGATTTTTTTCATTCTACAAGCATTCGCTTGCGTATGTTTGAGTGAAAAATCTAAGATTTGTTACTTGTAGGTTTATACAATGGTTGGTTGGCAATGGCTATTGCCCGTGGAGATGAAGCGTTAGCAGCTAATGAAAGGAACTTAAATGAAGGCTCACGCACAAGAATTCAGAATTTCAGAATTTTTGACTATTGAAAATTGCTGTTAAAAAATTAACAAATAAAATGGAAAGTAAGAAAGCCACAATTTTATTTATTGTTAAAAATCTTTTTTGATATCTCTCATACGTGAAGGAAAGCTGTATTTAGGTTTACTACATTGCTATTTGTGTCATCGAACCCAATACTATGTTACTAGTATTATTAGTATTATTATTTATTAATTTAATTAGTAGTTTATTTAGTAGTTTAATTAGTAGTTTATTTAGTATTTTTTTAATTATTATTAGTAGTGCCTGAGGTAGAAGATTTCATTTAAAGGTAGGTGGCGCCACGGACAAGGTCCTATTTTTGTATCGATTGTTATGAAGCCCTTAAGTGCTGTCTTGACTGTGGCCTTGATTTAATGCTTCTGACGTATTTATTTAATGAATTATAGCACCTTTAGTAGTTTTCAATATAACCATTATACGAGGAGTGGGCGTGGTTATTATCCGTTTTCACTCATTTTCATAACGTCTGAGCAAAAACCGTTGGGATTTGTCGCCTGCAAGTTTGGTTGATATTGATTCAGTTGTTTGCGACATATGTACATTAAATCTATTAGGGGTCGGGCCAACATCCACACCTTAATATTTTGTAATACCCGCTCCTCTAATATAGTTTTCTTAACTTGTTGTTTAGTTATAGAATTTCTTAAGTTTCTGTTTAACGACATTTAGAGGGCGTGGCAATTTCGCGATTTTGCCTACCTGCAAAGCCAAGCTCCTCAGAGCGCCAAGGAACATGTGTACCGAATTTATACAGATATCTCAAATTTTGCTCAAGTTATCACTTACACGGGCAAACGGAAGGATAGACAGAGTCAGAGTCAGAATCAGTTACCCGCAATTCTACTCGTCTCGTCATCCTGAGCATTTATATATAACCATTTATATATATATATATAGCTCCGTCAATCAATATTGGCAATCTTTTCGCAAATAATACTCACATTCTAACAGAAGCACTCCATTCGGGAACTGGTACTATCTCAACGAGTTCAAAATATGAATCGGGTACAAACAATATACTTCGTATAAATGGAAAGAAAGTTAAAGTCATCTAGATTGATAATGTCGTCAGATAAATATATTACAAATATCGTGAATTTCGATAGTAGCGCAAGAAATTATACAATCTTTTTGTAGGATTATGATACCTTGGATTGATTTAGTATATCTTGGCACGAAAGTAAATCATAAGCAAACAATCACTATTCAAGACTAAAAGGTTTATAATATTTTCACAGAAATTTTCACATTTTGAAGTTATATTATCTGTTCTTTCTCTTTATTATTCTCCTGTAAATTTTCCACAGAACAAATTCAGTGCCACAAGCAGCTATGTATAGTTTAAACAACAAACTTGGTTGTCTCTTTCACTCATTCAGCGTTTAATACAAGGGAAGAGCTAGAGTAAATGTTTGTGTACAATTCACATTTTGTTACAAATGTGTGTATGGATTGGTTTCCATGAAAATTCTTACAATGTGTTGGAGTTTCGGGTAGCTGCAGAGATGTCCAACATAGAGATGGTTATGGTGTGACGATTTGACCAATTTGACGGTCCACTGTTCGCAGGGGTACTGAAAATGATGAATGTGTTTCACCCCAGTTTAACATCAACGGAGTCGAAAATAATGTTATTTTTATACGTTTACAGATTCGTTTATTTACAATGCACGAACGACTGCATATAATTTATAGATGTCTTGTTCATATTTGGTATCAAAATATACATATAAGAATATGGTTTTATTGATATGATTCATGATTGATTCTATAAAATCTTTTGAAATATATATATACAAACATATATGAAATACATATGTATGTATATAGTTAATATAAATTTGATTAGTGGTGTATGTAGTTTATTTATTATATTTATTTGCTTTGGTCAATAAAATTTTATATAACATCTCAAAAGATCAATCGTTCGCACATATGTACATATGTAATTATCTCTGCATATTAACAAATATGAAACAGTCAACGCATAATGTTTGTAAATTTATCCACATACAATATATATATGTATGTAAATATGTATTCTATTAGCTTCATGTAAAATCTCAGTTGCCGCACACAGCGAATGACCGAAGCTAGTGATTTGTTTTCGTGTAAAATAGTTTCAATAAATCAGTGCGTTCGCAGGCAAAGGACTCCAGATGCCCATATATGTTTTCGTTAATTTTTTATGCCTTAATTCTTACAAAAATAAATTGTATTTAATTCAAATATAGTATAATATGTTGGTATAATATTTACATACCTCAAATTAAGTAGATATACAATTAATACGCCAACATTTGTTAATACATATTAAGCGCAATCATAATAATGGCGGTGTCACTTGAAACGGCCTTGTAAAGCTTGCTGTGTCGAAGGATAAATGACTGCTTGAGAAAAACAAACAAACTGTCGTAAATATGAATGTTTATGTATGAGATGTAAATTTTTTCGAATTTGCGTGCGCTGTCTCACCATGTAGCATGTATTTCTGATCTCATCTTCAAGGATACTGTTGGTTTCCTTAGCATTCCTTCCCCTACTGGGGTTAATTCCAACCCTCCAATCAATTGTTAACCGAAGGTCATTACTAAAAATTACCCTTGCAAAAGTTTGCCCTATTGTTTCATGTATAGCAGACCGATAAGCCATCAGGAACAAGGATATATGGGTATCCAAATCTTTTTGATTCTTGTCTACCTCTTTCCTCAAATGTTTTTCTAGAGTTCGATTGAACCGTTCTATCATGCCACCAGACAGCGCGTGCAATGCAGTTGAACGTTTTTTCCGGATACCCAGTTTTTGGCATCTCCCGAATCAGAGCTGATTCGAAATTCCTCCCTTGGCCAGAATGTAATTCTATTGGAACACCATACCTCGTTATCCAATTTTTAATGAATATGTCCGCTACTGCTTCAACCTCTTGATTAGGAATTGGATATACCTCTGGCCATTTACTGAAATAGTCTATGACTACCAAAACATATTTGTTTCCTAATTTGCATATGCCAATAAAAACTTTGCTTTAATTTCTCCAAGGTTTCCGTGATTCCCATGTGCCCTCCACATGCACCGTTGTGCAGCTCGTTGAGAAGTTCGAAAATTCTTACTTTCGAAATAATCATATGAGCTCAGGAGCTTTGCCCATCTTCGCTTTCCCATACTCGATGCAAACAAACAGACAGATACTAACTTTAAACTGCTTCACTGTTGTCAATGTGCCTTTACGACTAGGCTTTTTACAGCTATTTATTCCCTCGTAGGACGTTTGTTCAGTTTCACTCCACTCCATACACAATGTCTTCTTTGCCCTCAGCTTTTGAGCAATGTCTGCATTCAAAATTACAGAGATGGCGGAACATCGCATCCGCATTTCTACGACTGCAATCTTTGCGATGCTCTATAGAGAAGTTGTAACTTCTGAGCCTCTCATATTGGTTTTATTTGAAAGCTGCTTGATCTTCCTCAGCTTTGCATTTGCGACCATTTGGATTATTGGATATGACTGCTTTTTCCGCAGCTGAAGCATTCAACCACGTCATTATTTTTCTTACGCGTTTTTCTTCTTTCAAAAATTGATTCACCCAAGTTTGTTTTTTTATTTCTACTTGATGAGCTTTAAATGTTTGATTACGAAGCAGAGATGTATTTTCGTGGGTTAGAATATACGAGACGGTTTCTGCAAATGTCAATTTTGGACATGATGTAGCATGTAGCGCGTAGTCTCATTTCGTATTCCATTAACGAAGAGCTGAATTTTTATTTGTTATTTCATTTGAAAATAAAGACAAGTGTATGGCCATTAAATTGTGACATTTTTTAACAATCCAGTGATCGAACTCAGAGTAAAATTTCAACATAGGCTATTAATATAGTAAATCCGCTACAACTGCGATTGTCAAATAAAGTTCTATAAGAGATAATTTAAAACACGGGTAAGTCATGAAAGCAGATAACATTAATGTTGACGAATATGTCTTTCAAACGTAATTAGAGGAAGCTGCAAAGAAGATAGAAGAAAATGAAATTGTGTAACACGGCCACCATTCCAATTGCGATTTCACATGTTACTTCCCCGACAACTTGAGTATCTTCTCCAGTTGCAGTACGTAATTGGCCCTGCTAGTGGTCTTATTTTGTTATTAACCAGATCAGATCGAGTTATGGAATCTGGCGCACCCGTATCCACAGTCTGCATTCGCTTTTTGCCGTCCACACCCATTAATGGTAACATTATTGGGTTTCTGCATATTTGTGAAATGGAGATTACAGGGAATTCACTTGTAGGACCCAGTCCGTACCCTTTTCGGCTGGCTCGCTTTAGTTTAATGACTTGTCTCATTTGAAAGCTGTTTGATCTTTTTCAGCGGGGGATAAGAATAACCCGCAGTAAAGCATGCCTGTCGTAAAGCCCGACTAAAATCCATAAAATGCACTGCATTTGAAATAGACTTTGCTCTAAAAATAGGATTAGCCATGTCAGAAATAGTGCTATATTACTTGCCTTGAATTGAGTTTATAACATTATAAATGTATTATGCGCACACTTAAAGAGGCATTTTAGTTCGAGCTACAAATGCCACCAGTCTGAGTTGAATGGGTAGCTCAACTGGAAGTACCCCAGGCTACAAGGTCTAACCGGAGACTAATCTGGTACCACGGGGAGCAGAGGCCCGGTGGAGTTGCTTGTCGCTCCATCCTGCTCATTGCGGTAGGCCCTTCGGGGAGTATCGTGGTGGCTGTGACTTAATACCTGAATGCGGGTATAGCTGTTGGGCGGTATAGTTCAGTGTGGAGTTGTATTACAACCGGGTGTCGAACCCAAAGTACGGCAGAGGTTTTATATAGTCCTCGAGCCCTATCAAGGTGGTTATTGTGTCCATTTCCACAATGCCGATCGGTACCGTTGGTTTTGGCAAAAAGCTATTACTGATGGGGCGCCGATCAACGCATTATATTGATTCGTTGTTTTTTAGAGCACCGTGGAGTTAGGCTGTACAAACGGCAGGTACCTACGTAAACCACATCGTTCAATCTTGGTTTCGATATTACAGTTGCGTGCAATATGACCACTTCTTCCGCAGTTGAAACACTTAACCACGCCATCATATATCTTACGTGTTTCACGAGATTTCTCCAAGATTCTACTCACCTTTTCAAGTAATCGATTCACCCAATTGGGTTCTTTTATTTCTACTTGATGAGCTTTAAATGTTCGATTACTAAACAGAGAAGTCGTTTCCTGCGTTAGAGAATTCGAGACGGTTTCTGCAAACGTCAATTTCGGACATTCTAACCCAGCATAGCGCGCAGCCTCATTTCGTATCCCATTAACGAAGCTCTGAATTTCGAAAATTAGCTCAAATGAGCTAATCTCTCAATCTCCGCAGCAAATTCCTGCAGAGTCTCATTGGCTTTCCGGCGGCGACTTTGTAACTCCATGTGGAAAATCTGCTTCCTATTTTCACATTCATAACGCCTTTCTACTGCGCCCCATAAAGTTCCATTTTTAAAATAATCTCTTATGGGACATTATTTTATAATCCCCCTTCTGACACCAATTGAAATGGATTTTCTAAATTAATCGTTCACGTTGAAACTCTACCTTGAAATGGATCACTGGATTGTTCAATTAAAGTCACAATTTAATGGCTTTACACTTTTCTTTATTTCTTATTTAATAACTTGACACTTTGTTACTCGCTATTCGAACTTACTTTTAATTCACTTGTACTTAACTTAGTAACACTCTTATTTGAACTGTGTCTTGCTGCCACTCCGGCAGCCCTTATATAGTAGATCGTTACCAACAGATCATCACTCGAACATTCTGGCAACTACTAGGTTCGCTATCTGGTTGATTCTGGTAGCTTATCGCCGCTTCTGTTTTGCTCTGACATTCGAATTCGCTACAATGTCGCCAATCGAACATTCTGGCAACCACTAGTTTCGATGTCTGGTAGATTCTGCAAGTTATCGCCGATTCTGGAATTCGTGTTCGCCACAATATCGATATTGCGGTGCGATCACGCATATCCAACCTTTTTAGGTATATGCATAATTTAAATGATTAAATGAATGCGTAGACCGAAATTTAATTTTTCAAAATCATACAATAATATATAATGCAAAACGTAAACAACATTTCAACAAAGAAGCAATACTATTCATAATAAAATATCACAATTCAAAGAGAAACGTGTTTAAGTAAGTGTACAAGGATTTTTCATTTATAGCAAAGAAAGCATAACATTTTTGTTACTCAAAATTCTGTATAATCTGTATTGTTGGTCGAAAATTTTTTTCACACTAAGTTTGTCAGTTACCTTAAACAGGTTTATATCTAGAATCCCACCTTTTTGATATCAGCTGTTCAAAGTTCCCTGGTTTCCTTCGCTTCCAACTTAATCATGAAACGCCTTTGAGAGAAAATTGAGATGTTGGCTAATCTCGTCAATGTGTAGGCTTTCAAGTAATGAAGAATCATATGGTTTTCAATATTTTCACAATGCTGAGATCACCTAACATAATTATGGCTTTTTCCGAAGAGCTTTAAATAAAAGTACTTTAAAATATAAATATAAATACAAATATATAAATCATAATTATATAAAAGTCACGTACAATTCAGGTACTACAATTTTAAACATCAAAACAATCTACTAAGTAATAAATAATATTTACAAAATATTCTAAATCAACCACAGCGAAATGCTAGTTAAAACAGCCTATCAAAAGAATAGTAGTGGAGAAAAGCGTCCTAAACCTGGTACACAAAAAACTTAAAAAAAAGAATAAGCGTACAAGCGTAATTAAAAAAGTTCTCATTTCAAAATCACAGATCAAGGTAACTAGGGAAATTACTGTCTTCGACAGACAAATATTTTTACAATTATCAAATAATTCAAACCGACAGACATAGATATATATTCCTACTCACATAGGCAAACAAACGGACATGATTACTATTTGTGTGTATCACACAAAAACCTTATGTTTTTGAAATCAGTTGTTTCTTTTTTTTATTAAAAGCATTTACTAGGAAATATGTTCTAATTCTTATAAAAAGATATTTTATCACGTCGGAATTACAATTTTCACAACAATAGTATGGTTCTACATCCACCATTTTTTCAAATATTTGGGCAAACCCGATCCTATGGCAAGTAGAATCAAAATGTTGTGTATAAATATCTACGAGTTTTGATACAAAATCTGTAAATTCAGAGGGTGGTTTTACTACTTGGCAATTACTATATTGCTTTTCTGATGTGAAGAAAAAGTCTTCCTCAGTAATACCACTATCAAATCTTGCTAAAGGGATCAAACAATTATGTTGTTTAAAATATCTATAAATTGATAATTAGTTAATATGTAAATTTAACCTATATGAATTCTAATAATCGAAAAATATTTGAAAATGTATTAAAAATATACTTAAGGTAATAAATTTTATGGCAAAACACTGCAACACTCTATAGCAGATTTCTGCCTTTTTTGAGGCATTTGGCCGCTTTAGTAGTAGAATATTTGAAGCAAACCTAATAAAGTGCCTAATGTTTTGCCCTTTCTCTTCTTCATTCTATCTCATTCCATTGTAATTTCTTTCATTCTAGAAGCATTCGCCTGCGTATGCATGAGTGAAAAATGTGAGATTTGTTAGTTGTAGGTTTATACAATTGTTCTAAGCTTATACAATATTGTAGATGTAGCGTTATTTGGTTAGAAATGTATATATTATGTTAAGTATTGACAATGTATTTCTACCTGTGGATTTGTAATTATGTGGTATGTGTAATTAAAAGCAATTTTTTAGTGTTTGGATAGGATGAAAATTAACGAGAAAAACTTGTGTGTTTTCGCCACTACACCTCCATTCGATTGCGAAGGATTTTTGAATAAACGGGGTGAAGTAAATAAGGCATTTCAGAGGCGATATTTTGTACTAAAAGGAAATTTATTATTTTACTTTGAGAAAAAAGGAGATAAAGAACCATTAGGACTTATAATTGTAGAAGGTTGTACTATAGGTAATGAAGAAACAATTAATTATATTATATACATTATATAAAATTAACCGTATTTTATTTTGCTTTAGAATTGTCCGAAGAAAGTGATCAGTACTGTTTCGAAATAGCTTTTAATGGTAACCGAACTTATGTCTTAAGCGCAGATTCGCAGGAAATTATGGAAAGTTGGATGAAAGCGTTGACATGCGCTGGCTATGAGTACAAAAAATTGGTTGTGGCAGAGCTACAGCGACAATTAGAAGAAGTTGAATTTTCCCGTAATAGTAAGTTATTAATTGACATTTGACTAATAATATTGCTTTTATATTAGAAAAAAACGTCGAAATTAGATAGTAATTAAGAAAAAATTGCAGAAATTCTTACGGAGGCAATTTCTGCAACAAATGTGCCAAGACCACCACCTCGAAGATACAACCCATTCAATCGACCAGCTCCTCCCCTGCCAGGCATTAGGAGTAATAGTAATGGGGCCCCAGGACCATTCATTAATGGACATTTTGCTTCTGTAAAGCAGTGTGCACAAACTTCTACTGGTAAATATATGTACTAAGTATTATGATAGTATTTGATGAATTGCAATGATATATAAAAAATAACACCCCTATTATATTGTAACGGATTTTCTAAATTAATCGTTCACGTTGAAACTCTACCCTGAGTTGGATCACTGTATTGTTCAATTAAAGTCACAATTTAATAGCTATACACTCTTCTTTATTTCTTATTCAATAACTTAACACTTCACTCGTTATTCCAGCTTACTTATAATTCACTTGCACTTTACTTGGCAAGGCTGTTATTAGAGCTGTGTCCTGCTGCCACTCCGGCAGCCCTTATATAGTAGATCGTTACCAACAGATCGTCACTCGAACATTCTGGCAACTACTAGCTTCGTTGTCTGGTTGATTCTGGCAACTTATCGTCGATTCTGTTTTGTTCTGACATTCGAGTTCGCTACAATATCGCCATACTTCGCAACTACTAGTTTCAATGTCTGTTTCAATATTTCAGTTTATCACCGTTACTGCAATTCGTGTTCGCCACACTGCCTTCAACTTAAGTCTGATCGTCCCGATTAGACATATTTGCGGTACCATATGCTGCGAGACGTTCTAAATGAACTATCTTCATTTTATTCCTTGGTCTTCCAATAGTCTGTATGCGATATACCACATCGTTGAGTCGTTTAACAACTTGGTATGGTCCTTCCCAACTACGCTGTAATTTAGGACATAAGCCTTTTTTCCGTTGTGCGTTATATAACAAGATCCAATCTCCTTGAGCAAACCCTTCGGAATTCATTGGCTTATCGTATTTTGCCGTCATTTTATCACTCATGGTTTGCAAATTTCTTTCATCTCGTCTTCTAGGATTCTATTGACATCCTTAACAATCTTTCACTCATTGGGATTAATTCCAAACTTCAAATCAATCGGTAACCGAAGGTCATTCCCAAAAATGACCTTTGCTGGAGCCTGCCCCGTTGTTTCATGTATAACAGACCGATAAGCCATCAGGAACAAACTTGTCTACCACTTGCCTTGCCTCAAATGTTCTTCTAAAGTTCGATTAAATCATTCACCATGCCATCGTACAGCGGATGTAATGAAGTTGTATGTATTTTTCGTATACCCAGTTTTTGGTACATCTGAATTTGCGCTGATTCCAAATTCCTCCTTTGGTCAGAAAGTAGTTCTATTTGAACACCATAACTCGTTACTCAGTTGTTGATGACTACGTCCGCTACTGTTTCAGCCTCTTGAGTAGGAATGGGGTATACTTCTGGCCATTTACTGAAATAGTCCATGATTACCAAAACATTTGTTTCCTAATTTACTGGTGGGAAATGGACCTGCTGCATTCATGGCAATTGGCTCAAATGGCGCACCCGAATTGTACAACTTCATCTGCCCGTGACTCCTCGACCTCAGCCCTTTAGCTGCAATGCCCTCAGTACGATTGGCAATCCATTCCGTAATTGATTGACGACAACCAACCCAATGAAACCTTTGCTTTAACTTCTCCAAGATTTTCGTGATTCCCATGTGCCCTCCACATAGATTGATGTGCAGCTCGCTCAGAAATTCCGGAAGTTCTTACTTTCGGAATAATCATAAGATCTCGAGAGCTTTGCCCACCTTCGCTTTAACTTTAAACTGTTCCACTGTGCCCAATATGCCTTTGCGACTGTCATTTCTGCAGCAATTTCGTTCACATTGAAACTCTTGCCTGAATTCGATCACTGGGTTGTTAAATAACAGTCAACATTTAATGGCTATATACTTGTCTTTATTTTTAATTCAACTAATTTAACACTTAACTCGGCAACACTCTAATTAGAACCGTGTCTGCCAACTACGAGTTTCACTGTCTGGCTGATTCTGGCAAGTTATCGTCGATTCTGGCATTCATGTTCGTCATAATATTATTTATTGCAATTATATTTACTTACAAGCTTACATATGTAGCATATTTTATTAGGTTTATTAAAGTTTCTTTTTAAATAAAATTAAAATAAATCAAATTTGTTTTACAGAATCAATTATTGGGAACACCCCGATGCCGCCATTAAGGACTAACAAGAATGACTGCAATATTACAGTCACCTCAGCAGTATTTAAATCATGTTACCCAGCAATGAATATTTTGCGAAATAAGACTTATAGTACATTTGAACAATTACATGAAAATTTTCGTCGGGTAATAATGAAAGACGTGCTCATATACAGGGCGGAACAATTACTCAAGTCGAAGCCACTTATTGAATTGTGACTTTCTAATATTCAACGTATTACGTTTAAGATTAGTGATGTGCCTTGAAATTAAGACACACATTTGTCAGAGATTTAGTGTATCTACAATACTATTTATTTTTATTTTCGTAAGTGCCGTTTCGTAAAACAAACTTTATAGTCATTAATTCTTTGAGCGCGTGTTACGGTAATTGCAATTACATATGTGTGTAAACGTAAAATTTTGCTTTGAATAATTTGACATTTATTAAAATTTATTTATCAAATTGCTGTGTTTTACTACACATTTAAATTACTGTTCGTTTTTATAAATCAAGGCAATTCTTGGAATGTTGGTTCCAGCAAAATCATTATTCATGAAAATGGCACTACAAGAACACAGAGCTGTTCATTTTTCAATTCCCACGACTACTGGTTCTACGTTGCTGGAATTGAACCGGATTTTATCAGGCCTAGGACTGTCCTTTCGGCGATCTAACCCTGTTTGGTTCATTGAGTAACAAATTGATTTTGACATCTTTGGAGCAACACCTTTCTGGCTGGATCTTTAATGGAACTTAACAGCACCACAGTGCGGCAAGCTCCACTGCCGGTACTGCAGCAGCAGTAATAATCCACTTGTACACCACTCTCTCACACCCAGGGTCATAGCTGTTTCACCGAGACTGATGAAGGTTCTACAATTCAATTGCAACGGAGTGCCGAGTAAGATCGAGGAGATGGTAGATTTGATGAGCCGGGAAGTCTTATCTACCAAAATAAACAGCCGTTCAGATCTTTCAGCCTTGGCGGAAGCGCCGGTTTCAGCCTTGTACGTAAAGACCATGTGCGGTCAGACGATGTTAAGCTCGAAGTATTCAATATGTACGTTTTCCCAGTTACATGTTGACGTTCTGAACAATAAATGACGAAGTTTTCACCAAATTTATGGGCACATGTAATAGCTCGCCTGATATTACCGTTGTTAGTGGGTCTGATAAATAGTATAACCTGGATAGATAAATAGTATTAACAAAGCTAACTGGGTCGACTTCACAGAGTTAACTGAGAACCCCTTCACCGCACTAACCATTCCTACGGCCGTAATCGTTGGCAAACGTCGATTCCCTAAGGTGATTGCTGCTGCTACCGCTCGTTCCATTACTACTGATAGAATTGTGAAAATCCGCTTGAACTGGCCAGTCGAAGCAGCAGTCTTAGCTAATGAGCACGACACTTTACGTCAGGTTGATAATTGTGATCTCCGTACAAGGGATTTCATTTTGGCGATCCGACAACTGGTAAGTCACCATTAGCGGACGAAATGGGTATAACACTTAAGGACTCTGTAACCTATCCGCTCAATTTGATGGTTCAATTTGATTGTCATGTCTCCTCGAATTCGAAGAAATGCACGAGCTATTATATTTTGCCGGCATTTCGTACTGCACTGAATGGTGGACAGTCATCCGCGTTGTTTCGAGATAAAATTATAAATTAAGAAGAATTAAACAGGGAGTTCCCTAGGGTGATGTCGTTCCAATTACTGTTTCACTTTTATATTTCGAAACTCTCCCATTCACTAAAGGGAATTTCTGTTACCTCATACGCCAACCATTGTACGACAATGACGTCGGCGAATGGAATCGATGACATGTGTTTGAAAGTAAACGGTTAGTTTAACATTAATTACCTATGATTTTTTAACATTCCCTCACATAGGCTTAAATTTTTTATAAGACATAATTGTATGTGGTTTATAACACTTTCATAGATACAAAAAAAATATGACTTATCTTTTTTATATACATTTCAGATATCTGCAGTTTTGAGGAAAATCTTAAGCCAAAATCTGAAGGAAAATCTTAACTCCAATTTTATATTTTAATCATTATTGTTAATTATTATTAAAAAAAACCTACGCTTTAGTAGTATGTACTAAATTTGTTCATTTAAATGCAAAATATTATATTATACATATTAATGTGCGATTATTTGACAAATCAGTAATTATATAGGTAAGTATATATTATAAGTAAGTACATAATTAATAAGTATATTTTAACCTATTTTTTATAATAATAAATAATAATTAAACAATGTTCAGTAAAAAAGGATGTTAACCAAAGAATAACTGATAATTTTCCAAAATAGTTGAAAGTTAGAGCAGCAAAATATATTATATGTAGCATTTGCGGTAATGTCATGTGAGAGAGCGAGTAAGATAATCACACCGACGTGTAGTAAAAGAGGAGAAATAGTTACTTATTTTTCCCTAGGTTAAAACAAGTTACCTATCGAATAACAATTGCATTAATTACTGGTAACACTATGGTAATATGTTAGCTAAGTCTTACCCAGGGATCGCAATGAATGAAAGGAACTGTTACTGTTTGGTGCCCTTACATTATGAAGATCTGTTTTCATTCTTTCGTTAAAAAAGCATTTTAGAGCTTCTTTGTTCATTTTATATATTTTACTATTATTATACCTCGATTTTATTGTCTAAATAATCTACAATACAAAATGTGATACATAAACCAAAAACATTTATAATCATAAGTGATTTCGCACAGGGTAGATTCGCCTTAGCAACACCGTCAGGCGCGGTCTTGTTTCCTTGCTATCTCGGCAACGACTAAAGCAGTGGTCTACAAGAGGGAGACTGCCACTGTGTGAGTGAGCGCAAAAGTAAAGGCAACCAGTGGGAACTATGTAACCTTACTTTGTGAGAATTATTTTCATTCTCTCGTAAAACAAGCATTTTCGTAATTCTTTATTATATATTCTACGATTAAAAGAAATATATTGGACCTTAAAAGCCTTAACTTTATTGCCTTTAAATTATCTAAAACATAATGCAATTCATAACACCAAAAATAATTTCGGGCAGGGTACATTTGCCTCAGCGATAGAGCGTAAGTGTACATGTGATTATGCTAGCACAGTTGTGCTATGAACGTGTACCGACCACTGGACTAAAGGCTGATAAGCCATAAACGTTGGAGCGTAATGCCCGATTTACATATAACTTTTGCTTCGCTTTGTACTAAATGCACTAAAATAAATATTACAAACAATTATTTTCAATAAATATTTTTAGAGAAAACATCAAGTTGCACCTGTGCTTGTTCGATAAGAGCTCGACATTATTTAGAAATAAGATGGTGAAAGATTAATCATGGCAGGCAGTAGCGATTTCAATGGGAGCCCAAGGTTAGTATTGATTAGTTATTAAGTGTCTGTAAAATTATTATTCCCCATGTTTTCTTTCTTTAAATAGTGGAACATTGCAAACAGCGCAGGAAGTCGTTGCGCAACAGATTCGTGTGGAGGTGTTGTCATAGAAATTGAGGTCGAGTTCTGCCGCAGAAGATATAAGATAAAAATAACGGAAGTTTTCGTTTTTTAAAAAAAATATTTATTCATTCGTCTCCATTCGATATTATACACTTATGCCAGCGCTTCTTCCAATCTTCGAAACATTTCTCAAACTCGATTTTTGGGATAGCCTTTAGCTCTTTCAGCGATGCGCTTTTAATGACATCTGTACTTGTAAAAGACGGCCTTTTAAAGTTCTCTTTATTTGTCGAAATCGGAAGTCACACGGAGCCATGTCTGGCGAATATGGAGGCTGTGGCATCGTTACAGTATAGTTTTTGGCCAAGAATTCACGAACAAGCAACGAACTGTGAGCAGAATTGAACAAAGGTAAGAAAAAGCCTTCAATTGTTTTTCCACACATCCGGGGTTTTTTCGGATTGCTGCACACAAATAGCGTTGAACTTGTAGGTAGTACTCCTTTAGTACTCCTTTCCTTTACCATTAAAATAGAAGAACATTCCCGTTATTTTCTGAGCACACCTCGTAAGTGTTCATAAGCGCAACGGAAGATTTGAGCTAGCTGAACTGCAGCATTGATTTGACACCTAACGAGAAGTGAAACCGCAACATTTGAATTGAAGTGGTCTTCATAGAGATTTTGAAGATCACTTTTAAAACAATAGAAAAGTAGCGTCCAATAAGCTTTTATAAAATGCTGCAAAATATTTTGACACTCAGAGTGAGTAGGGGTCTTCTATGGTTATGCGAACTGATTGATCGCAACACGGTCTACATGAATACGAACACAGAGTAACTTGCCGTCCAATAAGGTGCCGCGAAGTACAATTTGAACGAATTTCTAAAGTTTTCTATATGCAATATAAAACAACTCCAAAAAATGTAAAGAGCCTACAAAAAATTACAGGGTGGTGACCTGCTTTTCAATCAGTTCATTGGTTAATTTTAATTGAAAGTAAACCAGTTCTCGATATAGAAGCAGTTATACTAGAGATGGAGGGCAAATTAAGACGAATCGTGCTAACTGATATTCAATTAATAGATCATTATATAATCTTCCAGTTTAGCCAACATGAGAACTATGTATTGGTAAAAGCAAGTTATAACTTTTCAAAAATGTTTAAAAATAAAATGCTACCTAAAGTAGTTGCCGATTTACTTAGAAGGTCGGTCCCTAAATAGGAGATGCTTCTTCCAATTTTATTCGAATGGAGAATTATAAGTTAAACGCGTAGACATATTTATAAAAAAATTTATTTTCGGCAACTTCGGAACTGAAACATTTCATTCAATGATTGTATAAAATACATAAATCATAACAGATGCATTACATCATTTTTTAATTCCTTTTTCAACCTTTCCTGTACTTGCTGTGGTTTCTGCTAAGTATATAATTCTGTAATATTGTAAAGCAAATGTCTGTTGCTAGATTTAAGTGTTTTTTTTTTAATACGATAAGAGTTTTTAATTTCTTTTGTTATTAATATCATTAAGTATAATACAATGTGATTTGTGGAAACAAAATGTGATGTAATACACAAATAACTTATAATTTTTTTAAATAAATAAGACTGAATTGTTGGAGCTCTTTCTCATTGGTTAAGTAATTTCTTTCTGCTTTATTGAGAGTTTTTGAAATGGAGATAACTAGTTTACCCTCATGCGATAACACCGCACCTACAACAGTAGTTAATACAAATATTTTTGAATATAATACAAATAGGATAGGTCAATTCTATTTATGACGCTACATGTGTCTTTAATAAATAGAAGGTAGAAATACCTTCCTCTACTAAGATTATTTTAAATATTTTTGACATATTCTTGTATGTCGTACAGTTTTCCCCCGATACGTATCTTGCCAAAGGCTTGGTTATCACAGCATAGTTCTTAACAAACTTAGAGTAGTACTTTGCGATTTCCAAGAAACCAAAAGGTAAGAGGGAAGAAAAGAAGAGGTAGTTCAAAATTAAGATGGATGAAGCTTTTAATTCAAAGTTGAACAAAGCAGAAAAAGACCTTTGGAGGCTTTTGTAAAACGATGTTATAATTTTCTCGGGAATACAAACGCTAAAAACTACCGCCAAATCATTCGAGAGCTTATTTCTGCTTATAACTCTTTAGACGAAATACGCCTCTTAAAATTCACCTTTTTCACTCGCACGTAGAAACTCCAATGGAATCGATGAAAAGAAAAAGAAACTACAAAGTACTGATATTTTTAGAACTTGTGACCATAACATTATAATCTTCCACTGAAAAATCTGGGCCGAAATGATTTTCACCTTTTCATAATCGGTTTAATCGTTTGTCGGTTTTTGATTAAATGGATTTTAAGTTGAAAATCTATGTGCTGTACTTATTTGCAAGCTAAATTCCTTGCTTAGAGCACAAAATGTAATGAACTTATTGTGCCATCAATGGCGAATGGAATGGACTTCGGCTTCTCTCATGGCATTAGCGCAAATGCTCCATATGATATATTTTACTGCTCTAATTTTTCAACAATTTTCGAAAAATATCTGTTACTCTTTGGTTTAATGAATATATTAGATATATGAGGAAAAAGTCAACCAGAGAATGGCACATCAAAACATTAGGAATAAGGGGCTTAGGCCATGGTCTAGACTGATTTCTTTCATATTTAGCGCGAATTCACATTCTGTTTAAGAAAACATATCTAATTAATTTCATTAAAATATCACACATATTGACCAACATAAACGGTTTAAAGCCAGATGGAAAGTCGGGAATTCTTAAATCGGGCATTTTTGGGATAGAGGAAGATCTGCGCTGATCACTTTAACTCTTTTCATTATTCAAGTATATTAGGAAACAAGTTTTCACTCAATTTTGTGATGGTAACTCACACACTGACCGAGATATTCTGCATAAATTCTGCTAGAATAACGAAAGTCATTATACGTACTATATGGGAGCTGGGAGGGGCACCACAAAAGGTGCCTTTATGGTATGCCATCTCATGTCCAAATGTTGCAGAAATCGGAAAGCACTTTTCTAGTCCCCAGATACCGAATATGTGGAACTCAGTGCTTGTATCTGACCTTTTACCGAAACTATCGGTCAATTTATGAGATATCTTAATGAAATTCAAGGACTCTCTTTTCTTGATCATAATATGCAAATTGCGCCAAAAATGTGGAAATCGGGAAATACTTCTTCTAGTCCCCATATACCTTTTATAAGGATTTTAAAATTTTCAGTGAAATTAACAGAGTGTCTCTTTATGATAACGCGTGTCCGTGCGCCTAAAATATGGATGAAATCGGGTAAACACTTCTCCTAGTCCCCATATACTTCATAAGAATTTCACACATCCGGCCGGCTTTATACGGTATGCGGTATCTCGTCATTCTGGTCATTTATATATATATATAACCAATCCTTTGACCAAGATACGTATCGGGGGAAAACCGCATGACTTACAAGAATATGTCAAAGATATTTAAAATAACCTTAGAGAGGAAGGTATTTCTGTCTTCAATTTATTAAAGACACATTTGGCGTCAGAAATGGAATTGACGTAACCTGTAATGGGTGCGGTATTATCGCACGAGGGTAAACTAATTATCGTATCGTATCGAATCATTTCAAAAACTCTTAATAAAACAGAAATAAATTACCTAACCAATGAGAAAGAGATCCTTTTTACTCCTTTTTTTTAGCACTAAAGAATTTACGAAATTATTTATAGGGTGTACCCAACCGGGAATACATACCGATCACCAACCATTAACATTTGCCTTATCACCCCTAAGCCTAATCCGAAAATAAAAAAATCACAATAGTCAAAGCCTCAATTCCAGAAAATTAAGATTGAAGAGGTCTCTATTTAGACATTTTCTACGCACACAAAATTAAAATTAATCACATATGTAGACGATTATTCAAAGTTTTTTATAATAAATATATAGAGGGCAAGTCAATTATCGAAGAAAAGGTTTTAGAATTGCTTCAAACCTTCGCAAGAGAAAAGCGAATTTCTTTGGACAATGGACCAAGCTTTGCCACACCAACATTTAAGTCTTTAATGGAAAGGTTAAACATCGAAATTTACTTTTGTAGTCCACTCCATAGCAAAACCAATAGATATTTTGAAAGAGTCCATTCAACAATAATTGAAATATCTAGATATATAAAAGAAGTATACAACATAGGTAGCGATTTAGAAACAATACTTAGAGCTACGCATGAATACAATACAACAAAACATTCGATAATGAATTTTAAACCACACGAAGTCCTCTATAATAAGATCAACCATGAAAATTTGCCTGCAACCCTAAAGCAAATGCAGGAGAAAATGCTGACGTTTCATAATAAACATTGAACAGATAAACAATATAACTCTGAACAAGTTGGGTCTGATCATTGATTCTGTTTCGGTCGAAAAATTTGTCGATATGAACGAAAAATATTACGTTGAAATCATATCGAAATAAATCGTATCGAAAATAAATTTTTTGTTGAAATTGGACTCACTTCCCGACTCGAAAATATACATTTATGGCTCTTGGATGGTCAAGGATGGCTCTTGGATTTCAACATTATTGAGACCGCAAAATCGAGATTATTTGTCGAAATATACCCGTTGGTGAGTGAGCTGCGGAAATTAAAAAAATAAAACATTTGTATGTATTATGTAAACAATTGTTGAGGACGCACTTAATTATATTTTAAATGCGTATTTTTGAGACAAGAGGTAAAATTGCACTAGGAAAAATCAATTTGAAATACTTATGAATGTTATGAAATTGGACCCGGACATAGTTAAACGATTTTCGCAAAGATCACCAGCCGTAATAAGTAATAATAATCGGAAATCTTTTCCAATATAATGCAGTTACCTGTAGCTAAGAAACGTAGAAATGCAGCAAGTTTTATTTCCGAAAGAGAACCTTATATTTTTCACTTCCAAATTCATTTCCGCAATCCCCTGAAATGTTTAGAAATGCTCTTTTGTTGTCCATTTCCAACACGTCTTTTGAACTTATTCTCATTTCATTAAATTTTGCCGATACAACAGTTTTACTTTATCGTAAAGCAGGTTTTCCTCGGTATCAATGATTGTATGAACTTTTTCGATCGAAAATTCTTTCCGTATCGATATTGATTTCGATGTAGAATAAATGATTAGACCCATTGTTTATGTAAAAGTAATAGGGGAGAGAACTAAACTAAAACCTTGGTATAAAGAGTAACAAGTTAAGGAAAACTTAGGGAATAATATATTAATAAATAATTGAAATAGAGTTATACATAAAGATAATATAAAACCATAATTACTTATTGATTTTCAATGTGTTCCTTTTACTTTTTGGAATACTAACTGGCTCAACGGCAGCCCAAGTTATAGACTATACCCGACAGAACTACATATTTATTGAAAATGGAGACATTTCTATATATGAAGAATATGGAGACATTTTTCGCATTACTAATTTGTCACATTTAGAAAATATAATAACAGAAGAAAAAAGAAAATTCTATAACAGTGGCCGTTATGGCAGAGATAATTATGATAACCTAAAAATTAGCACTCCAGAAACAGAAATAAATAATAATAAACACATTTTACAAATTCGGAAATTTTTATAGTAATACCAGAGTTAACTGATGCTGTAATTAATAAGATACTGTAAAATAAGGAAGAAAAGGAATCAATACATGATACATGAACTACAAAATATGATATATACAACATTTGGTAAAGTATTATGTGAAATAACGGGAATTTTTTTCGACTTTAATGGCTTAGTGCATCATGAATTCCTGCCTCTAATCAATAAGGAGTACTACCTATAAGTTCAACGCCGTTTGCGTGAAGTAATCCGAGAAAAACGCCCGGATTTGTGGGAAAACAATTAATGGGTTTTGCTCACTTTTGCTCAATTCTGCTCACGCTTCGTTGCTTGTTAGTGAATTCATAGCCAAAAACAATACTGTAACGATACCCCAGCCTCCATATTAGATAGACATGGCTCCGTGTGACTTTTTCCTATTTCCAAAAATAAAGAGAACCTTAAAAGGCCGTCGATATCCCCAAAAAACGAGTTTGAGAAGTGTTTCGACGATTGGAAGAAGCGCTTGCAGAAGTGCATAATATCGAATAGAAACTGTTTTGAAGGCGACAACGTTAATTTAGACCAATGAATAAATATTTAAAAAAAAAGCGAAAATTCCCGTTATTTTTTTGAACATACCTCGTATGTATTTTAAATCCAACTATTTTGCATCTTGGTGAACTAAAAAAATATAACATATTACCAGCATGGTATGAGGACAATTAGCCATTGCTCAATCAGATGGTAAGCTTATAATTGATCAGAACGTAACAAATTGTAATTATACGTTTTTTAACATACAAAATTACTAAAACATACGAAATTTCAAGAACATATTGCAAATTAAGTACAGAAAGTACATGTCTAACAGAAATTTTAAATAAAAAACAAGGAAAATATAAAAAATTGAAAGTGAAAAATTGTTTAATTGAAGTACAAAAACCAAGAGCAATATTGTTTTCTGAAAAAATATTGTAGAAAATCAAACACTAATTGGAACATATTTAGTAACACGTGAAAATAATATTTGAATAAATAATAAAACCTATGAAAATGAAACAAAATTTAGGAATTATCTAAAAAACAATCTAGTCAATAATTTCGAAATTTTAGAATATATAGAAAAAACTAATGAACTATTAAAATTAGAAAATAAATATATTATAGGTGAACAGAACAAAGATAACACAGTACATTCGTTTTTTTGGTACATAATTGTAATTTAGGGAATAATTTTCATAATTTTAACATTCAAGAAATTTTGCGAAATTCCCAAACCAAATGAAAATGTGCAATTGCAAAAGGTTACATATAATATAATATATATATCAAATATATTTATAAATTAACCCAAAATAATAGTGAATCGGGAACGATTCATCTTAGGGACGATTTACCACAACTGTAAATAAAATTGTATCTTTCGCACTCAGCAACTCAGCAAAATCAGTTTCATTGTAAAATATCTTCAAGAAAATAATAATTAAGTGTATAAACAGTAGGAATTTACAAATAAAGTTTAGATTTTAATTGCCAATCCGTGTTATTGGGTGTCTCGTATTCTCATTTATTCCGCACGTTCGCAGATTTCAAATATATTTTTTTAACAATTATCCAGTCAAGAAAATTAATTTGCGCGTATGCATTAAAAGAAACATAGCCACAAAACCAAAATTTCTATGTGTGACAAAAATGGACTTCATTGACCAACCTTTTTTTTTGGGGCAACAAAAAGTTGTCTCTTCCAAAAACATTCAAAAATATTCAACTGCGTGAAAACTAACAGTTCATGTTCGACAACAAATAATTTTTGAGATAGGTACAAAAATCAGGCTGAAGATTTATAGTTGATTTCAATAATAATTAGTACATTAAGAAATACTAAAATTTGGTGTCTGGCAGTATTGGTGGACCAAAGAAAACCAAAAAAAACCATACATTCCAAAAAACTCAGACTTCAGTTCAACCGAAGTACATATTTCATATAATAATGCATCTTACAGTAACATCTTTAACACCTAACATGCCATTAAGGTGAGTTTAAGTTTTAGTTAGTTAGAGTTAAGAAATCTTGACATTAATTAATTAATATATAAGAATAAGAGGTCATTAAAACCTGAAAAATAGCTATGGTCGTAATAATAACGGTGTAACAGTTTGCGGAATTACCATCTTACAGTTGACCTAACGATCAAATAGTACGCTTCGAGAGGATCTTAACAAAAAGGTGTATTAAAAATTGAAAAAAAAATTCAGTGATTTGGTGAAAAGGATTCCAATCGTAACAGTATGTATGGAAATGGACTTAATTAATATAAATATCAATCAATATTATAAGGAAGAATCTAAGGAAGAAGGGGAGATGATCACAAAAAAGGACAAAACAAAGCACATCAATGAAAGTTTAAGTAACTTGGCCTATGCATATCTGGAACAAATAAATCAAGCGTGTAGTATCAACAAAATGAGAAAATTTATTAATTGTAAACAATAAACCAACAAATTAAAGAACAAACAAATTAAAAGAAAGAATTTATTTCACACAGTAATAACATAATTATTTTCGAGTTGTATAACAAAATATACTAAGTCAGAAGTGAGTTTTTTAAATCTAAAGCGTTCTATTATTCTACCGCGAATTATCACGGAAATACACCCATTGGCTGTTTAACTCGCCATTTAACATGTCCTAATTAATTTATTTGATTAACGTTGAGAACTTCTTAATTCTCGATAACGGAGCGGTTTCCTCCCACTTCAGATCAGTAGCAGTCACTAATAGAATCGTTCATCGCTAACAGAGTCGTAGTTCGACAAATAGTAATTTGGTCCAACCCGGACCTGAAAGAATTTTTTTACTGTGTATACGCCAGAAGGCTCCTTCCAAATCCCACCTTGGCTAGGTGTAACACATGCATTGGATTGAGCTACATTAAGACCTGTTACCGCCGTTATTGGCTCCCAGATAATTTGTGGCATAAATTAGAAGCCTCCTATGAGAGAAAAATTCTAGTAGCTTTAGACCACTCAAAGGTTTTGATATGGTCAAAATTCCGCTCAGGGCTGAAGAGGTAGACTCCGAATTTTCTGAGGGGTCGGGAATAATGTATCGAGTTTAAAACTCTAAATATAGAAGAATTAAGCTGCAGATTCAGTGATTTGGAGACCTATCGCCACTTCTGTTTAACTTCTATATATCAGGGTGAATTTTTGTCATCTTATACGCCGACGACTCTTCGGATAATTACAGAATGCCTCTTGGTATCTCCTCGAGAGTATTTATACATTGGTGACTACTCACTCCCAGCTAATGAGCACAGCGAAAGCGATATGTTGTGCAGGTAAAGAGTCAGCGCAACATATCAATTTCTTCCTGGGAGTAACAAATATGGCGTAGACTCCTCTAGCATACATCGACCTGGGGAAATTTTGAAATATACGTGAGAAGTGGTACAAAAGCACCGAAAAACGCTTTTTTCGAGAAAGTGTATCACAGAAAATCTTCCTACATTGAATCGCTGCGTAAAGTGATACCATCATACGAAACCGTTAGTGGAAGGATCCTAATATTCCACGACAGAATGGAGCTTCTGCAAAATAGAGTCTGTGTCAAATGGGTGTTAATTTTTGTATATACATATTTCTGTACATAAAGATTTACCAAGAATAAAAGAAACATTTCCTGGAAAAGTCGCAATCACATTACATCGTTTTATTATTCACTTAATTTGCAATTACAATATTTTGACGTTAAAAGTAGTTATTTAAATATGATCTAAATTTTTTCCCGATGCAATCTTCTACTCGTTTAACTGAAGCTTTTGCAATATTAACTAATAAAAAAAGATTATTTCACGAGTTTACAAAAGTGTTTGCGTTTTGGTTTACAATTTACATATATTTTTGAAATTTTTTCTATGTTGCCTCTTCTGATTTTCCGCTTTATGACGTTGTATTTCGCAATCTTGTCTCTATAATCTTTGAATTTATTTATTACAATATTAATTGTTTTGACTACTTTGTTGTTTTTAAATTGCAATGTCCCGTTCCTCCATTCTGTCTGGACAGACTATTCTGATCAGCCAGGAAAGTGGAAGGAAACATAGCGGTAAGTAATATTTGTCAGTATTTTGAAATTTTATTTTATTAAGGGTATTTAGATTCATTATAATAAGAACTAAACTATTTAAAGAGTAACTTCGGATATTACCTTAAAGTAGCCATGCATCACTTGACACTTGGGGTTGGTATTGCAGATGGACGGACTTGGACAATTGCTAGGCCAGACAAAATGCCGCTGGACAAAAAACTGTAAAAGGTCTAAGCCAAAAATTAAGGTACAAATTGTAATTTGGTACAGGGCATCAGAGTAGGGAGGAACATTTGTGGTTAAACTTTTTTTAAAAAGTGGGTTTGGCTCCGCCCCCTAATAAGTTTAATGTAGATTTCTCATAAACCACTAAAGCTATATCAACCAAACTTGGTGAAAATGAGTACCTCCAGCACCTCCTCAAATAGTGTGAAAACCAAATCGGGTGATATTGACGTGCAACCCCCATATAAAGGTCATGCTGAAAACTGCTTAAATGGCGATATCTCACCACAGCAAAACATCAGAAGCATTAATTTTTACAGTTAATATGGTACGGAAGATCTTTATAGGAGTCGGAGCAAAAATTGATCAGCGCTTCAAAAATGGATGCACTAACCACATTGGTAGGGTTCGAAGCCCATCTGAAACCTCTGCCGTTTTTTGGGTTCGGCACCCGGTTGCATTTCAACTCCACATCAAACTGACACGTCATGAGGTTCCAAATATAGGGAATACAGATAGATCCCTGCGGGCAGCCTCGAACCTCGAGCCTCTCCGATCTCCACACTCCCATTCATGCCAACGATAGAAGCTTTTTTGTCCAAAAAATAACCCCGCCAGAGAGTAATTTCCGGACAGCCAAATTCCCCCAATCGTTGTATCACTCAATCCCAGCTTAGGTAATCAAAGGGCCCCTTGAATTCAAAATATGCTAATTCTCCCTAATAACATTCTGCACATACATTCTGCATCCTCTACACTGAGTCCTTTTCTAAACCCTTACTGGCTACCCGAAAACATACCCCGTGTTAGCTCCTGAAACCGTTCTACCATAACTCTCTCCAGTACTTTTCCAAGCACTGGAAGTAGACTGATACCCCGATGAGAACGAGGATCACTCCCGATATTATCGGGAGACTTCAGGAAGGAAACAATCCTAGCACTCTAGCCACCAAGAATTGCGGAATGAACTTTCACAAACATTTAAGCATCTCTCCGTTCAAACCATCAAAACCTGGGGACCGTCCAGACCTGACCAGGCCCCAACTCCCCATCGTCTAAGGGAGCCAGGTACCTTTTGTGCTTGAGGTGCCTAAACCTTCGACCGCACACTCTCTCCACGACGCTAACAGAGTGTAACCCACGCGAAGAGAGGTGATGTCCTCCCTTTTACGATCCCGACAGATCTTATCGACCTGACCCCAGAGGTTGTTCGTATTTTCACACACAAATATCTTCCATTCGTCTTCTTTAATTTTCACTAACATAACTTTATACTCAGTCATCGCACAATTAAATTTATACCTAAGCTGGGTATAAATACAGCCTATCAGAATTGAACTGTCGAGTGCGTTGGAAATTTCGCCTCAATCGCAGGACAGTCCTCCTTTTGAAGGTTAACTCAAGCTCTTTGCAACCAATTAATTTTCCTAACCCTAAAACTGTCACACAAACACGATCTCAACAATCTATCATTCATTCCCCAAATTAATTTACACAACTAATACATACGCCGGAAGCAGCCAGCAACGCGGCGATCCGGTCGCACCCGAAAGGAGAACCAATTACTAGCATCTTCATCCCTCCAAGAGGTTGGACATTAATTTGCTCGTACCCTCAAGGACACCGTAAGAGGTTCCATTAGGGGCCACGTTCCAGGGACGGCTATCCTCAAAATCCTTAAGGTTAAACTGGGGTAGTTCTTCCATGAATTCCTCATGAGAGATCTACATGTGAACCCCCTGGACCACAACGTTGGGATCCAACTTTCGGTACCGAGGTTCCGAATAAACGTCCCACCGCCCTTGATGTGCTTAACTTCGTCCTCACGCACGTCTAACAAAGGTCCTGCCCCTTCATCACCTTCTTAATAACTTCCTTAGAGGAAGTTGTAGGAGCTTTACTCCTAATCAGCACCGACCAAGCCTCTACCGCGTTTGACTAGGCCGGTGCTATACACACGGTCCTACACAGGTGCCGGAGGGGCAAATATCGACGTCGATGGAGTCGGCATTGGCTTGCTTGGTGGACAACCCTACTAAGGGCGTCCAATAGGCCATGAAAGTTCCATTAGGTATTTTGCAGTCTGGACCTCGAAATTGGTAGCCCCAAATACCAAGGAGCTGAACTCTCCCGGTTCACATTCAGGCAAGATTCAGAAACATTAAAATTTACGGTTAATGTGGTACGGAAAGTTTTTATAGGAATCCGTGCAAAAATTGGACCATGGGACTACAACAATGTCTACTTTTCATATAATACATTTTTAAGTTCATTCTGATTCTTTCACTTTACAGAATATAAATCAAACGCCAATGATAACGGCATAAATCTTAACACAAATAATGCATTCGAGATATGCCATCAGTCATCTAAAATTTGTCGAAATCGGACTTCCTTACTTGCTATGTTTCTTTTCAGATAAAAGTTCGAACGAAGATTTGTGTGAATTAAAAATGTTTCTAGTCAGTTGGTTAGTTTCAAAATTGGAGAATGAATGAAGAAAAAGCGGAAAGAGCTTTCATATTGCCAAAATGTAATTTATAACAAGAATGATAGAATAAGGGGTTACGCCTTCTTTTTACCGTTATTGTTTTCGGTTTTGGCTGTGACGTCATAAATAACAACGAAATGTGAGCCAAACAATCTAACGAAAAAAGAAGTTAAAGTGTACGATTTTGATTATTTAAATTAGAAGTAAAAAATATATTGATTTTTGGAAACGAAATGTGAAGTGTCGAATTTTAAAAACCATTTCCACAATAATCATAACCATATTATTTACTAACCATAATAATCATCTTTAAAAAAAGCTTTTTCACTTTTCCATCCGATGTACAAGTTGCCAAAAGAGGTAATCTTTTGTAGGCGGAATGAGTTTTTTTTTAATTTTATACGTTTATTTGATATAATTTCATATTAATATATCAACACTGTTATTAACAATAGTGTATATTGTATTTGTTTAGGATAAAAAAATTGTTACTAACATCGAAACCACCTCACATCATCGTCGTTTAATCATCCACTCAATTAGCAATTATGTTGACAACAGATAAAAGGATTTATTTAAAAATTACTGAAATATTTTCCCGGAACAATACTCTACTCCTTTCATTAAAATTTTTCATAGAAAACTAGAGAAAGTTCATAGTGTCTATTTTCAATCTCGTCCACTTTTCGCAAAATTTGAGCTTTTCAGTGTTACAGCTTTGAGCGTTTTCAGTGTTAAATGAGAAAAATAATGTTATTTTCAATGTAAGTTATTTTTATTCATGCGGTGAATAATAAAAAAAAACAAAAATGAATTTAGAGTTTTATAAAACTTTATTTAACAAATCCAAATAGCAACTGAATTCTAATGCTAAAGCCTATACCCTATATATCTGTGTAATTTAGCTTGCGTTGCGTTATTCTTACGTGCATTGCGCTTCTCGGTCTTTTAGGAAGCGCTTTGGTGTCTTTTTGCTACTCGATGGCAACTCGGCGCGTGCAGGTGGTTGGGTAGACACTAAACTCGCATTTTGTCAAAACTACTTGCATTTCGTTAATATTTTCGTTTTTAACTTGTGTATTCGGTTATTTACAATGCGTAAACGACTCTGCATATATGGATATTTTGTTTAAATGAGGTATCAAAATATTTAAGTATATCTGTACAAAATTACCTGGTTCATGATTGATTCCATAAAATCGTTTGAAATATGTAATCAAGTAAGGATTTTATATATATATATTATATATACATACATAGTTGATATAAATTTGATTAGTTATGTATGTATGTAGTTTATTTATTATATTCATTTGCTTTGGTCATTCAAAGTTTTTATAACATCTTAAAAAACCAAACATTCGCACATATATACTTGTGGTACATTCATACACGTGGTATGTTTAAAAAATAACGGGAATGTTCTTCGACTTTAATGGCATCATGAATTCTTGCCTCAAGGTCAAACGGTCAATAAGGAGTATATATCTACAAGTTCACCGCCGTTTGAGTGAAGCAATCCGAAAAAAACGCCCCAGTAGAAAAACAATTCATGGCTTTTGCTCAATTTTGCTCAATTCTGCTCACGCTTCGTTGCTTGTTTGTGAATTCTTGTCATGCATGCATGTATGTCTTGCATGTAATTAAGTAGATAAACTATAAACTCAATATTTGTCAACACATACTAAGTGCAATTATTACAGTGACGCTGCCATTTGAAACGGCTCTGTAAAGCTCACCGTGTCAAAGGATTGATGACTGCTTGTGCGACGACAAATCGTCGCAACATTTCGTTGTTGGTAGAAAAGCCGAGCTGGGCCGAAATAAACAAAATAAGCAAACTACCGCCGATTGTCACCACTCCCATTGCCCCTAACTGCCTTGTCCACAAACTGTCTTAAATATTTATGTTTATGTATGAGCATATTATCGACGTAGATTTTTGCGGGGCACAGATAATTTTTTTAGAATTGAATATATTTTAAATGGACAAAAAGTCTATGTTGCCACTATTGTCACTTTGTTTTGCGGGGTTGTCACTTTTTTCTTCTGGAAGGAACATCAGAAAGTTGTTAAAAATACGATATTTAGTTTTTGGGCAAATGCATACGTGGGAAGATGTGTATGCCGTTTGCTTTTATGAATGAAGCGAGTTTGCTTGTTGAATGTGCGCTTCTGTTCAGGAATAAAAATACTTTTATTGCATCCTTTGCTAGAAATTTTGGCTTCGTCAATTCGGCCAATAATATTAATTGTGTATGCATTATTTGTTCGGTAATACTGACTCTGATTTACTGATAATTGATAATAAATTTAATTTCTACTAGTAACATATATAAATTTATTCGATATTTATTAGGAAAATATGCTATGTAAAAACCACAGCAAATTATTAAACAATATTATTAAGCAATATCTACGTGTGTAGATATTGACTATGAATATTACTGAAGAAATTGTCGTTTTTTTTTTGTTTGCAAAAGAAATGTCATATCAATATGCATATATGATTGCATCTAAACGTATAAACTTATAACTCAAAAGGCTAACATGCAGCTGTAATAGCAATGTATACTTCTGAGCATATTTTTTATTCAATGTTCAGTTCGCTAACGCGCCACTGTTAATATTTAACCTTCCGAGCTGGTTGTGGTAAAATATGCTCATCGCAGTTTCTTAGATTTTGACAATTCACACGCTGATCCGCAATTGAACCTTCTCTGGTTAGACGTTCTGTCATTGTACAAATCTAGAAGTAACAAATCCTAAATTTTTCATTCATACATACGCAGGCGAAAGCTTTTAGAATGAAAGAAATTACACCAAGAATGAAATATTGAAATAAAAAATCTAAAAAATTTCACCTATTATTTTGCAGACGAATGTTTTTAGAATGAAAGAAATTACAATAAGAATGCAATAGAATGAGGGGAAAGAACGGCAAAAAATGCTTCTAAAAAAGCTCGAATGTGCTGTAGGGTGTTGCCGTTTACCGTACAATTATTACTTTAAGTATGATTTTGATAAAATTTCAATTATTTTTCTATTATTAAAATTCAAAAGGATTATATTTACCAAGTGTTGATTATAATTTTATTTATGCAATCAGAAATTTTTTACAAAGTTCCCTATTTTATCAAAAATTTTTACTGAACATTTGTCTAACGGCTTGTAAATACTATGTATTCCGTGCAACCGAACCGACGAATTTTGTAAGTAGAAGAAGCATTTTAAATTTTAAAATATTATGCTTTCATTAATATTTTCCATTAAAAATACATTTTCGCAAGAAATTTTCTTCTTTTATAATCCTTTTATTCAAAGCTCTGTGCCGGAAAAACGCATTATTTCAATCAGGTTGTATATGGTATATGTTTATTGTTCGATTCACTACACTCTAATGTTTCGCGAATTGTGTGATTTTACTGTGAAGTGTAAAATTTTGACTATTGCCATTCAAAACAAACACAATTGCAATGTTTATTTTTGTAGTGTTAATAAATTAATACACTTTAAAGAAAATGCTTTGTTGCGCAAATTACAATATAAGTGAAAACTGAAAATATGCATTATTTGAGGACTTATTTTTAACTGACGACTTTAGTTAGTTAATTAATATACTAATATGCTACTTGCATAAGTTTGGAACGAATCTTTTGAGAATATTGTTTGCCTTCATCCGAGATTTATATCTGAAGATATCAATGAAACTATTTCCGGTGATAGAAAAAAAATTAGAATATCTCTTCCACCACATTTACAAAAATTTTGTAAATTTCATCTTTCCTGAAAAATGAAAATTCAAACTCCTGAAAACTTAAAAGCATCTATTTCAGAGATCACAGTCTATTTATTGATTTCAGGTTTATTAAATTTTATAAAATAAAAAATAAAAAAAAAACATCTTATTGTTGTGTGAAAGTTAATAGTAAACCTAAGTTATTTTTAAAATATTTCAATTATAACCCGATGTTTTTGTAGCTGTTCTATAGCGGACCATGCTCTCCATTGAGATTTGCATATCCAATCCTTAGTCAACTGAAATGTTTCTGGGACTTTTCCACAAAAAGATACGTATGTTAAGACCAACTTACTAACTACAAACGTATTATTTTTATTTATTGCCAACCTCTTAATATTATTTTGTTAGTTTGCTTTCCGCTAAATAAAGCACACACACCCACATTTTTATTCCTTTTCCTTCCTTTTGAATAGAATAAATGATAATTTAAATAAATGCTTTTTTACTAATTAATAACATAATATTTTATAACTTACATGATATAATTGTGACGCACGCGAATGATTGAACAAAACAGAATCGACGATAACTTGCCAGAATCAGAAGGACAGCGAAATTCGTGCCCTGTGATTTGGAATGCAGACATTGGTCAAAAGCTGAGGCGTAAGAAGACATTATGGATATCCGATTAATGACAATAACGCCGATAGAAGATTGGGATCCGAACTACGAAAATGTAAACAGGAAGATCCAGATTTGAAACTTGTAAAGTGTGAAGAGGAACTGAACAAACGTCCAACGAGAGAAGAAAAAGCTGCAGAAAGTTCAGTTGCAAAGGGTATGGGGCGCAGTGGAATAGTTTAAAGTTCGAAAGCTCTTATGATTATTCCGAAAGTGAGAATTCCCAAACATCTAAATAAGCTGAACAACGGTCCATGTGGAGGGCACATGGGAATCACGAAAAACTTTGAGAAGTTAAAGCAAAAGTTTTATTGGGTTGGTTGTCGTGAATTAGTTACGGAGTAGACTGCCGATTGTACTGAGTGCATTGCAGCTAAAGGGGCGAGATCCTGGAGTCATGGCCAGATGGAGCAGTACAACTCGGGTGCGTAATTTGAGCGAAATGTCATGGATGTAGCTGGTCCATTTCCCACCAGTAAATTAGGAAACCTATGTGTTTTGGTAGTCATGGACTATTACAGTAAATGGCCAGAGGTATACCCAATTCCTAATCAAGAGGCTGAAACAATAGCGGACATATTCATGAACAATTGGATAACGATATATGGTGTTCCAATAGAATTTCAAATTATGATTATTTTCAAATTATGCAAATTATGAGTGATAAAATGAAGGTAAAATATGATAAGGCAATGAACTCTGAGGCTTTGTCGAAGGAGATTGGGCTTTGTTATATAACCCAGAACGGAACAAAGGCTTGTCTTCTAAATTACAGTGTAGTTGGTAAGGATTATACCAAGTTATTGAACGACTCAACGATGTGGTATATCACATAGAGACCATTGGAAGACCTAGGAATAAAATGAAGGTACTTCATTTAGAAGGGCTTGAAGCGTTTGGTACCGCAAATATATCTAATCGGGACGATCAGACTTAGGTGTTGGACAGTGTGGCGAACATGAATGCCAGAACAAAACAGAATCGACGATAACTTGGCAGAATCAAGCATACAGCGAAATTCGTAGTTGTCAGAATGCTCGAATGGCGATCTGTAGGTAACGATTTGCTACATAAGGGCTGCCGGAGTAGCAGCAGACACAGTTCTAATTAGAGTTTTGTCAAGTAAAGAGCTAAGTTAGTTGAATTAGAAATAAAGACAACTGCGTAGCCACTAAATGGTGACTTTTATTTGACAATCCAGTGATCGAACTCAGGGTAGGGTTTCAACGTAGACGATTAGTCTAGTAAATCCGTTGCAATATAATTTTATTTGGTATTTTTCTCTTTCCAAAACTTCCGTGTTATGTTTGCGGTGCATCTAAATTCCACTCTTGGTGAATACATATTTGTATACACATTTATATATGTAATTTTTTAGTAAAATCATATTCGTAAATACGAACGTCAGTGAAATTCTGTAAAATTCTGAAGTTCGTGTTTACAACAATAATTGTCAAAATTTCACTCTTATCTGTCAAAATTAAGAAATTTCAAACGTTTGACAGACCATTGTACAATTTTACACAGTCCATCTACTTAAATTAAGATATCTTACATATTTACTGATTTATGCGTATATTTGTAGATACAAATTGGCATGTAATTCACATATTTGGAGAAAAATAAATAAGAGCAATGATGGGAATCCCTACATATCGTTTTTAAAGATGTTTATTTATTGGATAATTATTATTATATTATTAGAGGCGGTAAAACAATAGGAATTCGACAATGGAAATATCAGGATAAACTAAAAAAGAAAAAAAAAATTTTAAGTTAAAATGTTAGTAAATTTTCGATTTCCTGAAACAATAAAGTCTTTGGAAAATCATTAATTATATTTATTTCAGTAGTATTTTATTTTTCAAGGTATGCACCTCAAAAGATTATCACTTAATTGATTAGCGGATGCATGTGATTGATTCTCGGCGTATGTATGCATAATATTTAAAAAAGTATATAAAAATCAGAATTTCTCCAAAGAAATCAATCACCTTTTCGGTGATAAGCAGTCTCTTCTTCATTTAATTTGCATTAAATTGTTTATTTCTGTAAATTCTATGCATCTTTATCTTGTGGAATTTAAAAATATTCAACTCATCATTTACTGCATTAAAACCATGAAAACGCAGTAATTTGAGATTCAACGTTTAAGCAACCAATTAAACTTTTACTAACAGTTATTTCATAAATTTTTTTTCAGTTTTCGGGTAGCCAATGTATTAACTATTTATTTTAAGCTCAGTCTTTTATAAATTGTTTTAGTAATTTTCTAACAAAAAGTTAATTTCCATACTTTCATTACTGTTATATAGAATGAATAATGACGATTTTACGCCTAAGAATACTTTATTTATCATATATTAAATAATATGCAAATTTGTTCTTTCCTGCCCCAATTTTATTTTAAATATATTTATGAAATCGTTAATCTAAAGATATACCGACCTCAGATCCTTCACATGTGTCCAAACTTTGTAGCGCTTCATACATTTTAGATGTCAAAGTGCATATGTAGGAAGAAAATACAAAAGGATAATAAGGAAACTCAACCCAAAAAAATAAAACCAATTGTTCAATATATATTCATTTTTTCATGTTCTCTTTTCTTTATTAATACGTAATATTATTATAATAATGGGATTTATTGGCACAACCCATATTTATGACTTTTTGTTGTACATATATAAAAAAATATCCAAAAATAAGAGTCGAAAGGAATTCGGTACGGGTACTAAGAAATCATTTCGAAATGCAGCTGAATCTTACCGAAAATTTATATGGATTGCCTTATCTTTAAGTTACAATTATTGAATTTATAGTTATATACTTAATGCCAAAGTAAAATCAGCGAATTTTGTCGTTTTTCATACATTGCCTTGGGATTCTTGCAAGGGAGAATGCGAAGTTTTTCAAAAATTCCATTTATTGTCTCCTGTGACGTTCGCATAGGTATTAGCATGCTATCGGCAATAATATTATGTTTATAATTTATAAAGAAACACTACATTTGTTCTAAAAAATAGGTAATTTGAAAAAATGATTTATACTTTTATAATCCGGTCAGCAGGTAACTGCAAACATAAAGTATGTTAAAGTATCCTGTATAAAGCATGTACATAAACAATTTTGGTTTTATGTTTTTCCGAAATACTCTGAACACTATGTAAATGAAAAGATATGAAGTCATATTTGCGCGACCCTGTGTTTGGATTTGGGATAAATATGATGGCGTTGCTAACATTAAATGATTGCCATGGTTTGAGAGGGTGATGTACAATTCTTGTTGTAGCGTCACTTTGTTCGGTAAAGTTCAGCAGAAGTTTGGCTTTGGAAAAAGTAATAAGTTGAAGTAAGTTATGTTTTTGTAGTGGCATTTCGCATGAGCATTATTCTAAATACATTGAAATATATAAGGTTAAGCAAAGATATCAGTTTTGTTAATCCTCTATATGTCCTAATGTTTGCATTATTGGCGGCTCGTGGCACCGTATTAAATATTTCTGAAGGTAGGCTTATAAATGTTCAATTATTTTAAATTCTTGAATTAGTGTTTTTTTTATAAAATAATTCAACTTGAATTTAAGCATATTTCAATATTTATAATATAAGTCCTTATGTATTTTTAATATACTAGATTAACCATGTCATTGGTTACACAAGTTACTACTATTCTCATGTATTTGCTCTTTCCTAATGTAGTTCTCTGAAAAATACAGGAAGGCAATATTTTCAATTATGTCTGCTAAACGTAAAGCTGGCGGAATTGGTAGTGGACCCAACAAGCGTCGCCCCAAAAAACAGGAGATTGAAGAAGATTTAAGCGATGCTTCCAGTGACGAAGTCCAATCTACCTCAAACCAAGTGGAGGTTTTAATTCCCAATGATGATTTGGATCCACCTAGCAAGTTACCCGAAGATCTACTGTTATCTCTAGATAAAACGCCAGGCAAAATGTTGATTGCTGGAATGGTAACATGGGACCTAACCGGGAAACGGGATCGAAAAAATGTTGTTAAAGTGCGGCCTAATCTTTATAATTTTCACCGTTTTTCTGATGAAAAGGTTGGTGAAAATAACGTAAAATATCTTAGTATTTCATCTTTATCAATATTGTAGTACCGCTACTGTGCAACTGGGCCAAGTTCCGCTCATACTCTCCTCATTAATATGGATCGTAAGGCGCTTGCCTTTGGTCGTAATCCTTCAGGACAGTTAGGTTTGTCCGATGTAAAAATATGTGAAAAACCTACTTTGGTTCCAGGATTGGAGAAATTTAATATCGTCCAAACGGCATGTGGTCGACATCATTCCCTCTTTTTGACTGATACAGGTACAGTTTACGCCTGTGGGGAAAATAAGTCTGGCCAATGTGGTATTGGAAACACACTGCTAGTAGTAAATAAATCAACTCCGATAAATTATCAAGGCCCTCCAGTTATTCGCATTGGTTGTGGAGCTGAATTTTCGGTGATTCTTGATATTAAAGGTAATTTGCATACATTTGGGTTACCTGAATATGGGCAGCTGGGACATAACACAGACGCAAAATACTTTGTTAATGCCAACAAATTGTCATTCCACTTTGAAACATCGCCTAAAAAGGTTGTACTATATATTGAAAAGAACAAGGAAGGACACGTAACCCCTGTGGACAATGTTCAAATTGTGGATTTTGCTTGCGGTAATAATCATACGGTAAGTTTAATTATGGCTCTAAGTAATGAAATGTCGATACAAGTTTAAATTGGAACTTACAAAAGTGTTTTGTAACAATTAAAAAATTAAATAGGAAAAGTAAATATTAAAATAACAGTTAGTAGTTGGATTGTTAACTAATCTTAAAACAGTAAGTTCATACTGCATATATATTTTTCTCAACCTATGCATGTGTACATACAACATTAGTGTGTAATCTAAACAATATTCAAAATAATAGGATTATGCTCTTAATCTAAACATTCTGAATTGAACTTACATTTCAGTTTCAACCAAATGCTCTAAATAAAATCGTTTGGTTTATTAAATTCTATAAATAATGTCTACAGCCTTATAGCAGAAGCAGTTTTAGTTAGTAAAAATTAAAATTTTGTATATTTCCTTTTTTGCTTCTTTCAGGTGGCCATTGACTCAAAGAAGCGTGTGTATAGTTGGGGGTTTGGTGGTTTCGGTCGTTTAGGTCACGCTGAACCAAAAGATGAAATGGTACCCCGTTTAATAAAATATTTTGACACTCAAGGACGTGGTGCCCGTAATGTATACTGTGGGGCAACTTTTAGTTTGATTGTCAATGAACTAGGTGTTCTGTTCCTATTTGGACAAAACAAAAAGACTGGAGAAGCAAACATGTACCCAAAACCTGTGCAGGATTTATCAGGTAATGTTTGTAATATGTTGTGTTATTGGAAAAATTTATTGACAGCATTATATTTAAAGGTTGGAACATCACTGACATTGGTTGTGGAAACACTTCTATTATTATTTCCGCTGACGATACCTTAATCGCATGGGGTGCTTCTCCAACTTATGGAGAACTAGGCTTTGGTGAATTCCAAAAGTCTTCCACTGTCCCTAAGGAAGTACCCAAAATGGATAATATAAAAATACCTCAGGTTGCTGTTGGTTATTCTCATACAGTTTTACTTGTTGATACTGATCACGAGCCAACAAAACTAAAGTATGAAAAACTGCCAGAATATACCATCGATAATTGAGCAGAGTGAATTTAATTGTAATTGTTGCCCTTCATACTCCCCATCATGCATTTATGATAGAAATATTAGCTCGATGATAGAGTTTTTCATCGGGCCATAGAGTTTAAGAAAGTAATTCATTACAAATTCATATATATGTATATATATATACATGCAAGTAGGTTTACTAGGTGCGTGGCTACTAACTTAAACAGCCTGTACGTTCGTAAAACTATTTATTGTATGATATCATTACATTTTTTGCAATTGTATTGCTTTGTATTTCTAATATCTACATACATAAACCGTTTGGAAATGATAAAATGACGCTAAATTTGCGATACATTTTCTCTCATATAGGAATCCAATACATACTTATTTAGAAGTAAGTTTAATAAAGTTAGTTAAGATTCAATGGCACTGTTTTATATTTTTCTTTTTTACTATGGCATATATATTTATATTTTGCCACTTTAATGCAGTATTGTATTCTACATATTACAAACATATACAAGAATGCTTTGGAAAATAAACTTAAACAACACAACTTTTTTTCGAAATGTTTGTGAACGTGATTTTAGTCAGAAGTTTTAAAAAATCAGTTATTTCTACTAGAGTTTTTTCCATTCTTGGTTAATTAAACCAAATAATCTTTCGATAAGTAGCGAATGCAGCGATGGCGAAGAACGTCAAATATAGAGAAGGTAATATTGATGTATTAATGGTATATCTACATACAAATAACCAGCGTTTTAAATTTGTCTTAAATTTTATAGTTGTTTTTACATGAGAACTGATGTGTAAAAAATTAACGAAAATATGTATAATTTTATTGCAGTTGCTTGCGGTATTTTGAATGTTTTGGAGTAGGAAAATATGAGAAGTTAATATTTTATTTGTTTACTAACGATTCCAATTAATAAATTTACATTATTTTTTTGCATTCTTGTTTCTATAAAGAACATTTTTTCTGTATGAGTCTCTTTTGATGATTGTAAATAATAATACAAATAAATAAATATTTAGAAAAACCGTTTTTACACTTTCGCAACATATTGCTAGAGAGTACATTAGTTTCGTTCACTTAACGGTTGTTTGTAGCACCTGGAACTAATCGAGTTAGATATAGACATATATATATATATATAAATGATCAGGATGAAAAGGCGATTTGAAATCCGAAAGACTGTCTGTCCGTCCGCCCGTCCGTGCAAGCGATAACTTGAGTAAAAATTCAGATATTTTGATGAAACTTTGCATACGTGTTCTTTGTCGCCGTAAGACGGTTAGTATTGCAGATGGGCGTAATTGAACATCTGCCACGCCCACAAAATGCCATCGAAAACAGATAATATGCTATAACTAAGCAGCAAATTAACACAAACGTGTTATTTGGTATAGAGGATCCTAGCAGTGTGGGGCATCTGTGGGCAAAAATGTTTGTAAAAATGGGTATGGCCCCGCCCCCCAATAATTTTAATATATATATCTCGGAAACCTTTCAAGCTATATAAATCACACTCACTCCGACTAAGTTCTTCTAGCATCTCTTCATATACTGAGAATATTAGTGAAATCGGATAATAACCACCATAACCACGCCCACCTCCCATACAAAAGTTATGTTGAAAACTACTAAAAGTGCGATAAGTCGCTGAAGGAACACGTTAGAAGTATTAAATCTTGCAGAAAAGATGATATGGAAGGGTTGCATAGGAATCTGTGTAAAGTTTTGATGATAGGCGTGGATACCGCCTACTTTTAGGAGAAATCCCGTATCTCAAGAACACTTTAACCGATTTCAACAAAATTTGGTACATGAAATTATATTTGCAGTATTATATCACGTTATGTATCACATTATATATGCATTCTTATGTCACATTGTGAAAATGAACGAAATCGGATAAAAACCTCTCCTACTTCTCATATAACACAATTTTACGTTTCATCTGATACTTTTACTTTAAAGTAGATAAATCGACCACTAATTAAGATATTGGAATAAAGCTTTTCATAAATAGTACGTTCAAGATATGCCATCTCATGCGTAAAAATAGTCGAAATCGGATTATTACTTTTCAAGATACCCAATATATGGACCTTAGTGCCTCTATCTGACTTTTTATCGAAAATATTGGTAAATCTCTAAGATATTGAAATGAAATTGTAGGATTACCTTTCCCTGATACCGGTGTGCTCTGGAATTAAAAATGGCAAAAATTTAGTACATACTTCCCCTAACTTCATATACCTAATATACGGATTTTAAATCTTCCGGTCGACTTTATACCATATATAACGGTAAATCTGTAAGATATCGTAGTGAAATTGAAGGACTATCTTTGCATGATAATAAATGTGATCTGGTGTCAAAAATAGGAAAAATCGGGTAAATACTTCCCCTAGCCCCCATATACCTAATAGACGGATTTTCAACCTGCCGGTAGATTTTATACTATATGCAACGGTAAATCTCTAAGATATCGTAATGAATTTGGACTGTTATCTTTGCATGATGATAATGTGATCTGGTGTCAAAAATAGGGAAAATCGGGTAAGCACTTCCCCTAGCCCCTATGTACCTAGTATAAGGATTTTCAACCACCGGGTAGACTTTATACTATATATTTCGGTCAATATGTAAGATATATTACCAAAATTAAGTGAGCATGCAATATTGGCTATACCATAGTTTAATGACAAAAATGTGTGAAATCGGTCTACGAATTATACCAGCTCCCATATACTACATGTAATGATTTTCGTTATTCTAGTAGACTTTATGCCGTATATGTCGGTCACTGTGTGAGTTACCCTCATAAAATTGCGTGAAAACACGTTCCCTAACATACTTGAATAATGAAAAGAGTTAATGTGATCAGTGCAGATTTTCCTCTATCACAAAAATGCCATATATAAGAATTCCCGACTTTCCACCTGACTTTAACTGTTTTTGTTGGTCAATATGTGTGATATTTTAATAAAATTAAGTAGATATGTTTTCTTAAACACAATGTGATTTCGCACTAAATATGAAAGAAATCGGTCTGGACCATTCTTTAAGCCGCTTATTCCTTATATAATGATTTCCTTTTTTCTCGTTGACTTTTTCCTCATGTATCTAATGTATTCAATTAAGCCAGTTTGGTTGAGTTTTTATTGCATATATCTTATTTGAGTTAATTTGGTAGATTTTAATATAAATATCTCGAACACGAAACAAAATATAGCAATGAAAGTACATGAGTCTATGACCTGTAATATAAGTTAATAAGATATCAAATATGACTGCAATCCACTCATGGTTTCGTCGAATAGTGAATGTGGAATAATGAAAGTTATGCCAACACCTGAAAGCATTTCTCCGGCTTTGACCTTTTCACATTGCGATAGCATGTTCGGTTACACCAGAACTTAACACTTCTTTATATGTTTTAGTTTGTTCTTAATCCACACCTACAGTCATGTGACAAATAATAGGGACATATTGCTATATGTCATACAAATTGAAAGAAAACAAATATTCTCTTTTATTTCTGAGTCAGTTTTTTATTTTGAAAATAGCTGATGTACTTACTATCTAATAATAAAAGAATTTGGTCGAGTTCTATTCACATAGAAAAATCAAAACTATTTTAATCGCTCATTTCATTTTATGCTGTAAAAAAATAGGGACTTTACAAAAATTAAAGTTCTGTTTAAAAAAAAGTTGAATTATAAATTTTTTTAAACATTATTTGATTGTTGATGCACCTTGATTATTTAGTATTTGTTTGTTAAGCCTTTATTATGCATAACGGCTCACCATCAACGAGACAGAGATTCACCCATTGCCATGCCAACCATGCCATTAAATTTTGGCATGTGGCCTGGGGAATAGTTTCCCATGCTTCCTTTACCAGGCCAAAGGACATGTTGGTTTTTTACCCCTCAAAGCTGCTACAACTCTCGTCAAAAGTTCTCAATTGGATTTAAATCCGGCGATTGAACAGGCCAGCTTAACGTGCTAATGTTCTTGTATGAGAATCATTCTTTTACCAGTTTCGACGTATTGCAATAAGTAGCTGCTATCATACTCTCCTTAATCCGATATATCGGATCTATACTATGGTACGAAAAGCATCCCTAAACCATTATGGATCTTCCTCCATGTTTAAAGGTTTTAACTGTGTATTGCGGTTTGAAAGCGATGTTCGTTGGTCTTCGGACATGTTGTGCACGACAGTCAGGATAAAACATATTACATTTAGACTCATCTGACCATAGGATATTACGTCATTTCTACACTGGTCAGTTGGCATGCTCTTGAGCGAAAAGTAGCCTTTTAGAAACATTTTGATTGACAGATTGAACATTTGACAGATAAGGTATTTCTTCAGTTTTTCGATTTTAAATCTTTTACGTTGAGCATTTCGCGAATTTTGGAATTATCAACGTTTATAGAGCATTCGAGTTTTACGTCTTTTGAAGATGCAAAGGAATTTTTTTCCACAAATCTCACTATGCTTTTTTCAATAGTTGATGACATTTTTGGTTTTCGTTCGCGTGTTTCCTATTGTAGTTTATATTTTATTGTATTTTCTACCATTCTCAAAGAGCATTTCAACGTCTCGCCTATTATTATTCTTTTGTGAAGATGTTTATTTGTTCTCAAAGCTGAGCACTACAATGTCATCTTCTGCCTATTACGTACAGATACGTATAGCACGAGTACAGTCTTCGTTCGACAACAATATACGAAAAATTACATTACCAGTGGATATCGATTACTTACCGCAGGCAATTGAAGGAAATATTTTTTAAATACTTAATTTTTTTATTTATTTAAAAACGTTTTTAACAAAATAATTTACCAAAATTGATCTTCAAAAAATCGTTGCTGTCATGAATTTTTCAAGAAATTTTTACTTCCACACTTTTTTGTTGTAAAATATTTGTTGAGTATTTACATTATCTATTGATGCATTAATTGATTAAACAACAATAATATTTATAATTGTAATAATTGTGCCTCAATTCTGCATTCTAATAAATTAATAAATAGTAAATAATTTTTCAGATCGTTTGAAATTGCCCATATTAATCAAATTGACAAACTTAGTCAATTAACGCATTGAAATTTAGTAATTTCATAATGAACCTACAAATCTAGTAATCGATATTTAATTCCAATTAGTGTCATTGATTTTCATTTCTTTATGTTTCATTTTACGATTTCTGTAAAAAATTTTAGCAATGTATAAAATGATATAAACTCAGGGTTGTTCTCTAGGTTTTCAAGTACGCTGACCTCAATAGCTTTCCGTAAAGTAAATTCATATTATAGTATCCAACACAAGTGTACAAGCAACTATAAACCCGTAGCCTTCTGCAATAGGGGTGTAAAATATTAATTCATAACAATAAAGCCTTTTTTCCAACCAACTCAGCAATGTTGCAAATAAAACTACTGTGTACCATTGAAGATGGGGGAATTTCATTGCTAAAAGATAAGTTAATAGTTCTTTACAACACCGTTTTGTGTTTATTAAGACAAATACCGAATTGCTTGTTTCTACGGAACTTGATCCTCGCTTTAAACACATATACTTTTCAACCAAGGAAATTAATAGGTATGAGATTACTGCCTTTATTACGGTTTGCTACTCAATTGTTTTTTAGTCCAAGTTATGATATTCGGTATTATCGATATCAATTCAATCCATTAAAAAACATTTAAGTTGGCGTATTACCGAACTTCAACTCTTTTGTAGTATTACCGTTTACAACGCTCTGCTAGTGCGGTTGACGAGAATATCAAAAACCGACAGTAGTTATTTAACAGTTGTAGTTGAATATTAGTGATGTTTATTTCGGAAAATGGTTACCAGAAAGTGGAAAACGGGTAAATAATAATTAATAAATTATTACGGTATAAATTTTTATCAGTTAAGTTTTACAATTATATAGAAAAACAATGTTACAACAAAACATTAAATTGAAAAACTTGTGGAGAAAGTCCCGAATTTGGACGAGCCAAACCACAAATTGGAAGCGGTAAAAATAAAATTCTAGGATTGGAGGAAATATTGCCAACAAAGGATTCCATACAATCTGTTATTCGTGGGAGTACACTTTTTGAGTAAAATTAGATTTTTGAAGCGTATTGCTTCTCTTCACTCATGTGTGTGTTAATCCCCTGCGAACAAATACTGTGTTAAATAATATTTGAAACCTCCTTAACAACTATTATTATCGAAGGTGGCGCCAGACCAGTGTTAAAATCATTTTTATTGCATTTTTGATAACTAACGTCAGCAAGGAAACGCTGAGCTGTGCATAATTTCAATATAGGGGGTGGTACAGCTGCTCCTTGCACATGCTTGTGGAAATGTTATTTCATTTCATTTGGCAAAAAACACAATGCTTTCTTATTTGAATTAAAATAATTCAAGAATCTGCAACAAACATTATTAAAAAGCTATTTAATTGTTAATAAAACTTTGGTTTACTTGGTATTGGGAAGTTCCAATAGATTTGAGTGATTTTTGTTTTTTGTATGCGCACCACATCAGTTTTGTCCCCAATATTTTCGTCATAGTAATATAAATCAAAACTATTGTCAATTTTAATGTTTATTCAGCCTTTCGTGAGCAAAACTCAATTGTTTTAATTTATCGTTATAAATTTTCAGCTCTTTAATTATTTGTAAAATCTTCACTTTTTTCGGTTTTCAACATCAATGAAACTTCAACTGAACGTAGTTGTAGTTCGCAATATCAAAAAAGAGTTTGGCTGTTATGAAGTTGAATTGCCTTAACTTTAATTTAGCTGAGTCTGCAACTCGGCCGTCATAGAAGTATATATAAAAGTAATAATTAGGCTGATTCCAAGATGATAATGAATATAAACTGAACCACCATCAAACCATTCGAAAAGTGTCCACGATGATAACCCTTGAGACGATTTCACGACTGTGACATGCTAACGCAAGATGTTCTATTGATTGAGTACTGTCCACTTTTTAAAACAAAGCTTGACTTATTTTTCTGAAACAATCGTTCCTCGCGATAGTAATAGTTTCGAAAATTTTTGTTACAAATTGCAAACCGTCATACGGGTATATATAAAAGGAACAATTGGGCTGATTCGGCGATGATAATGAATAAGACTGTACCATCATCAAACCATTAGAAAAGTGTCCACGATGATAAACTTTGAGACGATTTCACGATTGTGACATGCTAACGCAAGATGTTCTATTGGATGAGTGCTGTCCATTTCTAAAATAAAGTTTGATTCATATTTTTCTGAAACAATCGTTCCTCGCGATAATAATATCTTCGAAAATTTTTGTTGCTAGTTGCATTAAGCTAACCGGAAGTTCGGAATTTTTATATTAGGTATATGGGGCTAGGGGTGGTATTTACCCGATTATATTAATTTTAAGCACAAGGATACACTGTTATCAATAAGAGACGCCCTCTGAATATCACTGAGATGACTCACATATCACATATCACACATCGACCGATATATACGGTATGAAGTCAACCGGAAGTTCGAAACTTTTATATCATTTATATGGGCGCTAGGGAAGTATTAACCCGATCTCACCCATTTTTTATATAAGGGCACAATATTATCAGACAAAGAATTGCTATGACCTTCAATAATATATCTCGCAGATTGACCAATTTTGTCCAATTTTTACACCGATTCCTTTGAAGCCCTTAAATACCATCTTAGCTTTGACATATTTGTTTATTTACTAATCGCATTTTAAATAGTTTTCAACATAACCGTTATATGGAGGTGGGCGTGGTTATGATCCGATTTCACTTATTTTTACACTGTTTGTGGAGATGCTGAAAGGATTTGTCCTCAGCAAGTTTAATGGATATAGCTTTAGTGGTTTGGGAAATGGATATTAAACGTACTCAAGGGCAGGGCTACGCCCATTTCTTTTAATTTTCAATCCACAGATACCACTCCGTATTGCGATCCTCGTACCAAATTCCTGTTTTATATCTTAATTTGGACCTTTTTTTTTGTAAGTTTTCGACTAACGGAATTTTGTGGACGTAGCAAAAGACCGATTACCCCCATTTGCAATGCCAACCTTCTTATATACGTATACCATTTCATCAATATGTCTTAATTTTTACTCAAGTTATCGCTTGCACGGACGGAAGGACAACAATCACCCGGAATTCAAGCCACCTCGTCATCCTGATCATTTATATATATCTCCATATTTATCTCGATTAGTTTTAGGTGTTACAAACAATATGCAATGTTGTAATATGTAATATTGTAAAAGTAATATGCTCTGTTGCAACATGTTGTGAGAGTATAAAATTGCTATTGCTCGGGTTTTGTTTTTGGAAGTTTTACAGCTCATTGTTTAGCATTCCTAGCTACAATATTCCCCGGTTCCTTCATTGAGCTAGTTCGTAGGCGGATGGGGTTATGTGCTCGAAGGTCTTTTCTATATGTATATCTATATATATATACAATGTTTTCAAAAGTGCGAGGAGTGTTGCGGTCATACGTTATTAGTGGACATTTTGTCTGGCCAATCAAATTTGTGCTCGTCTTAATTTTTGCAAATAAACACATATTCGCTTACTTTGTTGTTGAGTCTGCTCATCTGTCATTGGTTCATCAGTGTGCCTAGTGTGGCCTCTTTTCGGCTGGGTGGTCGGGTGGAATGCTGACTCTATAATTTCAGCTATTGCTTGGTTTTGTAAATGCGACATCTCATCTATGTTTTTCATATTGTCACTAACGTGCCTTTGTTTATTCCAATTGGCGAGATATATGTACATTCAGGTGAAAAATAATAACGACATATTGCGATATGTCATACAAATCGAAAGAAAGAAAATTTTTTATTTTGAAAATAGCTAATGTACTTATGCTAATCTACTAATAATAAAAGAATTTGGTCGAATTCTATTCACAAAGAATTTTTTTACCAGCGTCGATGTGTGCTTTCGGCCATTGTCTTGCTGGAACACCAATCGAAGCGGCATATATCTTCAACATAAGGTAACATCAATTCACCTAAAATATTGGAATAAGTAGCTGCTCGGTCCGATATATCGGGCCTTAATCGGCAGGAAAGGCATCCCCAAATGATGATGGTGGCGGTGTTCATTGGCCTTCGGACACGTTGTGCATCACAGTCAGGATAAAACACATTACATTTAGTCTCATCCGACCATAGGATATTACGCCATTTCCCCACTGTTCAGTTGGCATGCTCTTGAGCAAAAAGTAGCCTTTTAGAAACATTTTGATTGACAGATTGAACATTTGACAGATAAGGTACTTTCCTCGCTTTTTTCAATTTTATATATTTTACATTGAGTCTTTTGCAAATGTTGGATGTATCAACGTTTAAAGAAAATTCGAGTTTTATGTCTTTTGAAGATGCAAAGATTTTTCTCACACACCTCACTATAATATATTCAACAGTTGGTGAAATTTTTGGATTGAAATTTCGTCCCCGTGTTTCCTTTTGTAGTTTATATTTTATTGCGTTTTCTAAAATTCTCTTAGAGTATTTCCAAGTGTTGCCTATTTTTCGGTACAAAAATCTCTTTTTATGAAAGTCTTTTATTTGTTCTCGAAGCTGAACGCTACAATGCCTTCCTCTCCCCATTGTGAATCACTAAACTAAAATATTTCGTTATTCGTTTAATAAGTAATTATATTTTATCATATACTTAATACCTTTACCGATTATAGATGTTTAAGATCAACAATATTTCAAAGAAATTATTTAGGCAACTTTCGCGTTATTATTATTTCGCATAGACTAAACGGAACACTTCACAAAATGATCGACAATTATGAAACGACGCCAAATATTTGTTCTTTGATAACGGTTCTATGCTTTTTCGTATGTGTCTCTATTATTTTTCACATGACTATGTATAAATAAGTGAATATATTCTTGAATGCTTATTTATTTAGTGATGTTATTTCTTCATGTGTTTCTTTTGTTATTATACATGTTTATTAAATGCATTTGTTCATGAATAAATTAATACTCAGGTAAATTTTTATGGAATCGTCATCGGCATTGACCAAAAATTAGAAATCGGTTGGACACTATACCAAAATGATCAGAATGACGAAACGTATTGATCCTGTGAAATCTAAAAGTCTGTCTTAGCAAAAGGTAATGCTTGTAAAACTTGAAATATAAAAATTTTAAATAGCAAGATTCATACTATTGTCACACCCACAAAATGGTTTAATTTGAAAAATATATAGGATACATATAAAATAGATGAAAGCTAAATCTAACAAATTAAGACTCGCACGAGGGCACATGTGTAAATTGGTTAATTGTATTTTAACGCTTTTTTTCTTCGGCTTCTTCATTCATTCTTTCATTCTTTTCATAATTCATATTCTTTTTCATTCATTCATAAACGTTTCGCTTTGAGTTCTGAATTAAAACTGAAACTTTATTCTACAAAAATTCTTAAACTAGCTTAGCACTTAATGTTTACAATAACCAGTAGCGTGTAGCAAGCATCGCTATTGTGTGGACGATTCAAAATGCTTAATAAGCAATCAGTATCATATTCAATTCCTTGATGGTTCCAAGTAAATTTAGTAGATTAAATGGAAGCGTAGCTCCATGGTAAATAGAAGGGATTTTGTTTACAAAAGCCATCTACAGCAAATGCAATGGGGTTCTTTAACTAACCTCTTTGTCAAGCTGAAACCCCTTTCATGAACTTGTTTTGCAAAATTTTCAATTTTGTTCATTATAATATTAAAAGTGTCTTCTATATTTGCAATTTTCTTTCTTCCTTTCATTGTTTTTGCTTTTTATGATCTTATATAATTTGATTAAATATATATAACAAGTAAGGAAGGCCTAAGTTCGGGTGTAACCGAACATTTTATACTCTTACATTGTGCAAGGATCAAAGGCGGGGATATACTATTAGGTGCTGGCATAATTTTATATTAAAAAATGTTGCGGAAGAATTCAACATTCATTTTTTGAAGAAATTGTCAATGGATTGCAATCATATTTGAGATAATTTTATTATCTTATTAACTTAAATTACAGGGCATAGACTAATATATATTCTATAATTATATTATATATATTTCTTTTACTATTATATGCGATATAAACTCAACCAAAGTGGTTTAATAAATATAGTAGATACATGAAGAAAAAGTCAACCAGAGAAAAGGAAATCATTATATTATTCTAATTCTGCACTGATCACATTAACTCTCTTCCTTATTCAAGTATATTGGGGAACATGTTTTCATCCAGTTTTGTGAATGTAACTCACACAGTGACCGACATATTCGGCATAAAGTCTGCTAGAATAGCGAAAATCATTATATGTAGTATACGGGAGCTGGGATAATTCGTAGACCGATTTGATACATTTTCCGCAGTATACTATTGCATATCTGATATTCTACGTGCACATGATTTTTCTAAGGTATCTTACATATTGACCGAAATATATGGTATAAAGTCTACCCGGAGGTTGAAAATCCTTGTATTAGGTACATAGGGGCCAGGGGAAGTGCTTACCCAATTTTATCCATTTTAAGCACATGGACACTCTGTTATCGGAAAGAGTCGTTCTCTAAATTTCAAAGAGATAACTTATAAATTGACTTATATATAATGATATTATTGTTATATATGGTATAAAGTCTTCAGGGAGGTTGCCTTTTATTAGGTGTATGGGGGCTATTAGAAGTATTTACCCGATTTTCCCCATTTTTGACACGAGAGCACATTATTATCGTAGAAAAATAATCCTCCAATCTCATTACAATATCTTACAGATTTACCGAAATATATGGTATAAAGTCTACTGGAACTTTGAAAATCCGTCAATTAGGTATATGGAGGCTAGTTGTAGTATTTACCCGATTTTCACCATTTTTGATACCAGAACACACTATTGTCATGGAAAGAAAATACTCGAATTTCACCGGAATATCTTATAGACTTACCTATATTTTCGGTAAAAAGTCAGATAGAAGCTGAGGTCCATTTATTGGGTATCTGGTGGCGTGAAAAGTTATAATCCGATTTCGTCTATTTTTACGCATGAGATGGCATATCTTGAAAGCACTATTTATAGAAAGTTTCATTCCCATATCTCATTTTCATATCTTAATGGCTGCAGATGAAACTTAAAAGTGTGTTATATGAGAAGTAGGCGTGGTTCTTATCCGATTTCGTCCATTTTCACAATGTGAAATGTGAATGTAAATATAGTGTCACATACTAAATGTTGTTGAAATCGGTTAAGGTGTTCTTGAGATATGGGATTTCTCCTAAAAGTGGACGGTGCCACACCCATCACCAAAACTTTACACGGATTCCTATGCAACCTTTCCGTATCATGTGTGCTGCAATATTTAATGTTTCTGACGTGTTCCGTCAACAAGTTAACGCACTTTTAGTAGTTTTCAACATAAATTTTGTATGGGAGGTGGGCGTGGTTATTAATCGATTTCAATTATATTCTCAGAATATGAGAAGATGCTCCAGAAACTTACTCGGAGTAAGTTAAATTGATATAGCTTGAAGGGTTTCCGAGATATATATATTAAACCTATTGGGGTACCCCCAATACCCCCATACCCACTTTTACAAAAGTTTTTCCCCTCAGATGCCCCACCCTATTAGGATCCTCCGTACCAAATTACAAGTTTACATCTTGATTTTCTGCTTAGTTGTAGCACCTTGTCTGTTTTCGATTAATGGCATTTTGTGGGCGTGGTAGATGTGCAATCACGCCCACATGCAATATCAACCGTCTTACAAAGAACACCTGTACCAAGTTTCATCAATATGTCTTAATTTTTACTCAAGTTATCGCTTGCACGGACGGACGGACGGACGGACAGACAGTCACTCGGATTTCAACTCGTCTTTTCATCCTGATCATTTATAGTTCTAGGTGTTAAAAACAACCGTTAGATGAACAAAATTAATATACTCTCTAGCAACATGTTGCGAGAGTATAAAAATACTTAATATTATTAAGATAAATATTGTCCACAAAATAGGATGCGAATTAGTCTTTTTTTGCTTTATTTAACACGTTAATATTTTGACATTGCAGATCTTTATCTTTTAGTTCAACATGTTCATCGCCATATTTATTAACAAATTTATTTTTAACATAACTCCAAATTTTTTTCATTTAACGTTACATTATAAATTTTAATGTTACTGTCAAAAGCAATTTTAATTTTTATTTTAAAGAGTTTTAGATTGTAGACTTTGGGGAAATTAAATAAATTCGATCTTATTGTATTTAAGTCCACCTGAAAGAGCTTTTATTTATGTCCCTCGAAATATTTTTGGTACTTGAAGTAGATTTTATATTAGCCCTATTTTTGAGAATTTACTTTTCTTCTGAAATTAGAGTTTTTGTATCTGATTAACTTCTCTGTTGTTCTGTTCCGTTGTGTTCCTTAAAACATTTAATTGGATGGATCAATACGGGAGTTTGGTGGCAAATTTGTCGGTGTTATGTGGGCAGCGGAACATATTTAAATTTCAATGAACGTAATTGTTTTCCATTTCTTTGACTATGCGCAAACGGTAACATTTTTCCTTGTGTTAAGGTGGTGTGGTGGTGGTGTGTTACTACGGTGTAAATAAAGCTTGCATTTTGCTGTGCTGGAATATAAAATTTTGGTAATTGAAATATAAATCAGACACTTGTGGGACGTATGATTGTGATTTTGTATTAAATTGAAATTTAATTCAGTCATGTATTAATAATGTTGAATTTAAAGAAAATGATTTACTTTGCTAATTACAGAATTAATGAAACTAGAAAAAAATCAATTTCTTTAAGGATTTATTATTGGCTGAGAACTTTAGTTAACGTGCTAGTTTACTTGCATTGATACATACTCTACTTATATCTTCATTTACAGTTTGGAACGAATATTGAGGATATTGTTTGTCTTCATCCAAGAATTATATCTGTGAATATCGATAACACTATGTCCAGCGATAAAAAAATTTCGAGCTTATTTCAGGATCTCTTTCAGAACGTTTGCACAAATTATGTAAGTTTCATCGTTTCTGAGAAACGAAAATTCAAACATCTGAAATTTTAAAGTTCTGTTTAAAGAAAATTTTGTTTTAGAATATTTATATTTATTTATTTCAAATTTGTTTAATGTTTCTTTGTATACTAATGAATTTTTAATGTTAAAAGTAAAAATCCCTACCATCAAGATATCTAAATTTTTACTCAAGTATCGATATATTTATTTGATATTTTGATATTTGATATTTATAAATTTATTTCTATATCGATTAATTTTTGGTGTTACAAACAATCGGGTGAACAAAACCATTACTCTGTGCAATATTTGGAGAGAATATAAAAAACTAAACGAAGTTTTGACTATGTTCACTTTTGAACCTACGACTTTTTTGAGGACTTGTAGTATGTACATTGGGTAAGAAACTAAGGTAAGTTAAACTAAGGTCACTTACCTGCCCCAATATTAAATAAAAGTATAAAATTCGGAGAGTTATTTCTACAAATGTAATATAAGTATTTACATGTTTGTGCAGTGGTATTTGTAGAATTTATGGCATTTATTAACTTTAATTTGATATTGCTTATCGTTAGACTTTTATACAAATTAGAAAAGTATAGTTTAAGACTCTTACATATTAGATTATTTTAGTTTACTTTCAGAAACCTTGTGAATATATGTTTTTTTTAATGAAATAACCGAGAAATTTATGTAAAGCTTTCAATCAAACTTCAAATCAAATGAAATACTTATAATATTGTATTTTGTAATATTATTCACAGATAGCAAAGTATGGCTTGCGCTTAGGTAAAGCATGTTGGGACAATTAAAGAATTTTTTGTCATTCTTGTCAATACTAAATTTTAATAACTTAGTTAGTGAAAACATAGATAATATATATAAATGATAAGGCTATCTCTCCGTTTTTAAAATTCTTTTCCACAAGTGCAAATGTTTTCGCGTTATGGAGTTGCCCAGCTGGTATATGATATCATTATCTCAAAATTGCGAAGGCATAGTTTATAAACTGTTGCCAATTATTTTCCGATATATTTGTATATATTTTTGTATGAAATTATTTAGATTAAAAAACCGAAGAAAACACGTTTTTAAACTATGAGGTTGAACAGAAAATAGAGATAAAAGCGAGGAACATTTTTATTTTGTTTGTTATGTTATGACCACGTGTTCACTGACCATTCCTTAGAAAATGTTAAAGATTCATACTACAGTTCGAGCCTAAGCTCTTTTTCGATAGCTTAATTTGAGAAGTGGATATTTGATAAATTGATACTACTAAGACTTTATTTTCAATCCAATTTTTACAACATTTCTTATGAATATATATATTATGTATACAATTTAGTCTATCAAGTAGATCAAGTTCTGTATAATTTTTCCAGCATTTTCTTGTGAGTATGTAAGTTTGGTATATTCGATTTGTTGCAGTGGGATCTCTTTCCAAAGAAGAGCTACATGCCTGTAGATCTAGAGTAATAACGTAACATTTGGTTGGTTAGGAGTTTAAGCGTACTCCGAAGATCATGAAACAGGTCTTTGAAAAATAGTTCTCAGCTAAGCCACTAGATGTTGCCGCACGACTTCTTGAAGTGATCAATTTGAAAGGTTTTTACAATTATTTTATTAAATATCAATTAATAAAATAAAAATTCAAACAATGGGATATTGCAATTATTAGTTAAATTGCTTGTATTTATTCTTTTATATAGTGAATATCTAAAGTAAGTATCCATTATATGTTCAGTAAATGGGAATAATTATCTGATATAAAATAAGTTGTAATAGATGAATGGAGAAGTTCGCTCTGATTTTGCAGTTGTACGGAAAAACTCAACCCATTACTCATTTTCCCTTTAAATTATAATATCAGCGCCCCCGATTGGAAAAACTAACATTTACATATGCATGCCAAAAATCTTTGGAACTTATTCAACATATTGTAATTATCTCGCTATAATGTAATCGTTATTATTCAATAATATATGGTATATATTAATATTATACCATAGGTTTTTAATTAAATTTTCATGACATACTCAACTAACTGGTAATATTATTGCTTATTAAATTTTTGGCTAAATTTTGGACTCTTTTTGAATCATTATTTCCTTCATATTCGACTATGAGTCCCTTCAAACTCATTAGCAAATTAGTATTCTCAATACCTTATATATTTCTTATAAAATATATAACTTACATTCATGGCTGTGTGCCAATTGGCAGAAAATTAAAAATTTTATAAATGAAAGCGAAAATTTGATATTGTTTTTGTGATGAATACGAATGCCAGCTCAAGAGCTAGTTAAAATTTTAACAACTTATAAATTTGTACACAGATTTGTATTCATAAAGAAACAAATTTAAACGAACCGCCGCGCACTAAACAAAGAAGTATAGGAAGTAGAAAAATACCAAAAAAGTATACATGACATAAAAGTTATAAAATATAAAATTATTATTTCGAAAATATTCATTTATTTATATTATTATTAATTCTATTCAAAAAGAACCATACATAATGGCTACTGTTAATAAATATATATAAAAAATAAAAGTAGAAACATAAATATATGAGGAGGCGGTGTTTACAGAAAAAATTCGAACTAAAATGAAAAAATTTAAAATAAGTAAAATAATATTGGTGTATTTGATTAGCAGGTCTTAATGTACATATATTTTTGTAAAACAGTGGCAGAAACATATCCATTGATTAAGGATTGGAGTAGCGTGGTTTGCCATAGAACAACAAATATAAATTTTTCGCTAAAATAAGCTTTTTAACAAACTTTAATATTTGAAAGGGATGAATTCTCATTTTGCAGAAAAGCTGAAACTCGCACAAATTTCGGAAGCGTGCTGAAAGAGATCTTTAAATACTCCCTAAAATTTGTTCTATCATTGAGCATAATGGCATTGATATCTTAAGATATATACATTTCTACAATATATACAATATTGTGAAAAGATTCCTTCAGCACTAAATATAAAGATATAAGTATGTACATCGAATGCAAATAGCATAATCCTCAATTAATTATAAATCCTCAATTTAATAAATTTTTTTGAGCTTTCTTAATACTGCCATTAATAGCCGAATGTACTTTTTCGAATTCTATTCATTTTAAGAATATATTTGATAATTTAATTAATAAGACATAATTTTAAACGCCTCTCAAGCGTTTGATTTAAATTTCAATTGTTAAAATTTTACATTCCATTTGGGACAGTAAAATGCAAACTTTTACTATGGTGTAGCAAAATTTTTCACGTCAACTCAAAATTACGAAAAAATTTGTCAATTGGCACACATGCTATGAAATTAAACATTATTTCAACATAAAACTCAGATTAGCTCCAATTTAATACACCTACATTCTATATATTTTCAAGTTCTACTTTAATCAACATGTTTTCATAAATTGAAGAGGAAAGATTAGTTAAACTAATTATGTTTTGAAACGATTACATATAAATAGTGTGGTTACTTTGAGAAATCATTACTGATTATCATTTTTTCGTTACTTAGCAATAGGGTAAATTGCGCACATAAAATATTAATAGAAAGACAATCACAATCACATCGTCAATCATATGTAAATAAATACAATGGTAAGTTATTCTTATCCTAAGTAATTTGTAGTGACACAAATGTCGTATAAAATGTAAAAAGGAATTGGAATAGATTTATTCACACATCCACTATATATTAAGTAAAATTTACATATTTCCATTTAATGCAAAGCTCCTCTGCGACTTAACTAGCATATATGTATGTATGTAAGTAAATTTACAATTTTCGAGATTTTCCCAATGTGAAATTGAGTGATGGGTTTGTTAATGTTTTTGTTAAGCTCATGTATCCATATAATCTAAAATAACACGGCAATTATTAAGATTGAAGACACTTAATCAATATAAAGTTTAGTCAGTTTTCCTCAAAATTTATACAACGGCGAAGCGAAGATATCAAGAAAGAATTGATCTTAAATAAAGGGCTACCAAGAAGGTTAAAAACGTTAAGAACTGGGAAATCATAAAATATATTGTTTCAAGTGTATTTTAATGAAAATTTAACTGCTATTCCTCGTTAACCCATCAACTGTTTCTATAGCAATTTTCAAATCGCGACACAGCGCATTGACAGCGTATTTAAGAAAAAAACTTGCTAGACAGCAATAGTAGGCTGCAAGACAATTTCGGAAAATAATTGAATATAGATAATAATAGCCTCACTATATAAGCTTAGATTTAGCCTAGCCTAAGCCTAGATATAAGATTTATTAAGTTAGGCAATTGGTGTATAGTTAGATTTACTAGTCATGCGGTAAAATGAAATAATGGAAAAAAATCGTGAAATTATTAGACTGCAGCGAGTTTAATGCATCAGCTGTTCAGGTTGATTAATATTGTATATTTTAAAAGAATCTGAAAAACTATTTGTTAACTATCAATTTAAAAGAATGTAGTGTATAGGCACGATTATTACTATTGTAAATATTATTTTAATATAATTATACTAATAAATCAATAGATACTGCAAATACGTATAAAATATTTCTCAACAAAATAATTATGAAACGGAGAAAATAAAAAATTTTCTTAATGTGTTTAATAAATACATTTTTTTTTAGATAAAATTTGGTAAATTATTCAATTGAAAACATTCATAAACAATAATTAATCAATAAAGTATACATATTTCCTTCAGAGATATTCAACGTATTCGTATATATATTTGGACATTAATGTGTATTATAACAATATAAAATACTATATTACTATGACTGGCTACGCAGTCCGTTTGTGAACAGTTACCTAACGGTTACTATGCTCGCGCTTCATTTTTAATTATCAAAATCAGAAAAATGCTCTTCCGAATTAGTTGTCGGTGGTCACGTGGGAAGTTAATTTGTGCACGTCGAAAAAGGTAATAAATGAGAACATGTGTGGTGTATTTGGAGGTTTAGTACAAAACATTTTTCATTATAGGAATTTTAAAACCTGAATTTTCAACTTTAATATATCTATGTGTATACATATATTAACAGCAAAACGAACAAAATTTGTAATGTGCAAATAACCTTACTGAGTCAATAAAAACGTATTATTCCAGCACGAAAAAAAATAATAATTTGGTCATTTATAAATTTATGAAAGCTGATTTATTTTAATTAAACTAATTACGATGCTTAGAAGTTTTAACATTTTCATAAAGAAGTAATTTTATCTGATATCTCCAATATGAGAAATATGCGTAGTTATTGTCCTATTTCACCAAAGTAATTTTAGCATTCAAAATTTAATGTCTTATTATATATTAGGTGAGTGTGGGCATGGACCCATGATGATAGTTCTAAAAACAAAGTATTATTCGCATAAATTTTAATTTATTAATATGTCTGATAAAATAAACAATTTTATCCTGCTTGCATTTTTACTAGATATTTGGTCTTACATTCTCATTTAATTGATCTATATCTGTATCTTGATCTGTATCTGTATCTTGATATTATCCGCCGAACAGATCAAGAGTAGCTTGTTAGAATAATATTCGGAAATTAAATCTGCCTGTCGAAGAGACATGTCGTTGTGCACTCAAATATGTCGGCCAGAAGGGGCACCATGTATAAGTTAATACCATCAACGGAATAACTGCGTAACAGTAATTGCATAAGCAATCGAACAGAAAGGTCGACAACAAACGAAAATACTGACTTAACGTTTCCCGATACCACAGCAGCTCAGAAAGTTAGGGTTAGTGTTAAGCAAAAGAAATTGTAAGAGTTAGTATTTAAAAGGTACTCAAGTAATCCGCAATTAGTGGCACAGTAAATAAACAACACTACTAAAAAGTGAGTTTATCTAATTTATATATTGATTAAATTGAGCTTCGTGTTGCGGATGGAATTTGAAATTTTAGTAAGGAACCAAAATACATGCTGTCTTTTCGAAGTTGATCGATCTCTATATAGAGTATATATCTAGATGAGAATATATCTAGATGACATATCTAGATGTCTCATTATTCTAGGATATTCTCCGTTGTATTTTCAATATTTTTAAGTAATTATTTAACAGGAATACCGACAAATTTAAACTTAGTTAATCAATCTTGGGTCATACCTTCTTGTAACCTAATTTGGTAACAACCATGCTTATTTTCATATAAGAGAGCGGAATCATCAAATAATTTTTATTTATGTACAATTTGTGCCGTGTCCGAAATATTTATATTAAAATCAACCAAACTGATATATGCGATATAAACTCCAAAAAATTGGGCTTAGACCAAGGTCTAGAGCAATTTCATTCATATTTAGCGCGAAGCCGCATTGTGTTTTAGAAAATATATCTGTTCAATTTCGTTAAAATATCACATAGTGTCCAACATAAACGGTTAAAGACATCTTTAAAGTCGGAAATCCCTATATCGGGTATATTGGGGCTAGGGGATGGTATGGACTGATTGCAGCAACTTTAGTCATTTCGCAAGTATACTCGAGAATATGTTTCCACGCAATTTTACGAAGATAACTCAAACATTGACTGACATATTCGGCATGAGTCTGTTACAATAACGAAAATCATTATATGTAGTATATGGGAACTGGTGTAATTCGTTGACCGATTTCACATATTTTAGGAATTTTTATTATATTTAAAATATGGCATATCCAATATTACACGTTTACTTAATTTTACTAAGATATCATACATATTTTCCGATATAAAGCCAACCGGAAGTTTCAAATTGTTATATATGGTATACGGAGGTTAAGGGTAGTATTAATCTGATTTTGTCCATTTTTGGCATCATGACATATTATTACCAGGAAAAGGTTCTGTCTGACTTTCATTAAAATACCTCACAGATTGACCGATATATATGGTATAAAGTCAGCCATAGGCACTGAGGTCCATATATTGGATATCTTGGGTTTGAAAACTGGGGCTTGAAAACTTTCAATACGATTACGACTATTTTTATGCATTCAATGGCACGCCTTGAATGCACTATTTCTGCACAGTTTTATTGCAATATCTTAATTGGTGCTTTATTTATATACTGTAAAGGTAAAGAATCAGATGAAATTAAAATTTTTGTTATGTGGGATGTAGGCGTGGTTGTTCTGAGATTTCGCCCATTTTCACACTGTGACATAAGTACATCGAGATAATGCGATGCACCAAACTTGGCTGAAATCGGTGAAATTGGTAGTTGCTGAGATATGAGATTTCACCTGAAAGTGGGTGGTGCCACATCTATTGTGCCACACCTATTGTGCCACTTTTACACTGACTCCAATGCTCTTTCGTACCATCTTTACCGTGAAATTTAATGCTTCTGACGTTTTTCTTCAGCGAGTTAATGCCCTTTTAGTACTTTTCAACAAAACCTTTGGATGTGGATGAGGGTGGTCTTCATCCGATTTCACCCAATTTTAGGCTGTGCGAGGAAGTGCGAGAAGGACTTGCTCTGAGCAAATTTGATTAATATAGCTTAAGCGACGGGACTATGCCGCCAGGTGTTACAAACAACCGTTAGGTGAACAAAACTCGGTTTCCGAAGGCGCTCTTTGATTATAAATATATACTTATGTATTTTAGTATGTAGTCATTCTTTTACATACATGTGATTATATGGATGCGTGTCTTAAACTATTATATGTATACAATATGTATAGTTTTTAATCCAAGGGATAGTTAATTGCACAACTACATATATGAACTTAAAAATTTATTTGTCTTAAAGTGACATACATATTTTGTTAACAGTTCACATATTTAAGTAGTATTTGATTACGAATTCTTCAATCTACATATATATCTAAAAAATGTAGATTCCATATTTGTAATATATATTTTTTTGTTTATACAAGTAATTAACTATATGCATATAGATTTGTTATTGGATCAAAAAGCAGATAAATTATTTAGACCCTAGTTTTCACCATAGTGAAAGGGAAATTCAGGCAATATTGTTCCAAAAGAAAGTTATAGATAATATTAAACAAGGCAACTCTACAACTCTGTGTTATGAAATAAATAGTAAATAAATTGTGCATACATATGTATATACATTGCATACTGAATGAAAGTGTATGTATATATATGTACATACAATATATTAAAAACAATTAAATTAATATGTACATACAATACTAAATAACATTATATGTGTAATATTAAATATTATATATATGTATACTATATGTGTAATATTAAATATTAAATATCTATATTGAATAAAATAATATTGTTAAAAAGCTTAGTAGTTCGATAATTCAGCTTAAAAAGGCGACTTTCTGCATTATTTTGAGGTATATATATTCGTGCTTTATCGCACTGACACTGATATCCAAAGCATTACGTAAAACTGTCCACGTCTGTAGCTTTTTAAATAGTTTTTTAAGTACATATACAGTTCAAACAATGTTTTAAATGCAAAAGACTTAATTAACTTAATTAACACTAGTTAGTAGAGATAATGAGACGATGCTTGAGCTCTGTATTGTTTTGGGGTAAGTTTAATCAACTTCGGATTAAAAGCGCCAAGAGCAGCTTCATTGGTAGAAGATGGCGGTGGCGGCACTGTATTGGCGCGAAAGCGTGATCGCAAGAAATTTTGCATAGAACGGAGACGTATAATTGGTGCACAAGGAGATTGTCTAAGTGAGTTGTGGTTGAGAATCCAGTAAATGAGAGGACTAATGGTAGAATACGTATAACCTATAAAAGAAGAAAATAATACGTTTGTTTCAATTAACAGATTTCAGAGTTTTGCATATATTAAATTAAATTATTCCGTACAAAAAGAAAGTATTTTTATTGGATATAAATGGTTCGAACAGTGAATCGTAACTTATCGTAATTAATACTCCAATTATGGTTTATAACCCGACTTGAATTAAAATTGAAACAACTAAACTTTTTTTAGCATTACAAATTACAACTATTTTCAGTTCCAGTTGTATTAATGTTGTCAACCTAAAACAATGACGATTTGTTAGATAATTGACCAGCTGATGACTTTGAACACGAAACGGTGGATAATATTAAAATGGGCATTGCCTTTGTATCACATATATCACAACAATAAAAATGTGCTGTCTTACCCGACTCCCTCGTATTCAGGTTCGGGTTTTTTTTGTGTTGTCGCCAACCGCATTAACAAAAAAACAATTGAAAACAAACAATTGAAATATTACAACTAAACTAAAAATTTTTTGGAATTTATTGATAAAAAAAAGCTATGGGAACTGTGTAGGCATAAAAAAATATGAATGAAGAATGGAATAATGTACATATGAACACCCTTATATTGGTGTGTTACAGCATAATGGAAAAATATTCATAGACAAATCCATGATAAGTTATTCAAAGTAAGCACCATTTCTATTTGACATGTTGACTTCAGATATCGCGTTTAGTAAACACAAAACAAAACAGTGAAACACAAAACAAAACAGTGAAACAAAAAACTAGATAAAGCAGCTTAAATGTAGCTGCCAACTATAAAATATTATAGAGTAAAAGAAAGAAAATTTTTATAATAAATTTACATAACCTGGGGATATCAAGAAAGTATTAACGTTAATATATAGACCAGGTACGCAAACGATTGAGAAATACAAGAGGAATTGTAATATAAGAAATATTCGGTGAGTAAATTAACAATAGAAAATTTAAATCCAAAGAAGATAGCTCTAATGTAAATAAATGGAATAATAGGTATTTGGGCAGAGGTCAACGTTACGTCAAAAATTATGGAAATAAAAATAAAAAACGGGTCAGTATTTAAATAATTCAAACGGAAAAAGGAAATCAATCAGGACAATATAGATGATGACAGTAGTTTTAATAATCGATAATCTATTTTCGGTAATTTGCAAAAAACACAAAACATTAAACAATGTTTAGGTGGAAAACTTTTAGGTAGAAAACATTGTACAAAATTCAAAGAGACCTCAATTGAGAGGACTCCTTGTGTCATAGCATGACCAAAGTTGCCTATTCTCGAATAGACAAAGCCGAGCGGGAACTTCCAGTATTGATCTCAAAAAAGAAGAAGTTAATGGCAGTAATTTTTATGAACTGTCTTCGGAGTATCAAAATAAATACAAATATTATATTAAAAAATACACAGAGTTAGCTTTATAGGTATTAGTCTGAGCCTGATTAATGGTGAAATAAACCATGTTTCACCAAGACACACTTAAAAGAACTTTAATAGGTATTCTCGAATGGGGTTAAATTTTCCCATTTTTATTTTAAATTATTTATTTTAATGCAAAAAGATTTTCCTTTTTCTTTACTTTTGTCAACAGTAAATTTTTATTTTTAGATGATTTAAGTTTTGATGGATAACTAACTAAGGTTGTTATCACACACTAGATGCTTTTTTGAATATTTTAGCGTTTTTGGAATACCGAAAAATGGTTAAAGTGACTTTTTATTCCAGATTTTCTGACGCTCAATTCGACATTATCACGACCAGGCATATATGGAATATATTCCAATAAAATATGGAATATATTCCAATAAAATATGGAATAAATTCCAATACTCACCTAGTAGCAAATGAAAGTATTTTGAGGTCTTCGAACAATAATGCTTATAACCAAAGCTTGTGTAAAATATGCAAAAGACGTGAGGCGCCCAACATAAGATAAATATTATCGCTGATGCTATGAGTACGTTCGCTAGGCGTCGCCTTGAGTGTAGGGTTGAAGTTCGTGGTAATGGTATACCAGGCGCAGCTGGGCCATGCAAACCTGTATTATGGTTAATACGTTGACGTTGTGAATGTGCCCGAATTTCACGCATTGCCCTACAAAGAGTTTAAGCAAAACAATTATTTATTAGCCTAAGTAATAAGTAAGTATAAGTACTATGATAAATATTTATGTACTTATCTATATTATTTTTTATTTAGATATGTGTATGCGTATGAGTGTGCGAATGTTCACATAAAAGATTCGTTTTAATAAAATTCTCTCCCTTTATAAAAATTAAATTCAAATACATATATCGTTTTAGTGTATACACAATTTCATACCGATCTAAATTTATTATTTACAAATGTACATATTCAATTGATTGATTGACTGACTTAATAAATTTATTATTATATATATGTGTTAAACATTTTGTTCAAAATTGAATATTTTAGTATGCAAAGCTCTATGCAAAGTGGGTGCTACTAGAGCTCACAATCGATCGATTGAAAGTATCACAAAATTCAATACCAATTGCGAATTGCTTGCGTATACACCGAATTCTACAGATCCTGTTTTCAGGAAATAAATTTAGTAACAATGAAGAGGTAATTGCCGAGTCTTAACCTAACATAAAAAAAAACGCATTGCAACAAGTAAGGAAGATGGCAGTTCGGATGTAACAGAACATTTTATACTCTCGCAAGGATCAAAGGCAGGGGAATGCTTTCAGGTGTTGGCATAACTTTATATTAAAAAATGCTGTGTAAGAATTCAACACTCATTATTCGAAGAAATTGAGAATGGATTATAATCATATTTGGTATCTTATTAACTTATATTACAGGCCATAGACTCACGTACTTTCATTACTATATTTTGTTTCGTGTCCTATTTTAATACCTAATACCTAATTATAATTACCTAAAATGAGATATAAAATATATAAACTCAACCAAAATGGCTAAATTAGATGTATTGGTTATACAAGGAAAAAGTCAATCAGAGAAACAGAAATCATCATATCAGGAATAAGGACCCAGACCACGGTCTAGACCGATTTTAGTGCCAAACAACATTATTTGTAAGAAAACGTAACAACTTAATTTCACTAAAATTTCACACATATTGCCCAACGTATACGGTGTCATGTTAAATGGACGGTCAAATGGAAAGTTGTAAATCAATATGTCGGGTATATTAGGGCTAGGTAGGGACTAATTGCAGTAACTTGTGGCATTACTCAACTATAGTAGAGAACATGTTTCCATACAAGGCCGAAATATTCGGCATAAAGTTTGCTAGAATAACGAAAATCATTACATGTAGTATATGGGAGTTGGGATAATTCGTAGACCGATTTCACAAATTTTCGGTATAATATATAGGTATGGTATATCTAATATTACACGTTCACTTAATTTTTCTAAGACTTCTTACAAATTGACCTTCATATACCATATAAAGTCTACCGGATGTTGAAAATCCTTGTATTAGGTATATGGGGGCTAGGGGAAGTATTTACCAGTTTTTCTCCATTTGACGCCTCCATGACGCAAAAGCACATTATTATCTTGGAAAGATAATCCTCGAATTTCATAACGAAACCTCATGCATTTCCCGATATTTTCGGTATAAAGTCACCCATAGGCACTATAATCCTTATATTGGGTATATGGGGGCTTGAAAAGTTATGTGCCGATTTTGAATATTTCTACGCAAGAGATGACATATCTTGAAAGCACTATTTATACAAAGTTTCATTCCCATATCTCAGTTGATGCTAGATTTATCTACTTTAAAGTGAAAGAATCAGACTAAATTTAAAATTGTGTTATATGAGAATTAGGCGTGGTTGTTATTCGATTTCGCCCTCTTTCACAAAGTGACATAAGGATGAAAACATGATTTCACGAATCAAATTTGGCTGAATTTGGTTAAGGCGTTCTTGAGATATGGGATTTCACCTTAAAGTGAGCTGTGCCAGTCACATTGTCCAATTTCTACACTGATTCATATGTTTTTCTACATAACCGTTTCGTGGGGTATTCGTGGTTATTATCCGATTAAATCCATTTTTGTTCTGTATGAGGAGGTGCCAATAAGACTTGTTCTTAGCCAGTTTGGCTAATATAGCTTTGGTGGCTTGTGAGATATACACATTAAACCCATAAGGCGGTTAGGGCTCTTTAGAAGGGCGGAACCCCTTCTGTGATTCCTGTATCTTTGTATCTGTATATTCCTCGCAACATGTTGCTACAGAGTATATTAGTTTTGTTCACCGGTTCAACGGCTTTTGTAACATCTAGAACTAAACGAGTTAGATATAGACATATATATGTATATAAATGACCAGGAGGAAAGGACGAGTTGAAATTCGAGTGCCTTTCTGTCCGTCCGTCCGTACGTGCAAGCGATAACTTGAGTAGAAATTAAGATATTTTGATGAAGCTTGGTATACGTGTTCTTTGTCACCGTAAGACGGTTGGCATTGCATGTGGGCATAATTGGACATCCGCCACGCCCACAAAATGCCACTAATCGAAAACAGATAATGTGCTATAACTAAGCAGCAAATTAAGACAAACGTGTTATTTGGTATAGAGGATCCTAGCAGTGTGGGGCATCTGTGGGCAAAAATGTTTGTAAAAATGGGTATGACCCCGCCCCCCAATAGGTTTAATATATATATCTCGGAAACCCTTCAAGCTATATAAATCAAACTTACTTCGACTAAGTTTTTCTAGCACCTCTTCACATACTGAGAAAATTAGTGGAATCGGATAATAACCACCATAACTACGCCCACCTCCCATACAAAAGTTATTTTGAAAACTACTAAAAGTGCGTTACCTTGTTGACGGAACACGTCAGAAACATTAAATATTGCAACACATATGATACGGAAGGGTTGCATAGGAATCCGTGTAAAGTTTTGGTGATGGGTGTGGCACGGTCCACTTTTAGGAGAAATTCCATATCTCAAGAACCCCTTAACCGATTTCAACAACATTTAGTATGTGACACTATATTTACATTCACATTTCACATTGTGAAAATGGACGAAATCAGATAAGAACCACGCCTACTTCTCATATAACACAATTTTTAGTTTCATCTAATATTTTCACTCCAAGGTAGATAAATCAAACAACCATAGTGGAATAAAGCTTTCCACGAATAGTACGCTCAAGATATGCCATCGTATGCGTAAAAATAGTTGAAATCAGATTATAACTTTTCAAGCCACCATCTGACTATCTGACTTTTTACCGAAAATATAGGTAAGTCTATAAGATATTCTGATGAAATTCGAGCATTTTCTTTCCATGACAATAGTGTGTTCTGGTATTAAAAATGGTGAAAATCGGGTAAATACTACCCCTAGCCCCCATATACCTAATTGACAGATTTTCAAAGTTCCAGTAGACTTTTTACCATATATTTCGGTAAATCTGTGAGATATTGTAATGAGATTGGAGGATTATTTTTCTGCGATAATAATGTGCTCTCGTGTCAAAAATGGGGAAAATCGGGTAGGCACTTCACATAGCCCCCATATACTTAATATAAGGATTTTAAACTTTCCTGTAGACTTTATACCATATATAACGGTCAATATATTAGTTATCTCTTTGAAATTCAGAGAGCGTCTCTTTCTGATAACAGTGTGTCTATGTGCTTAAAGTGGATAAAATTGGGTAAGCACTTCCCCTAGCCCCTATGTACCTAATATAAGGATTTTCAACCTCCGGGTAGACTTTATACCATATATTTCGGTCAATATGTAACATATTTTAACAAAATTAAATGAACAAGTAATATTGGATATTGGATTGGTTTACTGCCGAAAATGTGTGAAATCGAACGAATTGTACTAGCTCCCATATACTACATATAATGATTTTCGTTATTCTAGCAGACTTTATGGCGAATATTTCGGTCACTGTGTGAGTTACATTCACAAAACTGGATGAAAACATGTTCCCTAATATACTTGAATAATGAAAAGAGTTAATGTGATCAGTGCAGATCTTCCTCTATCCCAAAAATGCCCGATATAAGAACTCCGGACTTTCCACCTGACTTTAAACCGTTTACGTTGGTCAATATGTGTGATATTTTAATAAAATTAAGTGGATATATTTTCTTAAACATAATCTGGTTTGGCGCTAAATATGAAAGAAATGGGTCTAAACTATGGTCCAAGCCCCTTATTCCTAATATAATGATTTACTTTTATCTGGTTGACTATTTCCTCATATATCTAATATATTCATTAAACCAATTTGGTTAAGTTTATATCGCCTATATCTTATTTGAGTTAATTTGATAAATTTTAATATAAATATCTCTGACACGAAGCAAAATATAGCAATCAAAGTACATGAGTCTATGGACTGTAATATAAGTTAATAAAATACCAAATATGATTGCAATCCATTGACAATTTCTTTGAATAATGAATGTTGAATTCTTCCGCAACATTTTTTAATATAAAGCTGTCCCAGCACCTGAAAGGGTATCCCCGCCTCTGATCCTTGCACATTGCGAGAGTATAAAATTTTCGGTTACACCCGAACTTAGCGCTTTCTTACTTGTTGTGTCTAAATTTGTTGCTTGGTTATAGCACTTTATGGACATTTTGTGGGTGTGGTAGTATTCAAATTCTTCAAATACCAACCTTGTTATAGTGCCAAGGAAGACATGTACAAAGTTTCTTTAAGATATCTTAATTTTTATTCAAGTTACCGCTTGCTCGGATGGAGGGACAGACGGACGGACAGGCAGTTACCTGGAATTCAACTCGTCTCGTCATCCTGATCGTTTACATATATATAAATCTATATATACGTCGATTAGTTTTAGGTGCTACAAACAGCTGTTAGGTGAACAAACTATTATACTCTGTTGCAACATGTAGTGAGAGTATAAAAATGTTGCGTAATAAATATTATTAACTTAGACTATAATCACTTGTTCATTACTAATTTTGGCTTCATATCCGAGATATCTATATTAATATTAATCCAGCCAACACGAATCACTATGTTCATCACATTAGTCCCACAATTTTTACTACCGAATAACATAATACTAATCGAAATAGTATCCCTTAATTTTGTTGAGACATCTTACATTAAGATATATGCGATATAAGCTCAACCTAAGGGAAACAATATAATATATTCGGTAAATGAAGGAAAAGTCAACTAGAGGGCGTAAATCATTGTATTAGGGTTATGGGGATTAAACCGATGTCTTCCATTCATACTCCGCGCTGGCCCATATTATATTTAAGAAAACATGTCCACTTAATTTCATTAAAATATAATGGTAGACGGATGGAGAAACTTATATCCGGAATTCAACTCCGTAATCACTGTGACTCATATAACTCTATGTAGATATAGAGATTCGTTTTCGATTAGTTTTAGATGTTACAAGGAACCGTTAGACTCCGTATAACATTTGCGAGAGTATAAAAAAACGCAACGGTATAAAAAAATTAACTATATGTCTAACACTACGACGATGCACATACTGTGTTGATACTGTAGGATTGGCCTTATATTAGTGATTTAGTGTTAATTACTACATCGATTATGAATTTTGGTAAAAAAAGGGATATATATATTGATATAAACCATATATTTTATGGTTGAAAGGGTAAAAAATTAGACCCTTTTAGCTCAAGATCCCGTTTTTTATTTCGTTTCAGAGAACACGAGTTCCTAAAATCACAGTTGCCCGTAGAGGCCCTCTTGAAAAATTCATTTTCCAAAAAACATAATACCACTTAACAGTGACAGATATATTCATTTTATTTACGCTTCAAAAATTCAGATTTGATATTTGTTTTATTTAACAACAAAAAGTATTAAAATGTACCTTACAGTGAAAACTATGCAGAGAAAAAACCAAATGAATTTTAATTTTTTAAGAAGACAATTGAAATGTTTGGCCAATTAATACCTTGTGGGATACCCTTTACTACTGCCTATGACTAGTTTCATACGTTTCGGTATGAATTCCACCCAGGAGCAATTTTAATCCATTCTGTTTGCAGGGCATGTTTAAAGTGGGCTTGGTTTCAAATCTGTCGTTCCAAAACTGACCACAGATTCTCAATTGCATTCAAATCTGTACCTGCGTTGCAGTTTGTACTATGTGCGCATTTCCAAATAAGGTAATTTTGCCCAATTCCGGATTTGTATTTCGGACTTGATAGTACTGAAAGTTTCAACGGGGCCGGACCATAGGAAAGGGGTGTTAGATGAGTTGGTTTCACGGGGCACATGGCCTTGTAAGTTGCCAGCAACGTTTTTTTGTACTTTCTTGGATTTTGCTGCGGCTCTGTACCTATGTATTGATCGCGATTGCATGCGGAGTGAAAGAGTACAGATTATGAAACGTAACACATATTATTTTTAGGGTTATTGGCTGTCGGAATTTTGATATCATTCAAAAATATGTTGAGGTCTAGTCTATATTCTTTTGTCCAATTTGTAAATATATGTGTGGATTTTGGATTTGGCAGGGGAGAATATTAGGCTCCTCGCAGTGAAAAAGCGACCTTGGTGAGATATTTTACTCCCGTTACTGTTTTAACTTCAGCTGGAATATGCCATCTGGGTCAATGGATTGGAGCGCATTCTTTTGGCATTTTGCGCAGATGTCGCATAACACGTCTTTTTGTTTTATCCAATGAAAGGTGCAGTATAAATTGCCGGCTAAAATATCTCGTGCACATCTTCGGGTACGACTAAACATGACTGAAATTCGACCTAGTCATCGTGTCTCCTCGGATTGGACAGGGATTTGATAGTAGTCCAAACTTGCTCCCACCGGCGAATATGTTGCAGGTGTTTCAAGTGTTCTACCCATTTCGTCTGCTTATGTTAATTTATCAGTTGTCGACTCTCCAAATTGTGATCCTTTATGGAGGAATCTCGGGGATTGACCTGGAGTAAATTGTATTTGCTATATTGATTACTCGGTTGGGAAATTTGGGCGAATTTCAGCAATTTCTCTAGCGGGAATGAAGCAGCGATCGTCTTATGGGATCAACGTTCGTCAACGATTACATAAGTAGGACTGGATATTGAGGTGAAGGTGTTTTCAGTGAATTCTGTGAAGTGGCAATATAAAAGATATTGCAATCACTAAAAGGTACTCAGTACAAGGCCAACCAACATGTAAACTTTAGGTACTCTCTAGCGTCTGTGTCTGTATAAAGAGTAAGTAACATATAACTACCGAACGTGACGACGTAACTGAAGAAGGTTGGTAGTACTGAACTTTTCAAATACGGCAGGTACTGGAACTGTTATATATGCATGTATCTATCTCTCTCTATCATCTTATCTAAAAATAAATAAAGTTTTAAAATAGTTGCAAGTTTAATCTATTGAGTTTAAAAGAGTTTTGTTTACACTTGTTAATGGTTTCATTGTGTTATCACGTTGGGCATAAATTACTTATTATCTGTCCTATAATTTACAAATCTATAAACAACTATCTCTGGTTAGAAAACAGTAATATATTTCCATCTTACATACATCCTACACGAGAATTTGTTATTTGCTTTGGAGCGGCAGAATAATATACGTCGTGGATACTCGTATCTTCTATTTACCCCCTTAAAATTATAAGTTTTACTCCTTTTTATTTATTTAGTTTGTCAAATAAACATTATTGTTTCTTAGAAGCAAGGTGAGAACTCAGCTGATACAGTTGCAGCGACACAGGGATATTAACTAAGAATGGGAGAGTACAAGATTGCTACACGTTACTTTATGACGGAAATCATTGTAAACCTATGAAATGTACGAAACGTACTATCAATATAAAATTGTAAACAAAATCTTCTTCTGTCATTCATGACGTCGTGAACTAATCTATTTTTTTTAACGCATTTCATTAAAAGTATCAAAATAAACTGTCATATTATTCATTTCTGTAATTATTGCAAAGCTTTATCACTAAAGTTGAAACTACATAACATACAAAAGCGTAGCCATACATTTACTCATTGATCATTGTTATTCGCAATCACATGATGATGAAAGTAGAGAAAATTAAACTACTTTGCGAATTCGAATGCGCGATGAATTGTTTGATCAAACGAACATGTACATATATTCTACTCATTTGTAAAATGAAAGAATTGGAGATTACGACAATTTCATTCCGTTACTTAATTTTGGAGTGCGTTTGACAGTAAAATGCATTAGTTCGTAAAGCCCATCAATCCATTAAGAAAAAAAAGTATATTATTTATATATACTGCTCTGAAATACAGTTTAAATGATTTTTAGCATTCATGTTTAAATAATTTTCAAACGGAAATAGGTCAAGATAAATGTTTGCGTATACGTAATGTATACGACCACATACATTTAACATACCTTGGAGAAATGGGGTTGGAAGATTTGATGTAATCATGACCTCCTCCGATAATGGAACATGGATTTAAGTTTTGCATTTGTATATCAGGTCCATTAGAGGTATCATCGGTGGCGGGACATCGGCCTGTCTGCTGAGCGTTAGCGATTCCAGCTACAATAACCATGTGTGTCTGCCTGCGGAGTATTGGCATAGGAAGTGGTAATTCACCGTGAGCGGCTCGGGCCGTTAAAGAAAGTGCACATAATTTCTGACGTACACCATAATGATTTAATAGCACACCAAATCCGGGTATAATAAATACGGCAAATGTATGAAAAATAATAAAAGAAATGAAAAATGTACTGGACCCATGTTCGGAAGTACAGCTAATTCTGACGTTTGGTAAAGCTGTGGTGGTGTGCAAAGACTGTTCCAATTTAGCATTTTCATTGGAACCCAGGAAAATTTCTGGCGATGCTGCGTATTGGTTACTGTCATCGAGATTTGTTATTGCACTTTTCGCAATTATATTGTATGTATACAAAAATGGCGCACTGAGGACAGATGATACGATCCAGGAAAAGAGCGCTAATGATACATGCAAATATCGACGCTGACGCAATTGTGACAAACATGGGTGTCTTACGGTCGCATAACGATCAAGTGAAAGCATGAAGAATGAAATTGTACTTGCAGCGACTGGCATTATCTGGAAAGTAAAACTAGCACAATTTTAATACCAAAATTAATATTTCAACAATGTCAAAATACTTGCCTGCACAAAATGAATTACTTTGCATATTATCAGCGGTAAAGTGTTCGTCTTACGATTTAGAGCTACATTTAATAAAGTCATAGGAGCGGAAATGCCCGTCACTAACAAGTCGGCGAGGCAAACAGCTAATAATAGAGGATTTCGCAATCGCACGGATGAAGCCGAACAAAGCGTGAACAATAACGTTGCATTACCCAATACGCCACCAAACACTATTATTCCAAATACTATAACCATAATTAACAGTGTAACCGAAGCTAAGGGGTTAACTTCTGATTCGGTTATGTCATACGGAGAATTTGCTAAAGAGTAGTTTAAAAAAGCGTCATAATCATTGTTACCGATCTGGTCTATCAAATCTGATCCCTCTTTCTTTGCGATGAGTGGAGATATCTGGAGACCATGCATATCGTGAGGATTGAAAGCATGTTTCAGCTGATGATGGCGATAAGTGTTTTCCCACCATTGCTGCAAGTTATTACTGTTCATTTTAGTAAAATAAATGCTGATTTTTCATATCATTTAATCCTGAAAAACCGTTGAATGAAGGAATTAAAATGTAACATCACATTGGATTTATGTCAAAGAAAAAACTTAGTTTTATAGACAAATAAAGCAAAATTGGTTTACAAAATCGTACAATCGTCATTTACAACAATAACCGTTAGCTGGACAAAACAGATATACTCTGTTGCAACATGTTGCGATGGTATAAAAATGTTGCGGAAGAATTCAACATTCATTATTCGACGAAAGTGTGAATGGATTACAATCATATTTCGTATATTATTAATTTATATCACAGGTCACAGACCCACTCATTTTCATTTCTATATTTTGTTTCACGTCCGAGATATTTACAGCGTCTCACAAAAGTATTCGGAATTTTAATTTTTTTAAGGAAAGTCCTATAAAAGGTATTTCTAATTAATTTCATGTTCCAAAATTTTTAATACATGTGAACATTTAGCTTTCTTTTGCTAGAGAGAAAACAACACATCAAAAGCAAAATAATGAGCGTACACCGCTTTAAGCATGAATTCACATCACATAAGTAATTGGAATTTTTAATCTTAAAGAAATCGCAAAGGTACCGTTATCCTCACAGATGCGCGTCCTTTTTGCAGGCTATTACAATCATTTTATGTGTAGAACTTGGTGGTTTCTGCAGTTTTAAATTTGTGCGAAAAAAAATTCGTTGAATTGTCTAAAAGGGGATAGAAAGCCAAAAGAGGCTACCTTGGTGGAAAGCAGGAAAGCAAAGCAATATTTACTTTACGAAATGAAGGAAAAATAAATAGATATCTAGTGCCACAAAAAGAAGCACCTCAATCACGATCAGGAACGCCTGGAAATTTTAAGTCTAGCGACAAAGCAGTTAAAATTAGGAAAATCAAGGAACAGCCACGTACCAGAAATTAATAAAAGTCTCGCTGAGAGAAGAATGCTTAGAACAGCTGGGTATAATGGACGAACTTCACACATTAAACAGCTCGTAAGTGAAAAAAAAAAACGATTAAAGAGTTTGGAGTTCGCAAAAAAATACATTAATCGCGGCAGTGTTTTGGGCAAATGTAATATTTAATGATGAGACTGAAGGTGTTTGGTGTTTTCAATGTATAATAGATTAAGAGATGTTATTAAGTTGAAATGATTACCCACTAGATACTAATTAATTTATCATTACATTACTACTACATAATGTGCATGTATAAATGAATTTGCTTTTCCGAATACTTGCATCCGAATAAATTCACCTAGCGTTTAAGTTAAAGCGTTATTTACTTAAGTTTTTCTTCGAAAACTATTTTGTTTTTATATTTAGAGAAAACCTTAAACCACAATTAATTGATTGCATAAGTTATCCAGAATAAATAAAAGTAAAAAAGATTTTGGTCTTTTAAATCGAAAATAAATTTCTCCGAATAGTTTTGTGAGGCACTGTATGTTGTAATCAACGCAATTAACTCAAATGATGTATATGCTATATAAACTTAATCACCGTTGCTAATTTGATATATTGGGTATAAGAGTATAAGGGAAAAGTCAACCAGAGAAACGGAAATCATTATATTAAGAATATGGGGCTTAGACCATGGTCTAGACAGATTTTATTTATATTCAGCGCTAAACAACATTATGTTTAATAAAACATGTTCCCTTAATGTCTTTAAAATATCACACATATTGACAACATAACAACATAAACGGTTTGAACTCAGCTACAAAGTCGGAAATCACTACATTGGGGTTGGGGGAAGATCTTGACTTATTTCCACGCAATTTTATGAAGATAACTCATACATTGACCGATATATTCGACAAAAAGTTTGCTAGAATAACGAAAATCATTATATCCAATACACAGAAGCTGGGGTAATTTGCAGACCGATTTACCGTTTACTTAATTTTTCTAAGATATCTTCTATATTGATCGATATATACGGTATCAAGCCAACCGGAAGTTTGAAATTCTTATATTAGATGTGAGAGCTTTGATCCGATTTTACCTATTTTTGACACAAAGGCACAATATTACTAGAGAAAGATGCTCTGTGACTTTCATTAGAATACCTCACATATTGACTCGCAGTATAATATCAGTCATAGGAACTGAGGTTCATATATTGGGTATCTGGGGGCTTGAAAGCTTATAATCCGATTTCGACCATTTTTATGCATTAAATGGCATACCTTGAAGGCACTATTTATGCAAAGTTTTATTATAATATCTTAATTGGTGCTTGAGTTATATACAGTAAAGTAAAAGAATCAGATTGAATTTAAAATTGTGTTATATGGGAAGTAGGCGTGGTTGTTACCCAATTTCACCCATTTTCATAATGTAACATAAAATCATCGGAATAAAGTTAAGTAGGAAATTTAATTGAAATTGGTATAGTTGTTCCTGAGATAGAGGTTTTCACCTCAAGACAGGCGGCGCCACACCCATTGTCTAATTTTTATTTCGAGCCGTTAGGTACCGTTTTAGTTATGAAATTTAATGCTTCGTATATATTTAGTTAATTATCGCACTATTAGTATTTTCAATATAATCATTATATGGAGAGTGGGTGTGTTTATCATCTGATTTTATAATTTTCTCATTGTCTAAGAAGGTGCTGGAAGGAGTTGCCCTCAGCAAGTTTGGTTGATATAGCTATAGTGGTTTGTGAGATATGTACAATAAACATATTAAGGGATGGATCTACACCCACTTTTTAAATTTTTAAAAAGTAACTATAATTTAGTACATAAAAGCACAGTACAGCATAAAAGTACATAAAAGTACATACCCCTTCCTATTCCAATTTTATGTACTAAATTGCCGTTTTGTACCTTAATTTGTGGCTTAGTTATAGAGCAACATTCTCAAAGTACCAAGGAACATGTGTACCAAGTGGTATCAAGATATCTCAATTTTTAATTAAGTTATCCTTTCCACGGACAGACGGACGTACAGACCCGTTAGTTGAACGAAACTATTATTCTCTGTGAATAAGGAGGCCACTCGTGCAAATCTACTTTAAGAGGCCTAATTCTATTCAGTGTTAACTATCTTAAGAGTATGAATAGGGACGTTTTCGTTCTGATAGATCCATGGAATGATGTGGAAAATATTAAAATAGTCCGGAAACGCTTTATGGAAAGCAGTATTGAAGGTCACTAATTGATACTGATACACAAACCATTACACCTTATTTACAGGTGTGGTGACGGTTCAGGAAATTCTCTTATTTTCGCAAATTGTAATAATAAAATTTACAACCATATGGGCCGTCTAAATTGAACTTTTTTCATAAAGAAAATCACAAATTACAAGTATTTTTTTAAGTTTCAAACGCTTGAGATGGTTAATAGATGCAATCACACATCTTTCGGTGGATACACTAGTTGTAACAACATAAAGTTATTCAATTTTTGGGGTCTTTCGTATTTTTGCCACAGCTGTCTTGAGTTCTTAAAAAATTACTAACAATCTTTTGACTTCCACAATTTTCGCGAAGTCTGAGGATATTTTCATGATAGATTTTGATAATACCTTTCCCATAATTTTGATTGTACATTTCCGACCCATAACCGGTGAGTTGGTTTCAGCGGCCCATTTTTCAGCTAAATCAAACGAGTTTGTGTCGCTTAATTACCTAATTTCATCACAAACTGAAAACTATTTGACGTTAACCTATTCCGTTGAACTAAAAAATTGCAAAGAATTTTGTAAATCAAACTGATATAAAAAGTAGCTGTAAAAATTTGCAGTTATTTTTTGACAGTAAATATATTGGTGGCATAAAAATACGGTTGTACAGAAAAAATTAGTAACCAAAATATAATTAAAACGTATTAGGCAAAACATCAAAATGCAAGCCCAAGATAGTGAACCTAATCAGTTGAGTGGAAGTGTATTACTTCTAAATAAAAAGAAATTAATTGAACAAAGATTACTACTTCTTAAAAAAAATGAAGAAATAAACATATATAGATAACCGATACAGTATCTTTAGATTAAATTGAAGAAATCTCGTCTGAAAACCATGAAAATTAAGTTTATGCACGAGAATTTAGTGATTTATTATACTCTATGTCAATGTATGTTACGCCCTTATGATTAATGTTTCTAAAAATTCATAATCTACTTACTTAAGAATAAGAATATTAATTTGACTAAAAAAAAACTACTTCCATTGTAACTTGGCTAAGTTATCAGCAAAGAAATTGCTGATAGTTATGTACAAAGCAAGGTTATAAATATCTTATGGGTTATATAAATATCTCTTAGGTTACAAATTTTTATAATATATATAATAAAAAATAATAGCATTTAATTACGTTATTTTTATAGGATATGTGCAGATGCCATCGCAATTTTTCTCTTTTTTTACAATTCGGGATATTATTATATATTTCTCGCTGAAAGATCATGTCTGACATGGTCTAGGGCATCGCCAGGCAAAACATTCCAGTTGATTATATTGAAAAAGGTTGTCGCCACACGAGTTGGGGAGGATTGTTTATAATTAGTTCAGTTTAAAGTAAGACACCTAAATTAAGTAATTATGTATTATAGAATGTTGAATTAATGAAAATAGTTTCTACATTTTTAAATTAAAAGCAAAATTAGGAAAATCTAATGTCGAAAAATATGATAAATAAATTTCTACACATTTCAACACATGAAGAGCTCTTATGAGCCTTTGTGTGATATACAGAATGGATCTAACTAATCGGTTATGGTGATCATCCAGTATATGCAGATATAATAATCATGGAAAACAAGCTTTGACAGACGTGTAACGGTTTCGTTACATGTGTACCAAGAATCACCAGGATATTTTTACTCAAGTTATCGCTTGCACGGACGGACGGACAGACAGTCACTCGAAATTCAATTCGTCGCTTCATCCTGATCATTTATATATATATAACGGTATATCCATCTCGATTAGCTTTAGGTGTTACAAACAACCGTTAGGTGAACAAAACTGATATACTCTGTTGCAATATGTTGCGAAAAGAAAACTGATGCGAAAGAATTCAATATTCGTTTTTCAATAAAATTATGAGAATCGATTACATTCATATTTGGTATTTTATTAACTTATACTATAGGTCACATAATCACTTATTTTTATATACGAGATATATATAATAAAATCAATCAAACTAACGCAAATCTCTATATCCTTAAAAGAAAAGTACATACCGATCAATAATTTTTATTACCGAATAACATAATGCTAATAAAAATATTATCTCTTAATTTAATTGAGAAATCTTCTATTGATATATATGAGGTATAATAAAATTAAACTAATAAAATTATTAAATTTATTTATTTCAAAATTATGCTTAGGAAAGCATGCCCACTTGATTTCATTAAAATATCGCACATGTTGACCTAAATAAACGATTTAAAGTCAACTGGAAAGTCGGAAATCACTAATATTAGGTATATGGGGCTAGGGGTAGCATTTATCCGATTTTATCAGTGTTTGGCATCAGGATACTTTATTACTAGCAAACAAAATTTTCTTAGTGTCTTTAATATATCTCACAGATTGACCAAAGTATATTGTATAAAGTCAGCCGGAAGTTTGAAATTTCTTATACTAGGTTTATGGGGGTACAGATTAACCAATATTTTCGGTTAAAAGTCAGCCATAGGCACAGAGGTCCACATATTTGGTTATATTTCAACCATTCTGAGAAAAGTTATAATCTGTTTACACTATTTTGGTCAGAAAATGGCATAACTTGAAAGCATTATACGTCCAAAGTTTTGTTCCGACATTTTTATTGATTCTAGATTAATACTGTTGTACATTCTTACACTGTTTGAGGAGTCCTAAAAAATTTCTCCTGTACTATTTTGGTTAATATATTTAGCTTTAGTGGTTTGCGGGATATGTACATTAACCCTAATAGGGGCGAGAGCACACTCACTTTTTAAACAGTTTTAAACCACAGATGATCCTCCCCGCTCTGATGCCCTGTACTAAATAACAGTTTCGTATTTTAATTTCCGATTGTGCCCAACTGCAATATCAACCTTCTTATATTGCCAAGGAATACGTGTACTAAATTTCATAAAGGTATCTAAATTTTTGTTCAAATTACGCTTGCACGGACATCACGTAATCCTGATTATTTTGACATTTTGAGTCCATAATTCTATAATAATTGGGTCTATATTCGAGCGGTTTGCCACGATATGGCTTAACTTGATATTTCTCTATTGTTCCAATATTACGAACATGCGTCAAAAGCTACTGTCTTTGTGCGTCTTTTTCAGTATATGTCATTCATTTGAAGCGTAAACAAAAATAATTTTTTTTCACTCAAATGTATTGAACTTTGTATCTGAAAAGTGTTTTTGTGGGAAGTTCTTCTTCATTAGTTTAATATGAAGAACACTCGTCCGAAAGTAATCGTATTTTGGTGGAATTTATGGTGAACGTGCTTTAGCTGAGCGAAGATACGAAGGACGTCCTGGTCGGCCAAAAAAGTTTAAAGATGACGAACAGAAAGCATTACTTGATGAAGATTATTGCCAAACACAAGTAGAGCTCGCAGAATCTTTGGGAGTCACTCAAGCAGCCCTTTCAAAAGGTTTAAAAGCAGCCGGATATATTCAAAAGCAAGGAAATTGGGTGCAATATCAATTGAAGCTGAGAGACGATGAAAGATGATTTTGCATGTCAGAAATGCTGGTTGAACGCTAAAAAATTAAGTAATTTTTGCATCGGATTGTAACTGATGAAGAAAAATGCATCCATTATGACTAATCATATGTGAAACCTGGCAAACAGCCAAATCAACGGCAAAGTCGAATATCCATGATGCCAAGATAATGCTCTGTATTTGATGGAACCAGACAGGCGAGCTACATTATGAGCTTCTAAAATCGGGTGAAACCATTAATGGGGAACGCTACTGACAACAACTCATCAAATTGAAGCGAGCGGTTGCCGAAAACTCCTGGAATTTGCGAGTGGTCACGAGACAATAGTTTTCGATTATGACAACGCTCCGCCTAAAAACTATTTGGAAAACAGCTAGGAAGTTTTTTAGATGGCCAGTACCTTAAATAACAATATTTTACATGTTCATGTACATGTTATTGTACATGTTATGTACATATTGTACATAAATGTTCAAAAAATAAAAAAAAGCACCAATATAGTTATAAACCCAATATATAACTCTACATATATTTCGATTAAATGTTCCAAACAACCGTTAGGGGAACGAAACTATTATACTCTGTAGCAACATTCTGCGAGATCACAAAAAGCGAAAGCTGAGAAACTATTAGCAGAGCGGTTGTCTCCAGAAACTATCCAAACCTCACCTCCACCTACCGCAAATGATGTAACCTCAACTGATGTGGAATAAAGTGAGAGATGTGGAATAAAGTCGTAAGAGTTTTGAAAAAGCTAAGTAGAAACGAGTGGCAATGCAATAGCGAATAATGAATGAGGAGTAGACAGATGTGTGTGTCCATTGAGTAACTTTGTAATAACAAAGTTAAGGGTTTAGTGCCTAGGAGTCCTACTTCGCAAACCCTACATTGTAAAAAATAGGTTTAAGCTTGGCCAATAAGAAGCTTTTTTTGTGAACAACTGAATTGCAGCTACAGTTATTCGAGTAGAAATCGAGTGAAAAATTTATGGACGTTTGTTAATTTTCAATGGTTAATATACAATAATTGGAAGATTTATCAATATGAAAGTATGAAAATAGTTAATGTGGTAGAAGTAGAAGACGTGGAAACCATCTATGTTGGAAATGGCAAATGGAAGAGAATTTGGTTTCAATTGGTATTATATTTTGAATTGGTCCCAATAGTTTAATCGGTTACAGTTCAAGTCAATAATAAGATGAGTATTTGTATGGAGATACTCCTTTAAAATGTAATTACTATTTATAAACATGTATCAGTTTTACCATTCTGATAATTTGAAAGGCTACCTAACGATCCATTTCGCGATGTAATCAATTGGAAATCGTGCAATAACATAATCAGAAATAATGTAAAAGCGGTCAGGGCCACGACTTAAAGTTTCTGTATAACTAGTATCTTAATTTTCATCAAGTTATCCATTTCATGAAGATACGCATAAACAGACATGACATATAAAATTGGATAAACAAAGCTATGAAATGTACGAATAAAAAGCTATTCTTTTTTCAAACATTTTGTGCACATATTTATGTGGTACCAATTGGTTTTAGCGCTAATATAATATATTCAAAAGCGAAATTCATCTGCTTGTTGAAGAAACCTTAACACATACACTTTAAAACCTGACTTATATACTTACATAAAAAGTATTTGCATCGTATGTATGCAAATATTAAGAAAAAAAAACGAAGTCAATTGTCTAACTCACCAAGTTTTTCGTTAATCACTGTTTCCCGGAGTTAATTGACTGTTGCGATTCATTACACAATCCAATAACTTGATTTCGAGACATTCGGCAAAATCTAATGCCTATATCAGAGGTACAATTAAAAAAAACATATACATGTATACATTAAAGTATAAAATTCCAGAAAAAGTACAGAGTTTCAGGAAAAAGACATAAAGGCACAGATTTTTTTTTCTTTTTACATTAGTTTTGCTGAGTTTCCCCATATACAGTTAGAGGCTACTTTTTTTAAAATTATCGTAAATTCACTTCACCGAACCAGGAAAGAGAATACATATGTGTTCTTATTTTTTATAAAAAGGTAGAACACCTCTTTCTCTTTTGTTTCACTCAAGGTTTAATGTTTTTGCAAAACAGAACTAAGGATATTCGAGTATATTATATTTTTAATATAGGACGTTACTAAAAAGAACTATGCGGAAGACTGACTAAGCCAAAGCTTGTATGATTTGCTCAGACTCTTATGCCAATTCGTAACATTACCCTCGACGAGAGTTCAAAAGCTCATCGGAAAAAAAGCTACTACATATGTACATACACATATATGCCTCCCGCGATGAAGTTAGTATTAGTGTACGACTTTTGCTTTCCTGTCTGAATAGGGGGTGGAAATACACAAGTCTAATAAGGTGGTTCTTTAATTTTAAGCTTGATTTTTTTTTTGCGTGTTATTTTCATTAATTCTCGTAAAACAACATATTTTAGTTTTTAATTGGCTGAAAAATTCATATACTTCAAAAATGAAAAAGCTAATTCCGTAAAGGTAAATTTGTTGAATTAAATTTTAGCACACCACTTAAAACCTTATTCTTACAGTCACTCTCAGAAACTACCGTAGAAAGTGAACGCTTCCTTCTGTTCGCGTGTTAAAAAAAAAAGACAATAATCAAAGAAAAATGTTCCTCCGATGGTAAATGGTTTCAGGAAAACTTTCCTAAGATGTACATTGTGAATGCGAACAATGGCTGATTTAGCGTCAGAAATAGATTTATTCCTTCAATTTTCTAGTTGAATAAAAGTTACTCTACTATTAAATCATTCAATTAGAATTATTTGAATGAAAAATTTTTATTATTAAGAGCATTTATTTCATCGTTCAAAAAATATATAGAAAGCGCTCCTTCCTCATTATATTTTTCCTATAAATTATACATTTTTTATTTGGTAGTTAAATTTATGCGTGCAACATAGTCAAAATTGATGGCGTACAAATTCATCACCACTGGTCTAAGGCTGAAATATTTATGAGGAATTATAACAAAGTTAACATGCGAAAATGTCATAATTTCATAACTTTAGTTTCCTCACATATTGTGGCGCTTCATTACAACTTTTTTCTTATCGTAGTTTTCATTGTTTGGATATATGTACTAAACCTAACCTAAAAAGGTTTCTTGGCATAGCTTATTTTATTTGTAAACAATTAGCGTAATAACTTTATATAGCAGTAATATATTTATTTTTCACCAATAATATATAGAAACTGGTTTTAATCTACATTTATAAGCAATTATTAATTTTTTATCCTGATTTAAGGAATTGATTAATTAGTTGCTCTAACAGCGTATTTCTTCATCCTCTCTTCGAGTTCAGGTCGGAAATGCCGAATTAAACCCTGCACAGGCCAAGCTGCACCATCGGCTAGAGCACAAATTGTATGCCCTTCAATCTGTTTGGATATCTCCCACAACATATCTATCTCGTCGGGCTGACCATTACCAACAACAAAACTAAAAAGCATAACAGATATCAAACTTTCTTCAAATAATACCGTTTTTAAGCTTGATTTCAACCTACCGTTTCATGATCTTATGCATCCACATAATACCTTCACGACATGGTGTACACTGACCACAGCTTTCGTGGCGGTAAAATGCGGTTAAACGTTCAATAGCCTTGATTATATCAGTGGATTTATCCATAACAATAAGAGCTGCTGTTCCAAGTGAAGTTTGAGCAGCGATTAAACCATCAAAATCCATTAATACATCGTCGCAAACTTTTTTTGGGATGACAGGAGTAGATGAGCCACCAGGAATCACACCAAGCAAATTATCCCATCCACCACGAATGCCACCGGCATGACGTTCAATTAATTCTTTAAGGGGGATCGACATTTCTTCTTCTATTGTGCACGGTTTATTTACGTGACCGGAAATGTTAAATAATTTTGTTCCAGAATTACGTGTACGCCCAAAACTTGCAAACCATACACCACCACGCCTCATGATAGTGGGAGCAACTGCAATTGTTTCTACGTTGTTTACCGTAGTAGGACATCCAAAAGCACCAACATCGGCTGGGAATGGAGGCTTTAGTCGAGGTTTTCCTTGTTTTCCTTCAAGTGATTCAATTAAAGCAGTTTCCTCTCCACAAATGTATGCACCAGCGCCACGATGCATAAATACATCAAAATCGCATCCTGAGCCACATGCATTTTTTCCAATTAAACCCGCCTGATATGCTTCGGCGATAGCTAGTTGCATATTAGAAGCCTCGTTGTAAAATTCACCGCGAATATATATATAAGCAGCCCTTGCACCCATTGCTCTGCCAGCCACTAAGCACCCCTCTACTAACTTATGAGGGTCATGTCTCATAATTTCACGATCCTTGCATGTTCCTGGTTCACCTGAAATGTATAAAGAAAAATTAGACCAATTCACTCATATATCACAATCAGCATACCTTCATCAGCATTTACAACCAAGTATTTTGGTCGCCCATCAGATGGTTTGTTCATAAACGACCATTTCATACCAGAAGGAAAACCAGCACCTCCCCGGCCACGAAGGCCAGATGTTTTTAGTTCATTGACTATCCAGTCAGAACCCTTCAATAGAATTTCCTTGGTTTTGTACCAATCACCACGTTTTAATGCTCCTTTTAAACGCCAGTCATGCCGACCATACAAATTTGTAAAAATACGGTCTTGATCGGCTAGAGGTCCAAATTTAGCTTTCGTTTGAGGAGGTGGTGTCCCTGGAGGTGGTGCTGCAGTACCTTGCAATCGTCGTTGTGCCACCACGGGCAAACTGCCACATGCTGAAGATAAAACTACATTTCTGAACATATTCCGATGCTTTCATTTTTTTGTGGTTTCGTTTTAATTACATAATTACTTTGTTATTATATTTATATCAAAAATCGATATTCACAAGAATAACAAATAATACGCAGTTATTTCGAATTTCTCCCAGTTAATCTTCTTCGATTACTGTTAACATTAAAATCAAACTTTGGAAATACTCACCGAATGTTTGTCTTTGGAAAAAACTCTTTCTCACCAAAGCCCCTGCCATTTTCGTTATTAGATGGTTTATGGCATTAGTTTTGTCACATATAACAGCTGTTTTTATAAATAGCGAAGTCTATTGAGAATTGTGTGAAAGCGGAGTACAGAACAGCTCAAATTAAAAAAATTATAGATTATATATATATGTACGTAGAAGTACTAAAATATATATATTGATTATGTTGCTATGAATCTATAAAAAACAATATGATATTTGCACAATTAAGATCAATGTCCAGGTGTCAAATCATGAGATACTCCGAACAAAACATAAGTTATTCTCGAAAATAAAATGATTTAATATCTATGCCGTAAAAATGTGTTGAAAAAATTTTTGATTAGTGAACATCTGGCAACTATTTATAAACATTTGGATTGCAAATTCGGATGTAGGTGTAAGTTAACGTAATTTATTCGTTGATTAAAGGAGAAGATTCTGCGGAATTTATTCTAATGAATAGTTAATCAATTTCCGAAATTTCGTATTTATTAAAACAATATTTATTAAAACAATGGATACCCTTGCATTGCGAGACTCCACCACTGAAGTTGTAATAGTAGATAATGCTGCCGATTTAGATGATACAGTTGATGTAAGTAAGGAAAAATGAATTTTTATACTCGCAATATGTTGCAACAGAGTATAATAGTTTCGGTAACCTAACGGTTGTTTCTAACACCTAAAACTAATCGAGATAGATATAGTCATATATATAAAAATTATCAGGATGACTAGTTGAGTACCGCGTGGGAGCCTGTGCGTCCGGCCGCCTGTGTAAGTGATAACTTGAATAAAAATTAAGATATAAAACCTTATTCTTTTCAAGCCCCCATATGCCAAATATGTGGACCTCAGTGCTTATTCCTTTTTATTTACCGAAAAACCTGGTCAATCTGTGAGATATATTAATGAAATTCAAAGAGCATCTTTCAGTGGTAATAATTGTATCAAAAATGGGTAAACTCAGGTCAAATACTTCCCTTAGCTTCTATACCCTTAATATATAAAAATTAGAACTTCCGGTTGACCATATAGCCTATATATCGGTCAACGTATAATATATCTTAGAAAAATTAACCGAACGTATAATTTTGAACATACTGGAGTAGCCCAACGGTCATTTACTAAATATAATGAATATCGTTATTCTAGTGGACTCGACACGGAATTTGTCGGCCAAATTTTGAGTTTTGATAATAACACAATAGAATTTAGTGGAAAAAAGTTCTTGAGCTTTAGTTTAATGCCGAAAATAAATGGTACATGCTCGGACCTTCCTCTAGCACCCATATATCCAATACGTTTTCAACTTTCTAGCCGACTTTAAACCGTTCATATAAGTCAATGCACGTGATATTTTAATTAAATTAAGTGTTTTCGTAACCATAATATGGTTTAGCGCTGAATGTGATTAAAATCGATTAGACCTTGGTCTGCCTCCTTGTCTTGGACCTGCCTCTAATGTAATGATTTACCTCCCTCGGCTTAACTTTTTCATTATATACGCGATATATTAAATTTCGTCCCTTTGGTTCAATAAAATTAAATGAGAATATTTCGATCAATATTATGTCATAAGGTAATAAAAATGATGTCTTGTATCTTCCCACAGCACTAATATCATGAATGTAGATGATTTGTCTTAGTTAGATTGATTTTTGAGTCTAGAGCCTAAAGTAAATGTTATTATGCTGCCAAATATGATTACAATCCATTCAAAAATTTGTCGAATAATAATAATAATTCTTACGCAACATTTTTTAATATAAAGTTTTGCAAAAAACTGAAAGTATTTGCTCGCCCTTGATCCTTGCAAATTGCGGGCGTGTAAAATGTTCGGTTTCAGCCGAACTTAGCTCTTCGTTCCTTTTTGATGCAATTTTTTATTATAATTGATGTTTTTTTTTATTAGTCAGCACCAGTACTCCGACTTCGTTTAAAAAAGCCCAAACCTGACAGGCAAGTTGCATGGCGTGAGGATACCATTGATAATGAAGACATGGGAAAGAAAAAATCCAAGTGTGAGCACCAAATTAGGTACAAATTCAATGTTTTAATATTTTTCTTCTCCACTTAGGTTGCTGCATATATAAAAAACCTGTGAATTTTGGAGAAAGCTCCTCTTCTGACGATGAGGAGTGTGAACACTGTTTTGGGCATCCTGAAAAGCGTCGGAGAAATATCAATAAAAGTCGTGATTATGGTAAACATGATTCCGAAAATAATACTAATGTAAACAGTAATCATCCTCATCAAACTCAAGAACCTGAAATAGATATTATTGAAATACAGCAACCTCAAGACGATGATGTCTCCCATCTTATACATAATTGACATTAAGATACACAATTTCAACGAGAACCAATTGCAAGATTTCCATGATTATTTAACTACATATTTATAATTCCGTCTCTCCTATGTAAATCCCAAATTAAGTGTAATTTTTTTAAAATAAATTGTTGTCCATTATGTACACCTAGTTCAATGATAAAGAACTAATATTGAAGACTTAATTTGTTTTTGTTGTTGATTTATTTGCACTGTTATATTGATAATTTGAGTCAACAATCTACCATTTTAACATTTATAACCTATTAAAAAGATATTAAGTGCAATTTAAATTATGAACCAATAGCGTATGTTGTGCAATAATTTTAGCTCAAATATTTAAAGATAAATAAAATCTAAGAATATATTAACAAACTTATTTTATTTCTGTTCCGTATTTCAAAATATTTGATATAATAGGAACAAATGAACATATTTACATATCGTCGAATATTTTATTATGAGAATACTTCGAAAAAAATTTTCCTATCTTCGATCCACTATTCTCACTCTTAAATCTCAATTTCAAGCATTTTCATGCGCTAAAGATTTTTTTTTTTTGTTAGAATTCATATATCCAAACGTAAGTATGTACGGATAATACTTTTGAATTGAATGTTATATAAACCTTTTCTTTAATTCAAAAGCTTCATTTTGATTTGTTGATTCAATATTAAATTCTTTTGCCTTTGCTCGAGAACGCCAAATCTAAAATAAGAAATATATTATTTTCATCAACAATATTAGTTATATAAGAAAAAAACCTTAATTGTGTAATCATCACTGGTAGTTACCAGCATTTGCGAGTCACGCGAATTGAATGCAACACTATTTACCACATCAGCATGTCTATATTTCGTAAGGCATATACCATAATATCGATCCCAAAGGTATGCATGCATATCTTCCGCACCACTAAAAAAATATATATGTAAAAAGTGAAGTACATTTTCTCATATTGTTCGGTTACGATATGATTATACCTTCCGACATAATCTTCACATACGTCGAGAAATATGAAAAAACACTCTGTACTTGGAGTATAGGCTTTATGAGCACGTAACATGTTACCCACACGTTTCAAGGTCATTAAATCAATAACGTGAATGTCGATTTCCTGCGCAATTGGAGGTGGTTCTAGCGCATTAGTTATCACATAATTTTTTGGCCACGGTCTGGTATTGACATATAAATAACGATGATCAGGACTTAACGCCATACCAATAATGTGTCCATGTAAGTCTATTACTTTGTCTACCTTGTCAAATAAATGAGCAACAGAGTCGAAATTCCACCAATCAGGATCAGCTCGTATTTGATTCTAAAATTAATCCCTTAACATTTTAAACAAACTTGTAAAAAATTTACAATTACCTCTCTTTCGGCCGCCTTTTTTGCAGCAATTCGTTCTTTTAATGAGGGTCCGGGATCAAGTTTTTTCGGAAATGTTACATTTCGTATACGCTTAATTCCAATTTGGTGTGGTGTATAAGTTTTCGATCCGGTTGAGAATATTAAATATTTGGGTACAGAGTTCTCCATTTCATCCTCGTAGTCATCCGTAAAGTCTATTCCATCAGATTCTTCCGATGAATTCCCATGATCATTATCGGTAGGACATTCAAGCCGATAATCATCTAAATAACGAATAGTTGAGTCGTTATGATTTAGAACATGTCCTAATGAAGCAATAGTGTTCATGGAAGTCGATGCAGTTTGTTGAAGTATGTCTAATAGATACTCGGGCGTAGCACTACGTTGTGATCTTCGTAATGTCGCTGCGTGCGAAAGTGGATTTCCTGCAGAAGTTTTTGGTGTTGGTCCCGCTTGGTTTATAACTGGAACTTCCCCGAAAGACTCCTCCGAGCTGCTAAGTTTAAGTTCTTCGGCCAAAGGGTCATTTGAATCATCTAACCAAGGACACTTAGCAACCATTACAGCTCGTACAGAACTAGCATTTCTGTTATAGAACTTATACAACTTGTTCATGATAGGTACATGCTCAGAGTCAATTTCCTGATTGGCTTTATTTAACCATAGCTCAGAATAACTTAACAGATGCGCCAGCCAATGTAAATCTCCAGATATTAGGTACTGGTCACTGAACCATGTCCCAAATATGTCATATGGGCGATTTACTACACGACAACGTAAACGTGATCCTTCTAATAAACATATTCGTAAATTAAAAATTCAGAATATAGAACAAATATAAACCTTTTCCGTCCACTGTGAACACTGCGATCTCTCCAGATGTACTAATTGGAGATCCGAAATGGACACCAGATACGAGGAGAAGGGTATCACTTTGATTAAATTGGGAATACTGAGTATATTTCCAGCTAAATTGCTTCATATTGTGCGAATACTTCTCTGTGCAAGGGTGATTTGAATTCCATACCTTTTAATAAACAATTAATTAGAAAAAATGTTAAATAAATGGATATAGATATTATATTTAGGTAGTCTTAATATGTATTATGTATGTCTTAAAAGAGCAACGCGTACAATTACGTAACCATCTTTGGAGCAAGTGGCAAACATTTCCCCATTGTGTGAAAAGCTAACATGAAGCACTTGATGTGTATGGCTTTCCAGGCGCTGCGCTTGAACAAAAGGTATATTCCAGTTTAAACGTTTATATTCACTCTTCCATGATTCGGCTCCTTCAAAAGAAAACATTTAACTATTAAATGCAAACACACGACTTTAACCAAGAAATAACATAAAATTCTTAGTTTTAAGATTATGATTTGTATTTATACCGACAGCTTATGTATTTTACATTTTGCTATTGGCATACCCGGTTTGAGCCCTATAGTAGGATCCACTTTATAATGAAGTAGAAATTTTCGTTTCCACATAAGTTCGTCATTAGAGAGGATGAACCAACGTTTACAAGTCGCTCCTGCATTGAACAAGTCCTTTATTGGAAGCATCCAATATATTCGAAATAATATTGGTTCGGGTATTGACCACCATTTTAACTTATTATTTTTGTTTGTAGTACAGAAAGCATCATCATCGGCACAAGTTTTTTCTTTAGATTTTTTATACAAATCCCAATTATCCTCCATGGATCCAACCTTTTGGAACAATTTGTTGTATACGAGTTTGTTTTATTGGATTAATACAACGTTCATCAATATATCAAAATGTGTTATTTCGTAAAAATTAAACAACACAAAAGAAATTGACAAAAATAACTTTTTTTAGCGCAACAATTATGTCAAGAATAGAGCTGTGTTCGCTGGTCAATAAAGTTTAAACATTTTCAATGACCAGTACGCAGAATACACAAAAATTGCTTTGATATTATGTCAAAACTGTAAATAAACAAGTAAACCCTTTGAGGTCCGAAGACTACATTTGCTCCTTACTGTTCTAGCAGATAACTTACAAACGAATAAATATAACCCCATTATTTTGAATAAAATTACCAATTGATTAATTAATAATATGCATATATACATGTATTAATTAACAAAGTTATTTCATTTTCGCACTATGACACTCAAATTTTTATTTAAATATATGTATAATAAAATGTTTATTTTAAAACCTTTAAAAATGGAAGAAAAGGAAGTAAATCACATTTACATAAACAGCTGTTTCTTTGACAGCAGCTAATTTAAAATTGATAATTTTACTAGCATAAACCAGCAAAGTTATGTAGTTTCAGCTTTAGAGAGTAGCGTAACGTACGCTGCAAGTCAACTATTTGTTAAATCATCCGTTAATTATAATAGAGCGCAGTCATGTTTCTGTTATAGTTTATATGGATTTCTTAAGGTCGAATCAAAAAAAGCTATCAGAAACTCTTAAGTACATGTAAGGGTAATGAGTTGCAGTATGTATTAGTTTCTTTCATATTGGAGCCTCGGGTAGTAGCCATTTGCTGGGACTTTATACCTGCTTTTTAAATGGCTTCGGAAATTACATATATGAACAAATTGGCTTGCACTGAATTATTTGTTTGGTAGAAGTGAGTTATTTGATAGTTCTGAAAATAATTAAACGAGACTGTACGAAAACGAATATTGAATTAACTCTAGAAATGACGTTTTAATAATTAAAATTAGCATGTGAACAAAATTGTTATTTTAAAAGTTGTTTTAACTGTAATTGATATATTTATATCAAGCTTATATCAGAGCTTGTGTACTGTTTTGTACAGACAAATATGAGCAAAGTGCGCACTTTATTTTGAAATGAAAAATAAAAATTTTGAATTTACAGTGAAACTTTCCGTTAGCAAATCCTCCAAATTCATGCACATATGCGTTGCGTTTTGTTCTTAGGTGGAGGCAATCTTTTCCCCGCGCCAAAAATTATTTAGTTTCTACTAGCATCTACTTATCTTCACTTAACATTTTCATATTTAAATTTTTATATAAAAACAAATTTTTTAATTTCATTTTTGACAGATATTTGCAATTTAAGCCATTCACAATATTAAAGTTTAATGAAAATCTGTAAAAGGAAACTTGGTAGCATTGAAGAGAATGATACATTGTATAAACATTCAAGCATCAAGGGAATCATATGGTTGTCAATATTTTCACACAGCTGAGATCACCTGATTGAAATAATATCTTTTCCGGTACAGATCTGTAATTAAAAGGACTATAAAAGAAGAACTTTTCTTGTGAAAGAGTATTTTTAATATAAATACTAAGAAAGCTCAAAGTTAATCTAATTAAAAAATTTATGAGGCTTTTTCTACTTGCAACACTTAATACTTAGTAGTTGCAAGCCCTTACACAATAAGTCGGTAAATATTGTGGCGAACACGAATTCCAGAATTGGCGATAACTTGCCAGTATCTAATAGACATCGAAATTAGTAGTTGCCAGAAGTGATAATCTATTGGAAACGATCTATTACATAAGGGCAGTCAGATTGGCAGGAGGACACAGTTCGAATAAGAGTTTTGCCTACTTTAAGTGAATAATAAGTAAGTTCGAATAACGAGTAACAAAGCGTAAAGTTATTGAATAAGAAATAAAGAAAAGTGTGTTAAATTGTGTGTGTTAAAGCCATTAAATTGCGACTTTAATTGAACAATCCAGTGATCGAACCCAGGGTAGTTTCAACGTGAACGATTAATTTAGAAAATCCGTTACAATATTTTTGATAAAATAAGAACCTTTCAATAATGTGTTGGTACAATAAATTAAATTTTAATCAATTCTTCGTAAATTTAATCTTTATGAATTTTAATATAATCGAAAACATACTTATGGTAAAAAATTGTTTAGCATAACACGGGAACACACTATTGAAGGTTTTGCCTTTTTTCAGGCATTTGGCCGTTTTAGTAGTAGAATATTTGAGGCAAACTTAATAAAGTGCCTAGATTTTTGCCCATTTCCTCCCTCATTCCATTTCATTGTTATTGTAAATTCTTTCATTCTAAAAGCATTGGCCTGCGTATGTATGGATGAAAATTTTAGGATTTGTTACTTGTTGGTTTGTACAATATAGTGATTGTGTTAAGAGAAAAGATTAGATTATAAGAGAATAGAGAGATTTAATGAGGTATCGGCAATTGAATTCAACTCGCTAACTTTATTACTGTTTTCACTTTTTAATTTTTAACAAACAAGGCCGCGTTCATATAGAAAACTTTTGTCACTCACTATCGCGAAATTCTCTTTTGTTGTTACCCATTGCATTCTCTTTCATATCACACTCTCAAATCCCTTTACGTTTCATTTAAGCGGGATTCAAAAATGTTTCTCATTAGCAAAATTTAAACCTTATTCACTTATATAACCTTATACGTAATTTCTATGTATATTTCTATACGTATTTGAATATAATATTTGAAAATTCTAATTTCTGAACATACGAGTATTGTAAATATTAATTTAAACCCGAACGCAATTGCACCCATGAAAAGAATTTCAAAATGAAAAGGAATGCCGAACTAGAGAACCTATAACCGTAAAGAAGGTGTAGGTTCGATAGCGAAATAAAACAAAGTCTGGAAATTTTAAACGTGAGAATTCGCCTCACGGTGAAGGATTCACCGCATGAAATATCTGTTTCATTTGTAACAGAAAGGAACTTACAACAGAAAGCTCTGCTGTTACAATTCTCAACCGGCGAATATTAATGAAAAACCAGGGAATGTACAATTGTTGTTTGAATTTTGTAAATTTCATTAAAGTTTTTATTTTTTATTTTTATGTTAATTTGTACTAAATTATGAATTAAAGAAAGGAATAATTAAAAATATTTTGGCACATTTATTTAAATAATTTATGTACAATATATGGCACCAGTATGGAGACGAACCTGCATTGAATTGTAGTCAACACTTTTCTTGTCCTTGTTATGTCAATATTTATTATTTTAATAATTATTTATTTTAATTTCAACCAAAAAAATATTATCATCTTTTAAAAACTCTATATTAAGATACGTGCATTCATTATGTACAGCCAAAGATCTTTGAAAATTTAATTAAATATTCTTCGGCAATATTAGCACTATATACATACATATGTATGCTTTTATTTTTCTATGTATACATATAAATATGTGGGTACAAATATGCAAGATAATTTTATCCTCGCGGGGAAAAATAAAAAAACTCATTTAAAAGTTTCGAACAACCTGTATTTAGGCAATTAAAAGCGTATAGGAAGGTGGGCAGACGCTGACCTTGCATTTTGTTATAACTATTTGCATTTCGTCAATATTGTCTTTCTTAACTTACATGCTTACGAAAAAAGTATGCATATCTATATTCCTCAGATTATTAATTTCAACTAACTTTCAGAAAAAAACGGCATGCTGACAATCAAAATCATATTCATAGTAAAAAAAGTACAAAAAAAAAAAAATTTCCAGTCATAAACGCAAGCGGATCCCAACAAAGCAAAGACATTTCATTCATATACAAAAGCGTCGCTCAGATCTCCCGGAATATGTATGTTGTCTGAAATCGCCTTTCGGGAGGATGCTAAAAATCATAAACTCAATTTCTAATATTTGATTCGGAAGCGAAAAGTGGCAGCGATGCCATTTGTCATTTACCACATTTTTCAGAGTCAAGAGAACGATATTGATTTTTCCTAGGAATCAGCCACTTCTTCCAGAAAACTTACAACCATGGAGAAGTTGCAATTTGAATTTTGTGTGATGTTCGGTTAGCTTGTGTACAGAGGCTGAAGAACATCGAGTAGGAAAGTGCATACGTACATATTTATGTACACATCACCATGGAATCTCTTTCATATGCGCAATCGCAAAAACGCACAAGCTTGCCCGAATTACTGATAAACTTTATACAAATATACATTTGTATGTAAGTTACAACGAAAATTCCAAGCACAATGAGAACATCAACAACATCCTTTAAAAACTTTTCTCCCCGCTGCAGTCGTCGCTGTTCTAACACTGTTTCCTCGTGGCAATGGCAAAAAGCTGAAATCATATTTTAATGCTGATGTTGAAGTCAAGCCGAAATGTGGCAACAGTGCAGGCAGCTTGATAAAAATTACAAAAGCATCACAGTCACAAAGCATTCACATTTGTCTAAACAAGTATGCTCGAAAAATAAAATATACGTAGAAAACAAATCTTTGTTCAACATTTCAACTCGAGCGTTCATAACATAAACATGTGCTTTCCACTAATGCCGGATCAGGTATTGAAACTTTGTCACCTTAATTGTTGTTTCATTGTCTATAGAAAAAGAAGCTGAATCTAATAGAAATATCAATATCTTTCCGTGCCTCAACAGACTTGATTCTGAAAAATGTGGTAAATGACAAAAGGGCATCGCTGCCAGTTTTCGCTTCTGAAATAAATATCAGAAATTGTTTGAGTTTATGATTTTCATCCTCGTGAAAAGGCGCTTTTATTCAACAGTGGTATGCAGGGAGATGTGCGCGGCGCTTGCGCTTATGAGTGAAGGCGCTCTACTTTGTTCATGCGATTGATTATGTTTTTCGCAACAAATAAAGTTTAAAATTAAATTATTAACGGAGATTCATGTATTTTTGAAAAGTAAATTTAAATAATTAATTTCTATTTATTAAGAAAACTGAAATGAAAAATAGATAGATAGATATGTAGATAAATAGCTTACCATCATATGGCAATTATGGCAATCACACAGAACTTTAATCAGCGAGGATAAGGTTTTTTTCTTTTTTTGTTAAGCTCTAAACATCAGTAATTTCTTTGGCAAAAATCAAGAAATGTTGATAGAGCAACCATGTTCGACTCCATAAGAGTGTTATATCCATAAGTTATTTAAATCAAGGTATTAAAATATTTTTAAATTATTACTTTTAATTAGCTTTTTTATTAGCTAAAAAAAATAATATAAATAAAAATTTAAATGAATTTTAAAAAATTTAAATAGCAATTGCTCAATCTCTGGTTTTACATTAATATTCGCCGGTTGAGAACTGTAACAACAGAAAGCTACAAATTTCTTTCTGTTACAAATGTATGAAGTGTTAATATTTCGTGCGGTGTGTTCCATCATCGTGAAGTGAATTCCACCTTTGAAAATTTTCAGACTTTGTTTTATTTTACTGTCGAACCTGCACCTTCTCTGTGATTGTAAGTTCTCTGGTTTTAGTTCGCTTATTAGTTTCTGTTATAAGTTCTCTGCTCTCTGATACCAGTCCGCTCTCCCTATTCTTGGCGCAGTGTCGCATTTTTTTAAATTGCTAATACCAAATATATTTCGGATGCAAAAATTAGTATCTGAAACTAAGTGAGTCTATGTCCTATATTACAAGTTAATAAGATGCCCATCCATACAGAGTAATGAATTCACGTGAAACATTTTTATACTCTCGCAACATATTCCAACAGAGTATAATAGTTTTGTTCACCTAACAGTTGTTTTTAAGTCTAAAACTAATCGAGATATGTTAACATATAAATCAGAATGATCAGTATGGCGAGAGGAGATGAATTCCGGATGTCTGTCTATCAGTCCATCTGTCCGTGTAAGCGATAATGTGAGCAAAATTTTTAATTTGTTTATAAAACTTGAGCTTGGTACTCAAAAGAGGTTGGTATTTTAGATATGAAATCGGACAATAACCACTCCCACTCCCTAAAAGGTTATGTTGAAAACTACTGAACTAGTTAACGAAAAGCATTAAATTTTATACGAAAGATAGTACGTGAATCGGTATAAAATTTGGACAGTGGGCGTGACACCACTCACTTTTAGAAGAAATCCCATGTTTCAGAAACTACCCCGACAATTTCAAATTTGTTGCATTGGATTATATTCACATCATTACGTTATATTTTGAAAATGGGATTACAACCACGCCTACTTCCTATATAACACAATTTTAAATTGCATTGGTTCTTTCACTTTATAGTACATAAATCAAGCACCAATGAATATGTATATAAAAAAAATTATGCACAAGTTATGCGTACAAAGTTTCCACCTCACGTCTAGAATGGTCGAAATGACATAAATAAGTGCTCAGGCTCCAGATACCGAATATGAGGAACTCAGTGCTTATTGTTGAATAATAAATAAATGAATCAATCTCAGAGGTATAATTATGAAATTCAAATCCAATCTATTCTTGGTAATAGTGTGGTACGGTACCAAAATTTATTCAATTTGGTTAATACATCCTCTAGCCCGCATATACCTAAAATAAAAAATTTCAAGTTTACGCTGGTCTTTTTCCCGTATATATTTGTCAATATTTACGATTTCTTAGCAAAATTAAAGTAACGTATAATTTTGGATATATGTTCTCGGGCATACTTTAGTTTAATTCCAAAAGTAAATGCAACCAGCTCAGAGCTTCCCTTAGAATCAATATAGCCAATATAGTAAAATTTCGGCTTTCCGATTGACTTTATACAGTTCATATTGGTCAACATGTTGGTTATTTTAATGAGATTAAACTTGACTTTGGTCTTCCTTACTTGTTCATTAAACAGCTTTGCAGACACCTGCACATATTTTCACGCTATCGATTTTTACAAATTGCGGATTACCTAGACCCAAACTTAGCTCTTCCTTCCCTGTTTCATTTTACATTTATATCACATGATATTTAAATTATTATTTTTTACTTAATTTTTATTTTGTGTTGTTAAAAAATATAATATTCCTAAAAGGGTCTTTGAGGAAATTAACTACTAGATTTGGCAAACTAAAACTATACAACTATGCAATTAATGATGTACACATCGACAAGCACATGTATCTACATATATAATTAATTAATAACAATGTACCTACCATTACGGTATATTACGTATTATGTATTACATTATGGTATATACGTATATTATATACGTATGTATATATGTGCAATATATATGTGTTAAACAGCTATTTAAATAAAATTTGAACTTCAAAAGAACGGCCAGAGTTAAACATCGATAACTGAAAAACTTGTCTTTCAAGTTTCTTTCGCAAACAGATCGATATTCTTGTAGTGCACAATACAATAAGATTGAAGCGACATTCGATGAATTTTGCTACGGCACACTCGGAGATACGTGTAAATCGTAAATAATAATATATGCGACTCATTAAATATTTGACTCGAATTCAAAGTCAAACGTAGCAACCCTTTAGTCACATCAACTAGTTTATAACTAGTATGATCCACAAGCCAAACTAGTCAACCTGCTATTTGTTTCCATGCAATCAGCTGGTAAAGACCCATTATGTAATCGTTATAAAATTTTTTTTTTAAATCTTTGTTAAAAACCTGGTGCTTTTCTGTTTAGGTAGGTCTATGATTCTATTATCAAGATGGCGTTGCTAGAAAACGTGTTTCTTCTTGCGAAAATAGCTTTTAACCGTTACTGTCAAATTATTATACTCGCGCAACATGTTGCAACAGAGTATTATAGTTTTGTTCACCTAACGGTTGTTTGTAGCACCTAAACCTATTCAAGATAGATTTAATACTATGATACAATATACTATAAATGTTCAGTTAAATATATATAGAAATACATATATATATATATATATATATACATATACATATATATAACTTATATAACTATATATGTATACATATATATATATAAATGATCAGGATGACGAGGGGAGTTGAATTACGAGTGATTGTCAGTTCGCTTGTATGTCCGTGCAAGCATTAACTTGAGATATCTTAATAAAACTTAGGACACATGTGCCTTGGCCTTGAGAAGGTTGGTATTATAGGTAGGCGAAATCTTCTACGGCCACGCCCACAAATTTCTGTGGGTCGACAACTTTTAAAATAATATGTTTAATGTACATATCGCACACCCACTCTAGAGATATAACGGTTGAAAACTACTAAAAGTGCGAGAACTCACTAAATAAATACGTCGGAAGCATTAAATTTCATAGCTAAAATTGTACTTAAGGCCTTCACAGGATCGGTATGAAAATTGGTCAATGGGGGTGGCACCTCCCACCTTCAAGTGAAATCCTATAACTCAGCAACTACAATACCAATTTCAATTTGGTATGTATCATTATATTTGCATCCTTATGTTGCTGTGTGAAAATCGGTGAAATCGGATTAAAACCACGCCTACTATCTATATATCATACCATATGATTCTTTCACTTTACAGCGTATAAATCAATTACTAATGTATTGTATTTAACGGTATAAAGCTTTCCACAATTTCTACAAGTAATGCCATCAAGGTACGCTATTTCCTACCCAAAAATGGTGGAAATCGGAAAATAATTTTTAAGCCCCCCAGATACCGAATATGTTGACCTCAATACCTATATATGACTTTTTACCGGAACTATTGGTCAACCTGTGAGATATCTTAATAAAATTCAAGGAGTATATTTTCTATATATATAGATAGAGGAAATTCGGGTAAATACTTCCCATACTCCCATATACCCAGTATAAGAATTTTCAAACTTCCGGCTGACTTTATACAATATACGTCGGTCAATCTGTGAAACATTTTAGTGACATTCAGAGAGCGTCACTTTCTGATAACAGTGTGTCCATGGCCCCCATGGCGCCCTTAGCCCCCATATACCTAATAAATGGATTTTCAAACTTCCGGTAGAATTTATACGCTACATATCAATCAATATTAATACTATATATTAAATTAAGTGAACGTATAATGTTAGATATACCATAGTTTTGTGCCGAAAATGAGTGAAATAGGTTAACGCTTTACCCTAGCTCCCATATACCACATATAATTATTTTCGTTATTCTAGACTTTATCCCGACTATGTCGGGCAGTGTGAGAGTTATCTCCATAAAATTGTATGGAAATATGCTCTCCAGCGTACGTGAGTAATGACAAAAGTTAATGCAATCAGTCCAGACCTTCACCTAACCCAAATATACCCGATGTAATGATTCCCGACTCTCCAGTTCTAAACCCCTATTATATTTTTCCTATTATATCGATTTCCGTTTCTCTGGTTGACGTTTCCCTCAAATACCTAATATATTCAATTAAGCCACTTTTGCTGAGTTTATGTGGCATATATCTTATTTGAGTTAATTTGGTTGATTTTAACATATATATCTCGGACACGAAGCAAAATATAGCAATGAAATTACGTTAGTAGACGCCAAATATGAATTTGATCCATTTACGGTTTCATCGAATAATGAATTTTCTTACGCAACGTTTTTCAATATATAGTTTTGTCAGCACCTAAAAGCATTTCCCGCCTTTGATATACGGTTGCTATAAATATCTAATGGTACTACTGAAGTCTGTAAAATAATTCCTTTGCTATAATAACTCGAATTTTTTTCCTTTCATATAATTCCTCTGAATTACAATTTATTACCTTTGAAATATTTAAAAATTTTTATTTAAACACTCTGTTATAATTTCTTTTACAACTTCCAGTTCTTTAAATTTTATTTGTCTGATTGAATCAAAGCAATTTGCTCGAAAATGGTCATTTACTGTATCATAGTTAAGTACAATTTATTGTGGAAAATATGTAAAGCATTTATTAACTATTTTAATGTGGAAAATATTTAAGCTTTCTCTTTAAAGTACAGCCTTTAGTCACCTTTCTAAGTTGTTATTTTTCAAAAATTGTCCAGAAAGAGCAACTGCTACATGACTTTTTTTATCCGGCTTATAAACCTTAGTTACATATTCTTGTTGGCTATACAGAAATTTCCTACGTATGGATGAATTATATTGTCCAATGCTCTTTGAAATATTGAAGTTGTAAAATTTAATCCGAACGGTATTCGCATATATTCGTATATGTCGTTGTTTTCGGATATTACTGTTTTTTCAGGTCCTTCTGGTTTCATTAATATTTTACGAAAAGCAGATTCTGAGTTAATTGTAGAGAAAACTTTTGCTTTTCCTAAATTTGGAAGTATTACAGTGCAATCTGGAATACGATATTTGTCTGCTATCGTTTCCCCGCCCTAATTAAATATCGTCAATTGCATAAATATCTTTTTGCTTTGGTTATTGGTTAAAAGTGTATGAGTATTTTTTCAAAATTCAAGTGTCTTTCTTTGCTTAGCAAATTCTGTTTGCAGTTTTTAATCCCTGTTTAATGGTAAACAATTTTAGTTTTCTACCTGCTTTTCGCACGGCTCTAAGTATGTTTGAAAGGGGTTGCTTCATCCAAAAGAGCACTAACTTGTATATTGTATTTCGGTTGGCGTTGATGGCTATTATCTATTAAGAAACTTCTGTTTGTTGTTTCTAGGTTTAAGAGTATTTTGCATTGTTTGATAATTAGTTTGTTGTTAAATTGGGCAGATTTATTATTAGAATTCTTATTTCTATCGACTAGTCTTCACGCTTATTAGAATTCGTTAACTAATTTAAGTCTATATAATAAAGATGTGGTTATACATTATTTCTTGCACATTAGATAACAGGTAAGATAATTATGTTTTGAAAATCAGTGTATCTAAACGATTACTTTTATTATATCTTTTGTAATTTCTGAATTATTTCCGCACATTATTATTTTTTTTTTTTTCGATCACTGCCATATTATCCTTTGCAAGCTTGATAGATCTTTTCGTTTATAACGTTGCGTGCTAGTGATATAGTATTATGAACTGATTCTCCCTTGTTCATGTATATCCTGCCATTAAATTCAGGTAAAAGTTTTATTTAAAAAATCTTTGTTTGTACTATAATAAGTTGTGCTAAAATTTCATTTCGCCAGATGGCTGTTGCATTCCGTATAAAGTTAATCCTCTACTGACCACCATAAAGCTCCGAATTTCCGTTCCCTAAGGTATTATCGAATACTGATATTTAGGCTGGTTATGACTGGTTTCGTATTCCTGGTTTGGTGTTGTGCTATAAAAATTGGTATAATGTAACGTAACTAGGGTTAATTTTGTATTCTCCAAACAAAGATCTCCAAACAAAACAAAGTTTAATGAGATATGTATTAATTTCATAGATCTTTATATTTGGTAAATTGAACGTCAAATTTTAAAAGTGATTCTAAAATAAAAATTTATTCAATACAATTATATATATATAAAACGAAGATATTAAAATCTTTATGCAATAGTATGTTTTCAATCGTTTAATTAATGGAATGTGAATAACTTGTTATTGGTAGTGCATTCAACATTATCAAATCCATCGCTGCATGCTGATAGATGTCAAGAGCTACTCTGTTGTCACACCAAGGCAAATACAAAAGTAGGTTGAAGCCAAAGAGCAATGTGCTTGTATTGGTTCCTCTTTGACTGATAAGATGCAAAATTCAAGTTTAGTGAAAAACAAAATAAAAACAGAATATTATTTAGTAGCGTAATAATTCATGAATAATTAACACTTCGCTTAACAGTTTTGATTTAAATATATTTTGTACATATATATGTACATATGCATTATTATATTGGTTTCATGAAATGTGTATTTTGCGCATGATATACATATGTACATGTGTATATATAAATGAATATTTATAAACTGAAATTAATTACACACATTCACATCTACACATTTATATACGGACATCCATGAGCTGCTGAGCACATGAGTTCACTCAGTTGCGTTTTAGAACTGGTTAATTACTAAAATAAAAGCAAAACAAATGCAACGTAGTTAAAGATTATTTTAAATCAATTCGCGGTTTTTACTTCGTGTTTTAACCGATCAAGACAAAAATACTCATGATCACTTTGATACCTACGCTTATAACGGCAGTTTATGCCGATATTTATTTGGGAAAGGTTATAAAGTAATAAGCTTGTGGATACGAGTAAGTGCATTTGGTTCTCTGTGATTTTTCCGCGATTCTGCTGCAAAACTTATTGTAGGGAATATACCAAAATCGTTACATCGTGATAGGAAAATACTCGGTCAAGCATCCAAAGAAAATCGAAGTACGCTTGTTTTTCCTTTTTCAAATTCAACAAAAGGTCATGAACAACAAAAGTACGGATGATTTGTATAATATAAATAATTAGACTAATTCCAAGCTATGTTTTTTGTAATATGGGAAATATCGATTTATTTAAAACTTTTTTTCGAACTTATCTGCAAAATCTTGAAATATATGCTATACATTATACATTGCAGATTTACTATGTATTGCTTTTCATCTCCATTGGGGCTAAACCAACTTGGCTAAGACTGGTACCCGAATCCGTGTAGCGGCTGGGTTCAAATTCGATGATTCGGTTCTTTAACATTCGGTTCTTTAACAAAATTTTTGAACGCAAAACTAAATACAATTGTAATTTTTATACTCTCGCAATATGTTGCAGAGAGTATAATAGTTTCGTTCACCTAACAGTTGTTTGTAACACAAAAAAAAAATCGAGATAGATATAAGATTATGTATACCAAAATGACCAGGATGACGCGATGAGTTGAATACCATAACCACCCCTACTTTCCATATTATACAATTTAAAATTCCATCAGTTTTTTTCACTTTACGGTATATAAATCAAGCACTAATTAACATAGCGGAATAGAAATTTACACAAATAGTGCTCTAAAGGCATGCCACTACCTGCCTTAAAATGGTGGCAATCGGACTACATCTTTTCAAGCCCCCAGAAACCGAATATGTGGACAACAGTGAATACGGCTGACTTTTTACACAAAATATCGGTCAATCTTTAAGTACATTAAAAAAATTCAGAAAACATCTTTTCCTAATAATAATGTGTGTTTGGGTCAAAAAGAGGTAAAATCGGGTGAATACTTTCTCTAGCATCGTGTACTACATATAACGGTTTTGTTATTCTAGCAGATTTTATGTCGAATATCTCGAGAATACTTGAGTTTATTGTCAAAGATTAATGCAATCCGTCCCTTAGTGGGTATATTGGGGCCCAATATAGTGATTTCCAATTTTCCAGCTAATTTTGAACCATTGGCAAATACTTGTGATACTCTAATGAAATTAAGCGAACATGTTTTCTTAAACATAATGAGGTTTGGTGTTGAATATGAATGAAATCGACCTAGACCGTGGTCTAAACCATTTACCCCTAATATAACGATTTCCGTTTCTCTGGTTGAGTTTCTGCTCATATATCCCATTTAATAAATTTTGCCCTTTTGGTAGAGTTAAATATCGCATATATTTGATTCGAATCGATTAGGTTTATTTTAATATAAATAGCTCGGACACGAAGTAAAATATAGTGCTGAAAGTAAGTGAGTCTATGACCTGCAATATAAGTTAGTGAGATACCAAAAAATGTTATATTTCAACCCCATTTTCTTCGAATAATGAATGTTGAATTCTAACGCAGTATGTTGCAGCGGAGTACAATTGTTTTGTTCATCTGATGGTTGTTTGTAACACCTAAAACTGTTTGAGATAGATATAGAGTTATATATATATAAATGACTATAAGACGAGACGAGTTAAATTCAACAAAGTACTGTTGATCGAAATATTGTGAAGGGCTATAACTAAGCTAAAAATTAAGGTAAAACAAGTGAGGAATGGCTAAGTTCGGGTGCAACCGAACATTTTATACTCTCGCAATGTGCAAATATCAAAGGCGGGGAAATCCTTTCAAGTTCTGGCAAAACTTTATTTTAAAAATGTTGCGTAAGAATTCAACATTCATTATTCGACGAAAGTGTGAATGGATTACATATTTAGTATTTTATTAAGTCATATTTCGGTCCATAGACTCACGTACTTTCCTTAATATATTTTGCTTCAGGTTCGAAATATTTATATTAAAATATACCAAATAAACTAAAATGAGCTTTGCGCGAAATAAACTTTCGGTGTTTAAGCTGTGGTATATCCAATATAACACATTCCCTTAATTTTGTTGAGACATCTTACATATTGACCGAAATATATGGCATAAAGTCTACCCAGAGCTTAAGAATCCTTATATTAGGTACATAGGGGCTAGGGGAAGGACTTACCCGATTTTCCCCATTTGTGACACAGAGCACATTATTATCATGGAAAGGTAATCCTCCAATTTCATTTCAATATCTCACAGATTTACCGTTATATATGGTATAAAGTCTACAGGAAGGTAGAAAATCCTCGTATTAATCCTCGAAAAACTGTTATCAGAAAGAGAACTCTCTCAGGGACAGGGATAACTCATATATTGATCGGTATATATGGTATAAAGTCTATGGTAAGTTAAAAGTCCTTATATTAGGTATATGGGGCAAGGGGAGGTATTTACCCAGTGTTATCCATTTTAGGCACACCGACAGACTGTCATCAGAAAGAGCCCTCTCTGAATTTCGCAACGATAACTCATATATTGATCAAAATATATGGTATAAAATCTAACGGGAGGTTAAAAATCCTTATATTAGGTATATGGGGGCTGGGGGAAGAACTTAACCGATTTGCCCATATTTCACACAATAGTACATTATCGTCATAAAAATATACTCCTTGAACTTCATTAAGATATCTCACAGATTAACTCATAGTCAGTAAAAGTCAGATATAGACAGTGAGGTCCTTATATTGGTATCTGGGACTTGAAAAGTTTTTGAAAATATTTTCCGTTTTAGCGCCTGATATTTTGAAGGCACTATTTGTACAAAGATTCATTCCCATATCTTAATAAGTGTTTGATTTATATACTTCAAAGTGAAAGAACCAGATGAAAGTTAAAATAATGTTGTATGAGAAGTTAGCGTGGTTGTTATTCGATTCGCTTATTTTCGTAAATTGGCATAAGGATGCAAAGATAATGTTATATACCAAATTCGGTTCAAATCGATGAAACATTTCCTGAGATATGGAAGTTCACTGATAAGTGAGCGGTGCCACACCCTTAAACAAAATTTTACACAGATCCCTATGCATTCCTTCCGTATCATAATTACTGTGAGACTTAATGTTTCTGTCTTGTTTCTTCAGGGAGTTAACGCACTTTAAGGATTTTTTAACACAACCTTTGCATGGGATGTGGGCGTGGTTAATATCCGATTTCACTCATTTTCCCAACATATAAGAAGGCGGTAGAGGGACTCATTCTGACCAAGTTTGGTATAGCTTAAATTGTTTGTGAGATATATCCTTTAAGTCTATTGGGGGAGAGGCCATACCCACTTTATAAACAATTTTCAACAACAGATGCCCCTGCCTTTTTGATTCTCTGTACAAAATTTTAGTTTTACATCCCCATTAGCAGCTTAGTTATATCACTTTATAAGATTTCGATTAACGACATTTCGGCCAGGGAACACGTGTACCAAATTCAATTAAGATATCTCAATTTTTACTTAAGTTATCACTTGCACGGACAGAGAGTCACTCGGAATTCAACTCGTCTCGTCATCGTGATTATATATATATATATACATATATATATTATATATACATATATATATATATATTATATATACATATATATATATATATTATATATACATATAATACATATTATATATACATTATATATACATATTATATATACATTATATATATGTACATATATATATTATATATATATATATATAGCCATCTTGATTAGGTTTAGGTGTTACAAAAAACCGTTAGGTAAACAAAACTAATATGCTCTGCTGCAGAGTATCGAGAGTTGCGAGAGTATCAAAAGGTGAATTTTGGTGCAGGGCATCTCGGTAGGAGGGGACATTTGGGGTTTAAAAAGTTTTAAAACGTAGGCACGGCTTCGTCACCTAAGGGGTTAAATGTACATGTCTCTCAAACCAAAAAAAACTAAATCAACCAAACTTGCTGAGAATAAGTCTTCTATCACCTCCTTATACAGTGTAAAAATGGGTTAAATCGGATAATAAGCACGCCCACCCTTATATAGAGGTTATGTTGAAAACTACTGAAACAGCGATAACTAATTAAAAAACATACAAGAAGCATTAAATTTTACAATAAAGATGGTACGGAAGGACTCCATAGAGGTCGGTGTAAATTTTGAACAATGACCGTGGCAATAAATGCTCAAACCCCCAGAAATCGAACATGTGAACTTCAGTACCTATGGCTGACTTTTTACCGAAAATACCAGTCAATCTGTGACGCATATTAATGAAATTTAGGGAAGATCTTTTTCTTATAGTTAAACACCCTTATGTCAAAAATGGATAAAATCGGGTCAAAATTTCTCCCATCCCCCATTTACTACATACAATGATTACGTTATTCGAGTGGATTCTACGCCAAATATAACCGTTATATATACCTTAGTCTAATGTCAAAAATGAATGCAATCTGCTTAGACCTTCCCCTAACTCCAATATACCCCATTTAGTGATCTTCGACTTTCCAGTCGGCTTTAAACCATTCATGTTGGTCAATATGTGTGATATTGATTATTTGATATTGATTGATTGATGTTACTGATATTAATGAAATTAAGTGGAGATAGTTTCTTAACCATAAAGTGGTTTAGCCCTGAAGTGAGTGAAGTTGGTCTAGACCTAGGCCCTTAATATAATATATCTCTAACATAATGATTTCCGATTCTCTGGTTGACTTTTTTTCTCACATACCCAAAATATTAAATTTAGCCCCGCGTTGCGTAAATAAGTAGCACAAAAGCAAGAAATGTCTACTTATTAAACGCTACAAGAAATCTGAATATCATGTGAGGAAGCATATTGAAACATCGCTGATGGCGTAATTTTCCCCGTCAATTTTAAAGGAAAATATGAAAATTTTTAGTTATTCCCTCTCTTTTCTATTTGTTGTCCTCCTCATTCTAGTTGCTTTCTCCCATTAGCTAAAATAACTTATTGCCGCAGTCTGATTACTCATAGTTGAAGTATAAATATATTCAACCTGACCTTAAATCATCCTATTGAAAAAAACACAATTGTGAAAAAAATATATACAAAAAAATACAATAAATTGCAATGAACTTTAAAACTAAAATTAATTGTATGAACAACGTTATCTAGTTATGACTAGTTTAATAACAATAAATAATTACGACATTTAATTATTTTGCAAATTTTTTGTAAGGCAAAGCTTTTGCAAATTAGGTGCTTCCCTTTTTAAATTATTATTTCACTAATTTTTGCATTAAATTTTTTTAATTTTTCACACTAAATGACGTATTGTATAATGAGTATTGCCAAATAGTCTTTTGTACATGTACATTTTTTTATGGGCTCGATTGCATATGCGTAGGTCTATCCATCAGTAGGAAAAGGGGGAATTCCCGTTGAGAATGCTTTTTCCAGTTGGATGCTTGGCCAAAATATCCGCCAATTACAGAAAATTTCTTGATATTCGACAAATAAAAGATACAATGGTATCTTAAGCCACTTTTTCGCTACTAAAAACATCTAAGTTTCATTCAGTTATTTCTTTAGTAGCTAACTAATCATTAAATGAGATTAGTGTTTCAATTAGAAGTTAGCGTCAAATTTCCCCGAAAACATGTTAAACACGCAGTACGCGATTAATGCTGGAACCTTATAAAAAATTAAAAAAAAAAAATGGTTTAGCGCTTATTTTTTCAACGAAGTTATACATAAGATTCTTTTAATCCGTACAATTTGGTTTGGTAACTTATTACTGGTTTCAAATAAAAAAGAATTAAATAGATAATATAAAACATGTTCTTCAGAGTTCATAAAAAATGCCATCCGTTGAAATTAAGCACGATTTAGACCTTGACACCGAATTACCAAAGGAATTTAAAAATATCGCTAGAGAACAGGGCGAATGTGAAAATACGAAACGCCAGGTTTTAGATGATTTTCGTAAATATATATTGGGTAGGTATTATAAATATTTAAAACTACATATTGATTTTCGTAATCCTTTTAAGAACACGACGGCTGCAAACCTCACCGAACGGATGATGAATACTTGCAGAAATTTCTACGTGCACGATTTTGGCATATTGAGGGCAGTTATCAATTGGTAAATAATATTTATTTACTTTATTTATTTTCATTTTTATTAATTATTTCTAATTTATTTATTATTATTTATTTATTATTTAATTTATTTATCCTAACTGAATGGTGAAATATTGATTTAGTTAGGAAATACTGAACAAAGTAACTTTAAGGTAATAATTAAACAAAACTGTATTTTTTCACCATTATAAAAAACTAAAACATCTTGTCTAGATATATTTTCTCCTGTTGTTTCCTTATATAATATCCAACCATTTATGCCTGCTAAATGAAGGATATTAAAAAATATTTGGAAAGGCCATCTGTGAGATTTTGATGTTGTATTTCCTCGCCATTTGATCGGCCATGCCCACACCGAATTTAGTTTGGTTATAATATGAAATGGTCTAAGGGAAATTTTTATCCTCTTTTTAAAATTTCACAGGTTGTAATAAGTAAAAGTATTTTTTTCTTTGGCTTACTCTTATAAATTGTAAGAGTACAATTGACTGACTTGAAAACTTTCGTTGAAAACCGTTTCATATTGTCTTTCTTCTTCGCAATTGTGGGCAATCCGCTTTTGTTAGAAAGGATAGTTCCAATTAATGTATTCTTTTTTGTTAGGAATTTTGTAGCTTGAGATATGCTTGTGAAAAAGTTGTCTGTAGTTACAGATATTCCACAATCCGTAAATGTTTCCATGAGTTTTAGAACAACATGTTCGGCTAATGGTACTGACGGGAGCCTCTCTCGATATTTCCTAAATATGGAAGTGCATTGATGATGTACTTACTGTTGACATCTGATGCTATCCAGGATTTGATGGCAAATTTGTCTGGATTATTGGGCATATATTGCGTATACCTGCATCTTGCTTTCATGGGAAATAGTTGTTCGTCCACAGTAACTTTTGCCCCTGATTTATAACAGTTTATTATATTATAAGATTTTATATACATATATAATAATGAGTTATATATTATATATATATAAATAATAATATGCACCTTCATATGCACCTCGTGCATATAAAATTGCAACAAATTCAATTAAGTTTGCTTGAGATAGACTCGGTTTCTAAAACTTGATTTGTTCCCTCTATTGTGCATATTCTTATATGTTTCATAATACTCGTATGGTGGTCAATAATCAACGAATATGTAGTTTTCACCTTATCCTTTATAGTGTTACGTTTTGCTTATCCCGTTGGACCTGGTTCTTCTCTAAAAATGTTATGTTATGTTCTTCTCATACAATTCCTTCAATCGAAATATGTTGATACTTTTCTTCAAGCCAGTATCTGAAGACTCAGACTCACTGTCTAATACATCTCTATCATTTTCAAATATTATTTCTTTTTCAGAGAGTTCATTTTCAGTCCCATCATCAGTTACCGAAAACTCTTCGCCTATGTTATTTATTCTTCTAAGTACTTCGATATTTTTCTGGGTATAATGTAGTGCTAATATAAGGAAATGAAGAAAAGCTCTAAAAAGCAAAAAATTAACTAGCTGCCAAAATATTTCCTTTGTTATTAAACTTCTTTCAAATAAAAACGATACTTGCCATTTGAAATTTTAAGCACTTTATTGAAATTGCAAACAACTCTTCTTTACAGAGCTTACCCAACAACAGTCTTTGCAGAAGGGTATCACAAGTTCATGTAATACTATAATGCAAATACAAAAACAAATGCAATGCTCTTATCAAAGGCTCTCGGTCAAATGTCCTGTTGTGGTAAATAACGGGTAGGTCACACATGTTTATCAGATTTAACAAATAAAGTAAATAAATAAAGTAAAATTAATAATTTATGTTTAAAAGGAAAAATCATAAAGTCAAATTGAGAAAAGAGATAACATTTTATGCAAATTTTCTAAAGAAAAGTTTATAACTGGTCAAATGACTGGTTATGGTACGTTCAGTGTTAAATATCTTTAAATATATCTTTATAAAAAAGAAAATATCTTTATAATATGAAAATTTAGTGTCGCGTTGTTTGTCCGCGATGAACTACTGAACCGATTTCAATAAAATTTTACACACTGTGTGCAGTTTGATCCAACATGAGAGATAGGACAGTTTATATCAGTTGCAATATTTTATTAGGGTGTAAAGTCAGGTGGAAAGTCCGGAATTCTTATATCGGGCATTTTTGCGATAGAGGAAGATCTGCACTGATCACATTAACTCTTTTCATTATTCAAGTACATTAGGGAATATATTTTCTCCCAATTTTATGAAGCTAACTCACACAGTGACCGACATATCCGGCATAAAGTCTGCTAGAATAACGAAAACCATTATATGTAGTATATGGGAGCTGGGATAATTCGTAGACCGATTTCACACTTTTTCGGCATTTAACTATGGTATAATATTACACGTTCACTTCATTTCACTTAAAATTTTATATTAGGTACATGGGGGCTAGGGGAAGTGCTTACCCGATTTTATTAATTTTAAGCACTTGGATACGCTGTTATCAGAAAGAGACGCACTTTGAATTTCAAAGATATAGTTCATATACTGACTGATGTTATATATGGTATAAAGTCTGCCCGGAGGTTGAAAATCTTTATATTGGTTACATAGGGGCTAGGGGAAGTGCTTACCCGATTTTCCCTATTTTTGACACCAGATCACATTATTATCATGCAAAGATAACATCCTTGTATGAGGTATATGGGGGTTGGGGGAAGTATATCCCCGTTTTTTCTCATTCTTGACACAAAGCACACTATTATCACGGAAAGATAATCCTCTAATTTCATTACGATATCTTACAGATTTGCTGTTATATATAGTTCAAAGTCTACCGGAAGGTTGAAACTCTATATATTATGTATATGGGGGCTAGGGGAAGTATTTACTCGATTTTTCCCATTTTTGATACCAGATCCCATTATTGTCATTGAAAGAAAATAGTCGAATTTCATAAGAATATCTTATAGACTTACCTATATTTTCGGTAAAAAGTCAAATAGAGGCTCTAAGGTCCATATATTGGGTATCTGGTGGCTTGAAAAGTTATTATCCGATTTGAACTGTTTTTACGCATGAGATGGCATATCTTGAACGTACTATTCGTGGAAAGTTTTATTCCAATATCTTAATTATCTACTTTAAAGTGAAAGTATTAGATGAAACTTAAAATTGTTTTATGTGAGAAGTAGGCGTGGTTTCTATCCGATTTCGTCCATTTTTACAATGTGATTTGAGATATGGGATTTCACCTAAATGTGGGCGGTGCAACCCTGTGGTGGGCACTGTGGTGGGCTTAGCTTTTGTATAAGGGGTGGCCGTGGTTATTATCCGATTTCACTCATTTTCTCAGTATATGAGGACATTATAGAAAAACTTGTTTTGAGTAAGTTTGAATGTTATAGCTCTAACTGTTTCTGAGATATGTATATTAAACCTGTTTGGAGGCGGAGCGTAGCCCACTTTTATAAAATTTTTTGCTCATAGATGTCCCGCCCGTCTATACCAAATATTATGTTTATATCTTAATTTGTTGCTTTGTTATAGCACTAACGGTTTGCGATTAAGGGCTTTTTGTGGGTGTGGCAGATGTCCAATTATGCACATCTGCAATACCAATCGTCTTACGGTGTCAAAGAACACATGTACCAACTTTCATCAAAATATCTTAATTTTTACTTAAGTTATCGCTTGCAAGGACGAACGGACAGTCACTAGGATTTCATCTTGTCTTCATCCTGATCATTTATATATATATGTCTATCTCTTACTGGATTAGTTTTAATTGTTACAAACAACCGTTAAGTGAACAAAACTGTTATATTCTGCTGCAACGTGTTGCGAGGTTATAAAAAGGAGGTTACCTTTTAAGTTGAAATGCTTAGGCCACATCACACAACGGAGGGGAAAACTAAGTTTGTTTTTTTTAAGTACTTGTATATATAATTTTTGTTTTTACTTTTAATTTTTCTTAATTTGTTTACATGTATACACATGCATATATTTAGATGGTCAATTATTACAAATTTCGTGGACAGAATAAATCATACTTTGAAAAGGTGCGACCTTTGGAACTGAAAAGCTTAGGTGATGCAGGTATTATATCAGTAACACCCTATCGAGACCAAAATGGCCATCGTATTTTAATTTATCGTTTTGGCGCATGGAAACCGGACAAAATCAGTGTGGATGATATCTTTCGTGCCACTATCATTCTACTAGAATTGGGTTCTCTAGAACCGATAGCACAGGTGACAGGCGGCGTGGGCATATTTGACTTAAAGGATCTGAATTTGAATCATATACTTCATTTAAGTCCAAGCGTGGCCCAAAAGATGATTGCCTTGTTAGTGGTAAGAAAAATCGAAATATTAAGAAAACGTTTTACAATGTAAATACATAAATTTAAAAGTATGTAATTTTTTCCAGACTTCAATGCCTGTGCGTACTGCAGCTTTGCATATTGTGAATCAAAATTGGGTTTTCAGTGCAGCTTACAACATTTTTAAACCATTCTTAAATTCTGCAATGAAGGAACGTTTGTTTATACATGGTTCGGATATGAAGTCACTTCATAAGCACATAAACCCAGATCACTTACCTAAAAGGTAACAATCCTAATCGGCTTTTGCTACTCCGATCAAAAATTCAGTAGTTATAAAGATATAGTACAGAGCTTTAACGATATCAAATATTATCAAATTTAGTCTCGGTTGAAAGACATAAATCTTCCTTGAAATATTTCAGTTGGTTGTATAGAAGAAAGATAGTCTTAACTCTTTTAATGTAGTTTAGAACTAGTTCTCTTTGCTGTAAAATGTAAAATGAAAAGTTTAGATTCGGTAAGAATACTTATTTTAAAAGCTACTATGGTCTGCTGTTTTGGTTTGCTTATGCATATACTATTTACTTTTAGAAAATATATGTTGCATTAAATATTTATTAAATATTATTGTAATAAAAGAATTAAATTCTATAAGTTCTGGATGTCAGTCAATATATTTACCATATAATAGCTGTATAATATATATAAGCCTTATATTGAATTTGTTGAATTTATTAATACAACTTTTCATTTACGCATTTATATACTACATACACACATATTATATTTCGTTTTTTGATATTTAAAGGTATGGTGGTGTGCACGAGGATTATCCTTATCAGCTATGGTTGGACAAATTGATTGACAATGAGAGCGTCCATATTGAGTTAGGACAATTAGGGTACATATTTTAAGTGTACATGGAAACATCGATATTATACTAATCCATTATTGTACACAACAATTATAGACTTAATTTATAGCTTTACTATTTAGAAAAAATAAAAATCAAATCAAAGAAATTACTACCAGGATACATTTTTTTTTTCAAATACTGTCAAGTAACATTGAAGGAAGAGAGAAGTTCGGGTGGAAACGAGGAAATATTTTCAGATATTGGGAAAGTTTATATTAAACAAGTAAGGAAGTGCTAAGTTCGGGTGTAAAGTTCGTAAAGTCGGGAATTATTAGATCGGGTATATTTGGGATAGAGGAAGACCTCCACTGATCACATTAATTTTCTTCATTACTCAAGTGTATTAGGGAACATGTTTCCACACAATTTTGTGAAGGTAACTCACACATATTGGGCATAAAGTCTGTTAGAATAACAAAAATCGTTACATATAGTATATGGGAGCTGGGATAATTCATAAACCGATTTCTCACATTTTCCACATTAAACTATGGTATATCCAATATTACACGTTTACCTAATTTTGGTAAGATATCTTACATATTGACCGTAATATGTGGTATAAAGTCTACCGGGAGGTTGAAAATCCTTATATTAGCTCATTGGGGGCTAAGGGAAGTGCTTACCCGATTTTATCCGTTTTAAGCCCTTGAACACACTGTTATAGGGAAGAGACGCTCTCCGAATTTCACAGAGATAACTCATATACTGACCGTTATATATGGAATTAAGTCTGCAGGAATGTTGAAAATCCGTATATTAGGTATATGGAGGCTAGGGGAAGTATTTACCCGATTTTCCCCATTTTTGGCATTTGATCACATTATTATCATGGAAAGATAATCCTCTAATTTCATTACGATATCTTTCATTACATATTTACTCGACTTTTCCCATTTTTGATACCAGATCACATTATTGTCATTGAAAGAAAATACTCGAATTTCATCAGAATATCTTAAGACTTACCTATATTTTCGGTAAAAAGTCAGAAAGAGGCTCTGAGGTCCATATATTTGGTATCTGGTGGCTTGAAATGTTATTATCCGACTTCGACTGTTTTCACGCATGAGATGGTATATCTTGAACGTACTATTCGTGAAAAGTTTTATTCCAATATCTTAATTGATACTCGATTTATCTACTTTAAAGTGAAAGTAGCAGATGAAACTTAAAATTGTTTTATGTGAGAAGTAGGCGTGGTTTCAATCCGATTTCGTCCATTTTTACAATGTGACATAAGAATGTATATATAATGTCACATATCAAATTTTGTTGAGATTGGTAAAGGCGGTCTTGAGATATTGGATTTCACTTAAAAGTGGGCGGTGCCACACCCATGAAAAAAGTTTACATGGATTCCTATACAACCTCTCCGTATCATATTTGCTGTAAAATTTTATGTTTCTGACGTGTTCCTTCAGATAATATGATACGATTTCAACAATTTTTAGAAGTGAGATGGCACACCCTAGAGGCACTTTTTGTGTGCTGGCGCCGAAGCAGGTATGGTTGAATTCCGCCTTCGCTCATTTTCACACTGTGTCATTAAGATATTAAAGAAATGTTAGGTGTTAAATTTGGTCGTAGTAGTTAATGAGATATAGGATTTCACCTAAAGGCGGACGGTGCCCCTCCCATTGTTCAGTTTTTACACCGATTCTTTTTAAACCCTTTAGTATAATTTTGGCTGTGAAATTTAATGCTTCTGAAGTCGTTCTTCAGCGAGTTAACGCACTTTTAATAGTTTTCAACATCACATTTGTATGGAAGGTGGGTATGGTTACTTTTCAATTTCACTCATTTTCCTAATGTATGAGGAGTAATTCGGGTTCGAGGTTTGGGTAATTTACAAAATTATACTTTGGTATCTTAATTTCTTGCTTAGGTATAGCACTTTTTAACCCGCCCATCTGCCATACCAACCTCCTTGGAGTGCCAAGGAATATGTGTACAAAGTTTTCAAGATATCGAAATTTTTACTCAAGTTATCGCTTGCACACAGACGGACGGACAGACAAATCCGGTTTCAACTCGTCTCGTAGTCCTGAATACTTATTTATACAACTCTATATTTATCTCGATTAGTTTTACAAAAAACCGTTAGGTGAATAAAACTATAATACTCTGATGTAACACGTTGCGAGGGTATAAAAATGTTGGAAGTAAATTCAATATTCTTTACCCGATAAAACCATCATTCACGGTTATTTTAAACAATCATTTTACGAATCTTATTAGCTTATATTATATGTCATAGACTCACTTAGTTTCATGACTACATTTTGCTTCGTGTGCGAGATCTTTTTATTAAAATCAACCAAACTAACTCAAATGAGATATATGTGATGTAAACTCAAAAAAGTGGCTAAATTTTATATATTGGGTATATAAGAAAAAAGTCAATCAAAGAATCGGAAATTATCATATTAGGGATATATTATATTGAAACCAAGCCTCGACCGATTTCAATCATTTCAGCGCTAAACCTCTTTATCGTTAATAACCAACGTCTCCCCTTAATTTCATTAAAATATCACGCATATTGACCAACATGAAGGGTTTTAAAGTCAACTTGAAATTCGGAGATCGCTATATCGGGTGCATTGGTGTTAGGGAAAGGTCTGATTTGATTGCATTCACTTTTGACATTAAACTAAGCATGCTCGAAAACATATATATTTCCACACGATTTTATTTAGATGGCTTACACATTGACCGATATAATTGGCATAGAGATTACTAGAATAACGATAATCAATATATGTAGTATATTGGGCTGGAAGAAAAATGGATTCGATTTCATTTTGTCAATTGTTGTGCCAAAAATGACAAATGAATATTATTATTAGGAAAAGATGTTCTCGAAAATTCCTTAATATTTCTCGCAGATTAACCGATATTTTCGGTAAAAAGTGAACTATGGACACTGAGCATTTAACATCCGATTTATTCAATTTTTAGACCCGAGATGGCATATTTTTAGGACACTGTTTGTGGGAATTTTTTTGCGATTTATTCATTGGAACTTCATTTATCATTTAGTGAAAGAATCATATGAACTTGAAAATTGTTTCATAATGGCAGTAGGCGTCGTTTTACTCCGCTTTCGTACATTCTACATTGTAACATAAAGGTATCAGGAAAATGTTATGCACCAAATTTAGTTTGTGGGCGGTGCCACGGCGATTGTCCAAATTTTACATCGACTCCTATGGAGTCCTTCTGTACCATCTTTACTGTAAATTTTCATTTCATTTCTTTTCACACTGTGTGAGGAGGTACTGGAAGGGCTTATTCTCAGCAAGTTTTATTGTTATGCCTTTGGTGGTTTGTAAGATATGTACTCAATACTGCAATACTCAATAAAAAATTTTTTTTTTAATGTGACCACAGATGCCCCTTCCTATAGAAATTTTTAGTACTCAATTATAGTTTTGTTTTTTAATTTGTGGCTTAGTTATAGCATGTGCGTGACAACAGTTCGATTCCGCCCATCTGCAATACTACTCTCCTCAGAGTGCCAAAAAACACGTGTACCAAGTGTTGCTCAGAATTCAATTTATCTCTTCATTATGATGGAATTTGGTACAGGGAGTCACGGTAGGATATTTTTTACCTTGGATAGAACCTTTTTAGAAAGGAGGCATTGCCTCGCCTCCTAAAAGGTTTAATGTAAATATCAAACCACTGAAGCTATGAAAACCAAATTTGTTGAGAATAAATCCTTTCAGCACCTATGATATGAAAATAAGTTGAATCGGATTCCAACCCCGCCTAGTTCCCATATATCACAATTTTAAATTCCATATAATTCTTTCACTTTACACTATATAAATCAAATATCGATTAAGATATCGGAGCAAAACTTTCCACAAATAGTGTCCTCAAGGTATGCCATATCAGGTTTTAAATTTATCGAAATAGTATTATAACTTTTAATCCCCCAGATACCGAATATGTGGACCTAGTGCCAATGACTGACTGATTTTTTGGCAAAACATCAGTAATCAATGGGATATGTTTTTGAAATTCAGTGCAACTTCTTTTCAACAATTTTCTGATAATGTTGTGCACTTTTGTCAAAAATGGGTAAAATTGAATCAATACATCCCCTAGCGCCCTTAAAACTCATATAAAGATATTCGAATTTCGGACAACTTTATAACGTATATATCGGTCAATATGTGAGTTGTCTCAGTGAAATTCAGAGAGCGTCTCTTGCTCTTGTTTCTAAAATGGGTAAAATTGTGTCAATACTTCTTCCAGCCTCCATATACTACATATAATGATTATCATTATTATAGTGGATTCACGTCTAATATAACCTTAGTTATCACCATATACCTTACCTTACCTTATACCTTAGTTTAACGCGAAAAAATTAATACAGTCAGCTCAGACCTTTTTCCTAGCTCCTATGTACCCCATATGGGAATTTCCGACTTTAAAACTGAATTTAAACTCGTTGTAGTGATTTCTGACTTTCCACCCGACTTTAAACCGTTTATGTTGGACAATATGTGTGATATTTTAATGAAATTAAGAGGACATGCTTTCTTAAACATAATGAGTTTAACGCTGAATATGAAATCGGTCTAGATGTTAGTCTAAGCCCCATATCCCTAATGTACTGTAAGAGACTATATTTATACTGTATAATATAATATATTTTATTTGCAATATATGTGTTGACAATCAACAAATTTTGTGAAGCTAGGAATCAAGGCAGGATTGATTTGCTCCATTGAGACTAATCAGTATATTATGAAACTACTTAATTTGCTATAAATCTAACTTATTACACTTCTTAAAATCTATTTCGAAGATCCAAAATGAGAGACCTTTTCAGGCGTTTAACATCCATATAGTGTGTAGTGAATTTATTGCCAGCAAGTTTTCATGGTTAGACAGTCTTTCTATGTGTCTTCGACAAGCTTTGCTGAGTTCGTCTCTAACGTAAGGCTCATTTAAGTCTTTGTGGATTTCGAAGTTACTTATATACCAAGGGTCACCTGCAATGATTCTCAAAGTCTTAGATTGATATAATTTCAATATAACTTTCAGGTATAGTAGAGTCATTTAGAGTTATAGAGGGAACTTTCTCACTTTTTAATGTATTTGTTATGTGAACGGACTTTTGCGTATTAACCTCTAACTTTCAATGCTTAAGCCGTTTGTCGACAATATTGAACTGTTCTTGTAAGTGAAGTGAGATGTAATTACGATTAAAACTTGTGGCAATAAATGCCGTATCATCTGCATAAGTTGCTACTTCTATATCATTGGTGGATGGCATATCAGCTATAAATATTGTATATTGCTATAAATATGTATTTTGATTTCAAATCTTAAGTTGCCGTGTTTAAAATTCTTTTGTCAACAGGACTCTGACTTCTTTGCCACTTTTTCCACAGAAACCTTTTCTCTTTAATTAACCGTCTTAATTCAATAGAAAAAAAATGAATTTTTGACTTCATTTGAGAATGGAAAGAAATTCCTATTCATGGATAGCTTTGTAAACTTTGTAAACCACTACTAAATCATTCTCGTCGCTAGATTTTAAAGGTTCATCCAAACTAGTTCGATTCTCAAGCCAGTCTCTAAATGTATCTTTTTCAGTATTGTGCGTAGTAATTTTATATGGGTTTTCCCTACTTGACACAGTAGTCCCAAACGTAATTATTATTGGTGAATGACTAGAGTTCAAGCCAAAGCTCTATTTAATATGGAGTTGGTGTTGTGATATGCCTTTATAAACAGGAAAATTTAGGAAGTCTGATATTTTTCGGGATCACTGGGCCAGTATATAGGTTTCCCAGTAGAGATAGTTGAATAATTGAAATTTGTTAAACATTTAAATAGCTCATTTTATTTTGGGTTAGTCATTCTAGATCCTCACCAAGGAAGGATCCCACCTTGGCGTTATAGTTGCAACAAGCAATAAAGTGATTACCAAAATTTTGGAAGAATAATTTGTAGTTATCTTCTTTAAACGCTTACCTTGGAGATATGTTACAGAGATAGGTTAGGATATATTTAATTTGAATAGCCGCGGCTTCTATATTTACTAAGTTAATGTTATATAGTATTTTGAATTTAAGCGTGCTTTTAAGAATTACTGCAGCCCCACCGTGTACTGTGTCGGACGGGTGGTTAGCCTTTATAACTTCATACCCTTTTATATAGATGCTTGATTTTTTGGTAAAAACCGTCTCAGAAATTTAATATTACGTTACATATGTTATGTGACTTTAGGAATTATTTAAAGCCAAATGGCATTCCATATAGTCATCCGATTTACATACATAAATTATTTGCAAGGAACATTATCATATTGGGTAAATTACTTGATTTGTTTAGCTAGTTTTTCTAAAAGTTTTTCAATTCTGGATAATGCATCACCTTGCCACTTGCATTCTCAACTCCTACTACCGGAGCATAAGTTGTCTCATTGCTGCCGTTGCTCATGTTATTTAATTGGTTATTGCGGTTTATGAAATTTTGTCCATATTTCTGTTTCCGTCTGTAATTGTCTATATTTATTTTGTCTACTTTGAGATTGGTTATTATTCAAAATATTAGAAACAGACTTCTTGTTGGACATAATTTTTTAATAAAATTTGCAGCCTTTATAGCTTGTAATATGATTGCTAAAATAATTCACACATTAGCAGGAAGGTTCTTGTCTTTTGGGCAGTTATCACTTGGGTGTTGTAGCTAACATTTAACGCATTAACACATTAACACTCAATTCTTGTTGCCGAAATTATTGAACTACATGGCTTACTTCCTTTGGCGGTTCTATATTAACAACAGCATTACCAATGTACTTTAAATTTCCGCGTTACTTTTATCTGGCTCAAGATCTAAGAAAAACATATTTAGTGACTCCCTGGTAATGCGACCTTTTACATTATTAAAACCTCCAACAGTTTGCCCAAGCAGCTTAACGCCAGCTTTAATTGTTTCCAATGGTATAGTATGATGAAGATTTTGGAATAATAAATGAAAGGCTCCGTCTTGCTTTATTTGAAACCTTTGCTTTATTTGAAATTTATATTCCTACATTACCATCTCGTTGTGATTTGTAAGTGAACTCTTTAATATTAATTTTAGTTTTAAGGTAGTATAATAGCCCACTAATATCACATACATCAGCCATAAAAATTGGTGGTGGTTTTTGGGATTCCTGTATTTCACTTCTCTCGGGATCTTGTTCAACTACATTTGTACTTTTCATTGCGTTATCAGGGTTTGTATCTTTCATGAAATTGTTTTCGACATTGCCATTCAAATGATTAAATTGGTTTAAATTACTTGTATTGCTGGCCCTATAATCTAGTATCAGTTGTTTTCTAGTCACATTTAGTGAAGTCTTTACCGAGTAAACGAGTTTAAACTTGAGTAATTTTCTTTTTTTTGTTTTAATTATTACTATTACTGCTACAGAGTAATATTAGTATTAGTTTTGCTCACCTAACGGTTGTTTGTAACATCTAGAACTAATCGAGTTGAATATAGACATATATGTATATATAAATGATCAGGATGATCGGTCTGTCCGTCCGTCCCCCCTTGCGGGTCGGGGGATAAGAATAACCCGCGGTAGGCATGCCTGTCGTACGAGGCGACTAAAATCCAAAAAATGTACTGCATTTGAAATAGACTTTGCTCAAAATATTGGCTTAGCCATGTCAGAAATAGTGCTATATTACTTAGCTTGAACTAAGTTTATATCACTTTAAATGTATTATGCACACACTTAGGTCAAGCTACAAATGCCACCAGTCGAGATGAATGGGTAACTCAACTGGTAGTAGCCTTTAGGCTACAAGGTCTGACCGGAGACTATAATCTGGTGCCACGGAGAACAGGGGCCTGGTGGAGTTGCTTGTCGCTCCATCCTGCTCATTGCGGTAGGCACTTCGGGGAGTATCGTGGTGGCTGTGGTTTAACACCTGAATGCGGGTAGAACTGTCTGGGGCGGTACAGTTCAGTGTGGAGTTGCATTGCAACCGGGTGCCCGACCCATAGAAAGACAGAGGTTTTAGGTAAGCCTCGAACCCACCAAGGTGGTTATTGTGCCATTCCACAACGCCGATCGGTACCGTTGGTTTTAGCGAAAGCTATTATTAACGGAGCGCTGATCGACGCATTGTATTGATCCGTTGTGTTTTTGAACACCGTGGAGTTGGGCTGTACAACGGCAGGTACCCACGTAAAGCGCAACGTCCTCTGCCCGTCCGTCCGTCCGTGCAAGCAATAACTTGAGTAAAAATTAAGATATTTTGATGAAATTTGGTACACGTATTTTTTGTTACCGTAAGACGGTTGGTATAGCATATGGTCGTAATTGGACATCTGCCACAATGTGCTATAACTAAGCACAAAATTAAGATATAAACTTGTTATTCGGTACGGAGGATCCTAGTAGGGTGGGGCATCTGCGACAATAATTTTTGTTAAAGTGGGTATGGCGCCGCCCCCCAATAGGTTTGGTATATATATATATCTCGGAAGCAGTTAAAGCTATATCAATCAAACTTGCTACAACTAAGTTTTTCTGGCATCTCTTCATATACTGAGAAAATGAGAGAAATCGGATAATAACCACGCCTACCTCCCATACAAAAGTTATGTTGAAAACTACTAAAAATGCGATAACTCGCTGAAGGAACACGTCAGAAACGGAAGGGTTGCATAGGAATCCGTATAAAGTTTTGGTGATGGGCGTGGCACCGCCAACTTTTAATAGAAATCACATATCTCAAGAACCCTTTACCGATTTCAACAAATTTTGGTATACGACATTATATTTGCATTCTTTTGTCACGTTGTGAAAATGGACGAAAGCAGATAAAAACCACGCTTACTTCTCATATAACACAATTTTAAGTTTCATCGGTTCCTTTCACTTTAAAGTAGATAAATCGAGCAGCAATTAGGATATGAAAATTAAACTCTGTACAAATAGTGCTTTCAAGAGATGCCATCTTCTGATCCCAAATATTAGGACCCCAGTGCATCTATCTGACTTTTTATCGAAAATATCGGGAAATCTGCAAGATATTCTAATGAAATTGGAGGATTCTCTTTCCATGATAATAGTGTATTCTGGTATCCGAAATGGTGAAAATCAGGTAAATACTACCCCTAGCCCCCATATATCTAATATACGGATTTTCAACCTTGCCGTAGACTTTATGCCATATATTTCGGTCAATATATTAGTTATCTCTGTGAAATTCAGAAAGAGCCTATTTCTGATAACTATGCGTCGTGTACCTAAAATGGATAAAATCGGAAATACTTCCCCTAGCCACCATATACCTAATATAAGAATTTCGAGCATCGGGTTGGCTATATATGGTATATATCGGTCAATATGTAAGCAATATCGTCAAAGTAAATTAAGTGAACGTGTAATATTGGATATATCATAGTTTAATGCCGAAAATATGTGAAATCGAACAACGAATTACAGACTTTAAACCGAATATGTCTTCCAGTGACTTATCAAACACAACACAACACAAAGACAAAATTTAATGAAATCATGTTCTCTTGTGTGATTGAGCAATGAAAAAAGTTAATGCAACCAGTCCAGATCTTCCCCTAGCCCAAATATACTGGATATAGTGATTTACGACTTTCCAGCTGGCTTCAAACCTTACATGTTGGTCAATATGTGTGATATTTTAATGAAATTAAGTGAATATATTTTCTTAAACATAATTTGGTTTCAGACTAAACATGAATGAAATCGGTCCAGACCATAGTCTAAGCGGCTTATTTCTAATATCTCTGGTTGGCTTTTTCCTCATGTAGTATTTATATAGCATATCTTATTTGAGTAATATTTGTAGATAAGGCGTTATAAGGCGGGTAGGCGCTTTTAACACCCGATTTCACTCACTCTCACTTTGTTTGAGGAGGTGCTAGAAAATTTTGTCCTCAGCAATTTTAATTGATATTGCTTTTGTGGTTTCTGAAATATGTACATTAAGCCTATTAGGGAGCGAGGCTACGCCCCCTCTTTACAAAGTTTTAAACAGCAAATGCCCCTCCCTACCTTGTCTCCCTGTACTAAATAACAGTTTCGCACATCTGCAATAACCAACCAACCAACCTTTTTATAGTGGAACACGTGTAAAAAGATTCATCAAGATATTTTAATTTTTACTCAAGTTATAGCTTGCCCGGACGAATGGACAGAGGGACGGACGGTCACCCAGAATGCAACTCGTGTCGTCACCCTGATCATTTATATATACACATATATATATATATATATATATACATATAACTGTATATATATCTCGATTAGTTTTAGGTGTTACAAACAACCATTAGGTGAACAAAGCTATTATACTCAGTTGCAACATGTTGCGAGTTCGTAAAGTTGAAAAGTTTGAAAATGAGGAACTGGAAGCATTACTCGATTAAGATTGCTGCCAAACACAAGAAAAGCTCGCAGAATCTTTTTTTCCACTTCAAAACGTTCAAAGGCAGCTGGATACATTCAAAAGCAGGGAAATTGGGTGCCATATGAAGTGAAACCAAGAAACGTTGAGAGACGATTTAGCATGTCAGAAATGCTGCCTAGGCGCTACAAAAAGAAGTCGTTTTTGCACCAGACTTTGGTAATGAAAAGGGATCCATTATGACAACCCTAAACGCACAAAATCATATGTGAAACTTGACCAACTAGGTCCAAACGACCAACTAGGACGCGCATTGCGCGACGCGTCCATGGACTTCAGGAAAGCTTTGGCGAGGGTGTCCGCTTCACTTTCTATAGGTGCTGTAGCCCTGACACCGAAACTTTCAATGTCGAAGAATTCAGCTACCATATTGTGGAGACACTGATCAGCTTGGCGGTCAGTAAACAAACACCATGCTGGAGATGGTAGCGAAGTTGATGTTGGGCCAAACACTACCTATCCTAACTCCGTATTAGCAATGAATGTACCGTGTTTCTTTACCTTCATAGTTGTCGATGGTATCCTAAATGGCAATGATCAAGACCAATCAACAGCTTGGGCCTAACCTGGACGTAAGATTGTACTGGAAGTTGGCTTACGCCTTTGAAGTCATAATCCAAGTCATCTTTGCTTAACTTTGTAGTGGAAGCTGCAGGTTCGACACTGCATGCACGTTGCGAAGTTTGTGTTGTTTCTGCATACCGACGCCACTGATGAGCAAGTCCACTACAAACATAGACCCCTGCGCTGCACGTCCTCCAAACCACTGAATAGTCAAGAGCTGCTCACATCCACGCATTCCCAATTCTTGAACAAGAGCACTGTCAATCATCGTGATGGATGAACCTTGGTCCAGAAGGACACGAATATACAACAACCAACCTTCATGTAGGGTCTTACCAACAAGTAAATAATAGATGGATAATAGGTGGAGAATAATAATAGTCGATAAATGAAGTTGCTCGGATTACGTTTTGCCTGTATTACCTTGTCAAAGACATATTTTTGAAATTATACGGGACAACTTCCCCATTACTTTAACTGACGACGCCCTCGGAAGGCTTAGAGATGCAAAGATATTTACGGCGTTGTATTTGTTTGTAGCGTTCGGCAGATGAAATTACCCAATCACAAAATTATTTTGTCGCTACATTCATGCAAAATTAAAAGATTATTTTAGAGATGGAACACTAGTTGCCTTTATGGATGATTTGGTAATCTCAGTAAAAACTGAAGAAAAAGCTCTAGAGAAGTTAGAAAAGGTATGAAGTTAGCATCTGAAAAGGTACTGAGAATAAAACCGGAAAAACGTCAATTCCCTAGGAAAAGTATACAGTTTTTAGGCTATATTTTAGAGAATAGGACTAATAGACCGAGTGACGATAAAACGAGATTTACAAAAATTTTTCCATTGCCGCAAACTAAGAAAGCTTCCAAAGATTCTTGGGATTAATGTCTTATTTTCGTTACTTTATTAAAAATTACACCTTAATTGCAAAATCTTTATCAGACGTGCTGAAGAAAGATGTAGAGTTTAGAATGGACAAAGAAATTTTAGTTTCGCTTCAGCCCTCATAATGTTTAATCAAAATGCAATGACCGAGATTCATATAGATGCAAATTAATAAATGGTTACAGAGATATTCTTCTCCAAAAGAATTCCGAGGACCAACAGTTCAATCCGGTTCAATTACTGAGCCGCGAAGCAACACCTGATGTATTTTGTATGTATATAAATGCATGTATTGTATGCATGTAAAGATTTCTACATGCATAGCGATATTCTATACAAAAATCTTCCCTTATAGTTGATTGTGGTGCCAGTACAGATGAATATAGAGATAATTAAGATTGCACATCGTCAGGGAAAAATTTCAGTGGAGCAAACTAAGGATTGAATTGAAAAGGATTACTATATACCCAAACTAGAAAATAAGGTCGCGGAAACTGTGAACAGTTGTGTTCTCTGTATTGTATTTATTGTATTTAAGTTGAAACTCGGTAAAAAAAAGACTCTTTAGCACCCATAGGTAAAGAAGATAAACTGCTCTTGACCTTCCATATAGATCATATTGATCCTTTAACGATAACACGGAAGCCGTACAATTATGTTCTCGTAGTCGTAGATGCTTTTTCCAAGGTCGTGTAACTCTATCTCACAAAAGATACCGACATGGATGCGGTGATCGATGGATTGACGAAACAGGAAGGCATGTTTGGCAAACCAAGAAAAATCATAACAGATAGAAGTTCCGAACTTAAATCACGCACAATCGAGGCTTATTGTAAGAAAAATTTCATCCAGCATTTAGTCATTATGACTGCGGCTAAGTGGAGCAGATACATAAGATAGTTCTACACATATTAGCGAAGCTGTCGGAAGATAATCCAAATTATTTTTATAAATACATTGGCAAAATTCAACGTATTGTCTCCGAGAAGCGAAAGGATAGCACCAATCAAGCTGTTAAAAAGATGTGATATGAGACTTCCAGATACGCTGTGATTGAACAAAACTATGGAAACTGAGGTGATTGAATCGGTCGAGGCCGATCACAACCAAGCACGGCAATTGGGCAGACACAACATTTCTGCTATTCAAGAAGAACATCGATACAATCATAAAAGCAAGAAATATGTACTTTACAATGTAAATGACCTTGTAGCCTAAAGATCTAAAATTGAAAATACTTTGAACAGTATAAGATCTTTGAAAAGTTACCACTTGGACGTAACAAAGCATAAAATATCTTATATATCGACTCAAACAAAACGAAATTGCTTGCATAAATAACAGAAATCGGGGGATATTCATAGTGTAATAAAACCCGTACAGGTCCTTAGAGAATTTATATGCGAGGAACCATAAGCGCCGAGTTGTTCAAACTTGCCCACTTAGTCAGCGACGATATATTTGTAGGACAAAGAAGGATTATTTGTAAATCAGAACTAACAAGCATATCTATATAACTACTGAGATTCTCAGCATTGCCACGCCTACAAAATACTGTTTATCGTGACAATTTAATGTGCAATAACTAATTCACAAAATAATCTGTAATATGAATTTTGCAGATCACAGTCAGAACACAGTTTAAAAATTGGATGATAACCATGCCCATCTGGAGGGTGCTCCTACTAGGGTGAAAACTATTAAGCGATATAACTCTTTAAACATAAATGTCGGAAGCATTAAAATTTACCGTAAAAATAGTACAGTAGGTTTGCATGCAAATCGGTATAAAAAAATAGTTTTAAAAATTCAACTAAGGCATCGTTCAACAATCGTATTCTCATTTTTATGGTTACCAAGCAATATCTATTCAATCCCATAATTACAACGGTTATATTTTTTGTTTGGTGACCACTTACATACGAAAACCGCATCTGCAACATCTAAATTTAATTTCCTCCCTAATGAGGCAAAAGATTGCCATTACCATCCAAAATTTCGAATGACATCTTTCGATTTATCTAAATGTCTCGGCTTTAAAGCTTTCATATCTTTTTATTCCGCCGCTGTTTTTCTATGGAAAATGGTGGAATTAAATTTTTTTAAAATAAAGTTAAATAAATTTGTTTATAGCTATTAAGTAATAACCTTAGGTTACAATAGCTAAGGAATGCAAATATACGATATTAACCCATTCTTGGTCGCCGTGCCAATATGGGAACACCTACTTGTGGCGGTGTAACAGAAATAACAGGTAACAGAGATAAAAACTGTTAACACCAGTGCAAATGTAACTTCAGTCTTATGTAGTGAGAAGTGCAGTGAATTAATATACAATAGAATAAAAATATTATTCTATTTATTATTTGAGAGAACTGTGTACTTATTTACATATTTATTTATAATACATTTATAATGCAGATATGTATTATTTTTTACTTTTAATAATATGTATATAAATATAATCATAATTTTTGTTTATAATATATTTTATTTAACAAATATTTAATAATTTATAATATTTACAGAAACTTATATCGAGAATGTAAGTATTCCTTGCACTTAAAACATGACTATTCCAATATCGGTGAGTGAAATTGGATAATAACGACACCCACCTCCCTTACGAAGGTTATGTTGAAAACTGCGAAAAGTGCATTAACTCGCTGAATAAACGCGTCAGAAGCACACATTTTCACAGCCACGATTGTAATTAAGGGTTTCAAAAGAATCGGTGTAAAAATTGGACATTGTGTGTGGCACCACCTGCCTTTAGGTGAAATCCTATATCTCAGGAATTGCTATGCCAATTTAAACCAAATTTAGTAAATAAAACTATATTTGCCTCCTTATGTTACAGTGTAAAAATTAGCGAAATCGGAGAACAACCACGCCTACCTCCCACGTATCAGAAATTTCAATTTCATATGATTATTTCACTTTACAGTGTATAAATCAATTACCAATGAAGCATTTACCCAAATAGTTGTTCAAGCCATCAGATACCGAATATATAGACCAAGTGCCAATGGCTGACTTTTTACCGAAAACATCTGACAATCTGTGAGATATATTATTGAAATTCTGAGGAAGGCTTTGTCTGCTAATATTGTGTTTCATTTTACCAATTTTACCCATTCGATTAAATACTTCCCCTAGCTCCCATATATCTAATATAAGGACTTTCGAATTCCCGTTAGACTTTATAGCATATATTTCGGTCTATATGTAAGATATCTTTGCAAAATTAGGTAAACGTGTAATATTGGATATATCAGAGTTTAATGCGAAAATTTTGTGAAATCGGTCTACGAATTATCCCAGCCCCATCTACTACATATAATGATTTTCGTTATTCTAGGAGACTTTATGCCGAATGTGTCGATCACTGTGTGAGTTATCTTCACAAAATTGGGTGGAAACATGTTCCCTAAGCCCGATATTCCTAATATAATGATTTCCGTTTCTCTGGTTGACTTTTTCTTTATATACCCAATATATTTAATTAAGCCACTTTGTTTGAGTTTATATTGCATATTTCTCATTTCAGTTAATGTAGTGGAATTTAATATAAATATCTCGGACACGAGGAAAGATATAGTAATGAAAGTACGTGAGTCTACGACCTGTAATATAAGTTAATAAGATACCAAATATGATTGTAACCCATTTACGGTTTCGTCGAAAATGAATGTTGAATTTCCACTCAAAATTTTTTAATAAAAAGTTTTGCCAACACCTGAAAATATATCCGGGCTTTGATCTTTTCACAATGCGAGAGTGTAAAATATTCGGTTACACCCGAACTTAGCCCTTCCTTACTTGTTAATATAAAGTTTTAAAAGTAAAAGCTAGAGTTCTTTTATTTCCTTAAAGCTGTTTTCTTGCAAAAACTATATGTGACAATATATATGACTATATATGTGGTGCCAGTTAGGGTCCAACCGAGTTCTGCATTCTGCACTACCACTGGAGCCGCTGTCTGGTTTAAACAATCCACTTCTGATTATGAGGAGGTATATATCTGCTTCAATCTTCAACATGAATTCTGCTATGTCGTGAAGCTGATGGTCAGGGATTAATAAGTGGTCAAAGCATTTTTAGGTTGCTCTTGTGTGATGATCGATCATTCCAATCGAAACTTGTAATCATTGACTGAGCCCACTTGTATGGTAACGATACGATACGTAATTGTTGTTAGCATGAAGGTGTGTTTACCCAGTTAGGTTGGTAGTCGAATCTCTACAGGAAGTTTTTGAAATTTTGTTTTCTCTAAAACCCCTATTTCGTTGGCAGGGTATATCCTTGGATACATGGTCATTAAGGTTATGGCTATTGCGTCGAGTTTTGGGGAATTTTCTGGTTATACAGTCGCGTTTAATGACTGCTTGGTGTATTAAATAATATTGAGTCGGTTTATTAGAAAGCTCATTTTCGATTTTCTTCATTTCCTCGAGTTTCAACTGTTCCAGAATCGCGTCGTAGTATTCGGCTTTTACTTCGGGTCTTTGGATAAGGATCGTTCATTTCGAAGGAATCGAGCTACCGCTATGGGTTTTGGAAAATTTTATGGACTCTATGGGTTAAATCGGATAATAAGCACGCCCACCCTTATATAGAGGTTATGTTGAAAACTACTGAAACAGCGATAACTAATTAAAAAACATACAAGAAGCATTAAATTTTACAATAAAGATGGTACGGAAGGACTCCATAGAGGTCGGTGTAAATTTTGAACAATGACCGTGGCAATAAATGCTCAAACCCCCAGAAATCGAACATGTGAACTTCAGTACCTATGGCTGACTTTTTACCGAAAATACCAGTCAATCTGTGACGCATATTAATGAAATTTAGGGAAGATCTTTTTCTTATAGTTAAACACCCTTATGTCAAAAATGGATAAAATCGGGTCAAAATTTCTCCCATCCCCCATTTACTACATACAATGATTACGTTATTCGAGTGGATTCTACGCCAAATATAACCGTTATATATACCTTAGTCTAATGTCAAAAATGAATGCAATCTGCTTAGACCTTCCCCTAACTCCAATATACCCCATTTAGTGATCTTCGACTTTCCAGTCGGCTTTAAACCATTCATGTTGGTCAATATGTGTGATATTGATTATTTGATATTGATTGATTGATGTTACTGATATTAATGAAATTAAGTGGAGATAGTTTCTTAACCATAAAGTGGTTTAGCCCTGAAGTGAGTGAAGTTGGTCTAGACCTAGGCCCTTAATATAATATATCTCTAACATAATGATTTCCGATTCTCTGGTTGACTTTTTTTCTCACATACCCAAAATATTAAATTTAGCCCCGCGTTGCGTAAATAAGTAGCACAAAAGCAAGAAATGTCTACTTATTAAACGCTACAAGAAATCTGAATATCATGTGAGGAAGCATATTGAAACATCGCTGATGGCGTAATTTTCCCCGTCAATTTTAAAGGAAAATATGAAAATTTTTAGTTATTCCCTCTCTTTTCTATTTGTTGTCCTCCTCATTCTAGTTGCTTTCTCCCATTAGCTAAAATAACTTATTGCCGCAGTCTGATTACTCATAGTTGAAGTATAAATATATTCAACCTGACCTTAAATCATCCTATTGAAAAAAACACAATTGTGAAAAAAATATATACAAAAAAATACAATAAATTGCAATGAACTTTAAAACTAAAATTAATTGTATGAACAACGTTATCTAGTTATGACTAGTTTAATAACAATAAATAATTACGACATTTAATTATTTTGCAAATTTTTTGTAAGGCAAAGCTTTTGCAAATTAGGTGCTTCCCTTTTTAAATTATTATTTCACTAATTTTTGCATTAAATTTTTTTAATTTTTCACACTAAATGACGTATTGTATAATGAGTATTGCCAAATAGTCTTTTGTACATGTACATTTTTTTATGGGCTCGATTGCATATGCGTAGGTCTATCCATCAGTAGGAAAAGGGGGAATTCCCGTTGAGAATGCTTTTTCCAGTTGGATGCTTGGCCAAAATATCCGCCAATTACAGAAAATTTCTTGATATTCGACAAATAAAAGATACAATGGTATCTTAAGCCACTTTTTCGCTACTAAAAACATCTAAGTTTCATTCAGTTATTTCTTTAGTAGCTAACTAATCATTAAATGAGATTAGTGTTTCAATTAGAAGTTAGCGTCAAATTTCCCCGAAAACATGTTAAACACGCAGTACGCGATTAATGCTGGAACCTTATAAAAAATTAAAAAAAAAAAATGGTTTAGCGCTTATTTTTTCAACGAAGTTATACATAAGATTCTTTTAATCCGTACAATTTGGTTTGGTAACTTATTACTGGTTTCAAATAAAAAAGAATTAAATAGATAATATAAAACATGTTCTTCAGAGTTCATAAAAAATGCCATCCGTTGAAATTAAGCACGATTTAGACCTTGACACCGAATTACCAAAGGAATTTAAAAATATCGCTAGAGAACAGGGCGAATGTGAAAATACGAAACGCCAGGTTTTAGATGATTTTCGTAAATATATATTGGGTAGGTATTATAAATATTTAAAACTACATATTGATTTTCGTAATCCTTTTAAGAACACGACGGCTGCAAACCTCACCGAACGGATGATGAATACTTGCAGAAATTTCTACGTGCACGATTTTGGCATATTGAGGGCAGTTATCAATTGGTAAATAATATTTATTTACTTTATTTATTTTCATTTTTATTAATTATTTCTAATTTATTTATTATTATTTATTTATTATTTAATTTATTTATCCTAACTGAATGGTGAAATATTGATTTAGTTAGGAAATACTGAACAAAGTAACTTTAAGGTAATAATTAAACAAAACTGTATTTTTTCACCATTATAAAAAACTAAAACATCTTGTCTAGATATATTTTCTCCTGTTGTTTCCTTATATAATATCCAACCATTTATGCCTGCTAAATGAAGGATATTAAAAAATATTTGGAAAGGCCATCTGTGAGATTTTGATGTTGTATTTCCTCGCCATTTGATCGGCCATGCCCACACCGAATTTAGTTTGGTTATAATATGAAATGGTCTAAGGGAAATTTTTATCCTCTTTTAAAAATTTCACAGGTTGTAATAAGTAAAAGTATTTTTTTCTTTGGCTTACTCTTATAAATTGTAAGAGTACAATTGACTGACTTGAAAACTTTCGTTGAAAACCGTTTCATATTGTCTTTCTTCTTCGCAATTGTGGGCAATCCGCTTTTGTTAGAAAGGATAGTTCCAATTAATGTATTCTTTTTTGTTAGGAATTTTGTAGCTTGAGATATGCTTGTGAAAAAGTTGTCTGTAGTTACAGATATTCCACAATCCGTAAATGTTTCCATGAGTTTTAGAACAACATGTTCGGCTAATGGTACTGACGGGAGCCTCTCTCGATATTTCCTAAATATGGAAGTGCATTGATGATGTACTTACTGTTGACATCTGATGCTATCCAGGATTTGATGGCAAATTTGTCTGGATTATTGGGCATATATTGCGTATACCTGCATCTTGCTTTCATGGGAAATAGTTGTTCGTCCACAGTAACTTTTGCCCCTGATTTATAACAGTTTATTATATTATAAGATTTTATATACATATATAATAATGAGTTATATATTATATATATATAAATAATAATATGCACCTTCATATGCACCTCGTGCATATAAAATTGCAACAAATTCCATTAAGTTTGCTTGAGATAGACTCGGTTTCTAAAACTTGATTTGTTCCCTCTATTGTGCATATTCTTATATGTTTCATAATACTCGTATGGTGGTCAATAATCAACGAATATGTAGTTTTCACCTTATCCTTTATAGTGTTACGTTTTGCTTATCCCGTTGGACCTGGTTCTTCTCTAAAAATGTTATGTTATGTTCTTCTCATACAATTCCTTCAATCGAAATATGTTGATACTTTTCTTCAAGCCAGTATCTGAAGACTCAGACTCACTGTCTAATACATCTCTATCATTTTCAAATATTATTTCTTTTTCAGAGAGTTCATTTTCAGTCCCATCATCAGTTACCGAAAACTCTTCGCCTATGTTATTTATTCTTCTAAGTACTTCGATATTTTTCTGGGTATAATGTAGTGCTAATATAAGGAAATGAAGAAAAGCTCTAAAAAGCAAAAAATTAACTAGCTGCCAAAATATTTCCTTTGTTATTAAACTTCTTTCAAATAAAAACGATACTTGCCATTTGAAATTTTAAGCACTTTATTGAAATTGCAAACAACTCTTCTTTACAGAGCTTACCCAACAACAGTCTTTGCAGAAGGGTATCACAAGTTCATGTAATACTATAATGCAAATACAAAAACAAATGCAATGCTCTTATCAAAGGCTCTCGGTCAAATGTCCTGTTGTGGTAAATAACGGGTAGGTCACACGTGTTTATCAGATTTAACAAATAAAGTAAATAAATAAAGTAAAATTAATAATTTATGTTTAAAAGGAAAAATCATAAAGTCAAATTGAGAAAAGAGATAACATTTTATGCAAATTTTCTAAAGAAAAGTTTATAACTGGTCAAATGACTGGTTATGGTACGTTCAGTGTTAAATATCTTTAAATATATCTTTATAAAAAAGAAAATATCTTTATAATATGAAAATTTAGTGTCGCGTTGTTTGTCCGCGATGAACTACTGAACCGATTTCAATAAAATTTTACACACTGTGTGCAGTTTGATCCAACATGAGAGATAGGACAGTTTATATCAGTTGCAATATTTTATTAGGGTGTAAAGTCAGGTGGAAAGTCCGGAATTCTTATATCGGGCATTTTTGCGATAGAGGAAGATCTGCACTGATCACATTAACTCTTTTCATTATTCAAGTACATTAGGGAATATATTTTCTCCCAATTTTATGAAGCTAACTCACACAGTGACCGACATATCCGGCATAAAGTCTGCTAGAATAACGAAAACCATTATATGTAGTATGGGAGCTGGGATAATTCGTAGACCGATTTCACACTTTTTCGGCATTTAACTATGGTATAATATTACACGTTCACTTCATTTCACTTAAAATTTTATATTAGGTACATGGGGGCTAGGGGAAGTGCTTACCCGATTTTATTAATTTTAAGCACTTGGATACGCTGTTATCAGAAAGAGACGCACTTTGAATTTCAAAGATATAGTTCATATACTGACTGATGTTATATATGGTATAAAGTCTGCCCGGAGGTTGAAAATCTTTATATTGGTTACATAGGGGCTAGGGGAAGTGCTTACCCGATTTTCCCTATTTTTGACACCAGATCACATTATTATCATGCAAAGATAACATCCTTGTATGAGGTATATGGGGGTTGGGGGAAGTATATCCCCGTTTTTTCTCATTCTTGACACAAAGCACACTATTATCACGGAAAGATAATCCTCTAATTTCATTACGATATCTTACAGATTTGCTGTTATATATAGTTCAAAGTCTACCGGAAGGTTGAAACTCTATATATTATGTATATGGGGGCTAGGGGAAGTATTTACTCGATTTTTCCCATTTTTGATACCAGATCCCATTATTGTCATTGAAAGAAAATAGTCGAATTTCATAAGAATATCTTATAGACTTACCTATATTTTCGGTAAAAAGTCAAATAGAGGCTCTAAGGTCCATATATTGGGTATCTGGTGGCTTGAAAAGTTATTATCCGATTTGAACTGTTTTTACGCATGAGATGGCATATCTTGAACGTACTATTCGTGGAAAGTTTTATTCCAATATCTTAATTATCTACTTTAAAGTGAAAGTATTAGATGAAACTTAAAATTGTTTTATGTGAGAAGTAGGCGTGGTTTCTATCCGATTTCGTCCATTTTTACAATGTGATTTGAGATATGGGATTTCACCTAAATGTGGGCGGTGCAACCCTGTGGTGGGCACTGTGGTGGGCTTAGCTTTTGTATAAGGGGTGGCCGTGGTTATTATCCGATTTCACTCATTTTCTCAGTATATGAGGACATTATAGAAAAACTTGTTTTGAGTAAGTTTGAATGTTATAGCTCTAACTGTTTCTGAGATATGTATATTAAACCTGTTTGGAGGCGGAGCGTAGCCCACTTTTATAAAATTTTTTGCTCATAGATGTCCCGCCCATCTATACCAAATATTATGTTTATATCTTAATTTGTTGCTTAGTTATAGCACTAACGGTTTGCGATTAAGGGCTTTTTGTGGGTGTGGCAGATGTCCAATTATGCACATCTGCAATACCAATCGTCTTACGGTGTCAAAGAACACATGTACCAACTTTCATCAAAATATCTTAATTTTTACTTAAGTTATCGCTTGCAAGGACGAACGGACAGTCACTAGGATTTCATCTTGTCTTCATCCTGATCATTTATATATATATGTCTATCTCTTACTGGATTAGTTTTAATTGTTACAAACAACCGTTAAGTGAACAAAACTGTTATATTCTGCTGCAACGTGTTGCGAGGTTATAAAAAGGAGGTTACCTTTTAAGTTGAAATGCTTAGGCCACATCACACAACGGAGGGGAAAACTAAGTTTGTTTTTTTTAAGTACTTGTATATATAATTTTTGTTTTTACTTTTAATTTTTCTTAATTTGTTTACATGTATACACATGCATATATTTAGATGGTCAATTATTACAAATTTCGTGGACAGAATAAATCATACTTTGAAAAGGTGCGACCTTTGGAACTGAAAAGCTTAGGTGATGCAGGTATTATATCAGTAACACCCTATCGAGACCAAAATGGCCATCGTATTTTAATTTATCGTTTTGGCGCATGGAAACCGGACAAAATCAGTGTGGATGATATCTTTCGTGCCACTATCATTCTACTAGAATTGGGTTCTCTAGAACCGATAGCACAGGTGACAGGCGGCGTGGGCATATTTGACTTAAAGGATCTGAATTTGAATCATATACTTCATTTAAGTCCAAGCGTGGCCCAAAAGATGATTGCCTTGTTAGTGGTAAGAAAAATCGAAATATTAAGAAAACGTTTTACAATGTAAATACATAAATTTAAAAGTATGTAATTTTTTCCAGACTTCAATGCCTGTGCGTACTGCAGCTTTGCATATTGTGAATCAAAATTGGGTTTTCAGTGCAGCTTACAACATTTTTAAACCATTCTTAAATTCTGCAATGAAGGAACGTTTGTTTATACATGGTTCGGATATGAAGTCACTTCATAAGCACATAAACCCAGATCACTTACCTAAAAGGTAACAATCCTAATCGGCTTTTGCTACTCCGATCAAAAATTCAGTAGTTATAAAGATATAGTACAGAGCTTTAACGATATCAAATATTATCAAATTTAGTCTCGGTTGAAAGACATAAATCTTCCTTGAAATATTTCAGTTGGTTGTATAGAAGAAAGATAGTCTTAACTCTTTTAATGTAGTTTAGAACTAGTTCTCTTTGCTGTAAAATGTAAAATGAAAAGTTTAGATTCGGTAAGAATACTTATTTTAAAAGCTACTATGGTCTGCTGTTTTGGTTTGCTTATGCATATACTATTTACTTTTAGAAAATATATGTTGCATTAAATATTTATTAAATATTATTGTAATAAAAGAATTAAATTCTATAAGTTCTGGATGTCAGTCAATATATTTACCATATAATAGCTGTATAATATATATAAGCCTTATATTGAATTTGTTGAATTTATTAATACAACTTTTCATTTACGCATTTATATACTACATACACACATATTATATTTCGTTTTTTGATATTTAAAGGTATGGTGGTGTGCACGAGGATTATCCTTATCAGCTATGGTTGGACAAATTGATTGACAATGAGAGCGTCCATATTGAGTTAGGACAATTAGGGTACATATTTTAAGTGTACATGGAAACATCGATATTATACTAATCCATTATTGTACACAACAATTATAGACTTAATTTATAGCTTTACTATTTAGAAAAAATAAAAATCAAATCAAAGAAATTACTACCAGGATACATTTTTTTTTTCAAATACTGTCAAGTAACACTGAAGGAAGAGAGAAGTTCGGGTGGAAACGAGGAAATATTTTCAGATATTGGGAAAGTTTATATTAAACAAGTAAGGAAGTGCTAAGTTCGGGTGTAAAGTTCGTAAAGTCGGGAATTATTAGATCGGGTATATTTGGGATAGAGGAAGACCTCCACTGATCACATTAATTTTCTTCATTACTCAAGTGTATTAGGGAACATGTTTCCACACAATTTTGTGAAGGTAACTCACACATATTGGGCATAAAGTCTGTTAGAATAACAAAAATCGTTACATATAGTATATGGGAGCTGGGATAATTCATAAACCGATTTCTCACATTTTCCACATTAAACTATGGTATATCCAATATTACACGTTTACCTAATTTTGGTAAGATATCTTACATATTGACCGTAATATGTGGTATAAAGTCTACCGGGAGGTTGAAAATCCTTATATTAGCTCATTGGGGGCTAAGGGAAGTGCTTACCCGATTTTATCCGTTTTAAGCCCTTGAACACACTGTTATAGGGAAGAGACGCTCTCCGAATTTCACAGAGATAACTCATATACTGACCGTTATATATGGAATTAAGTCTGCAGGAATGTTGAAAATCCGTATATTAGGTATATGGAGGCTAGGGGAAGTATTTACCCGATTTTCCCCATTTTTGGCATTTGATCACATTATTATCATGGAAAGATAATCCTCTAATTTCATTACGATATCTTTCATTACATATTTACTCGATTTTTCCCATTTTTGATACCAGATCACATTATTGTCATTGAAAGAAAATACTCGAATTTCATCAGAATATCTTAAGACTTACCTATATTTTCGGTAAAAAGTCAGAAAGAGGCTCTGAGGTCCATATATTTGGTATCTGGTGGCTTGAAATGTTATTATCCGACTTCGACTGTTTTCACGCATGAGATGGTATATCTTGAACGTACTATTCGTGAAAAGTTTTATTCCAATATCTTAATTGATACTCGATTTATCTACTTTAAAGTGAAAGTAGCAGATGAAACTTAAAATTGTTTTATGTGAGAAGTAGGCGTGGTTTCAATCCGATTTCGTCCATTTTTACAATGTGACATAAGAATGTATATATAATGTCACATATCAAATTTTGTTGAGATTGGTAAAGGCGGTCTTGAGATATTGGATTTCACTTAAAAGTGGGCGGTGCCACACCCATGAAAAAAGTTTACATGGATTCCTATACAACCTCTCCGTATCATATTTGCTGTAAAATTTTATGTTTCTGACGTGTTCCTTCAGATAATATGATACGATTTCAACAATTTTTAGAAGTGAGATGGCACACCCTAGAGGCACTTTTTGTGTGCTGGCGCCGAAGCAGGTATGGTTGAATTCCGCCTTCGCTCATTTTCACACTGTGTCATTAAGATATTAAAGAAATGTTAGGTGTTAAATTTGGTCGTAGTAGTTAATGAGATATAGGATTTCACCTAAAGGCGGACGGTGCCCCTCCCATTGTTCAGTTTTTACACCGATTCTTTTTAAACCCTTTAGTATAATTTTGGCTGTGAAATTTAATGCTTCTGAAGTCGTTCTTCAGCGAGTTAACGCACTTTTAATAGTTTTCAACATCACATTTGTATGGAAGGTGGGTATGGTTACTTTTCAATTTCACTCATTTTCCTAATGTATGAGGAGTAATTCGGGTTCGAGGTTTGGGTAATTTACAAAATTATACTTTGGTATCTTAATTTCTTGCTTAGGTATAGCACTTTTTAACCCGCCCATCTGCCATACCAACCTCCTTGGAGTGCCAAGGAATATGTGTACAAAGTTTTCAAGATATCGAAATTTTTACTCAAGTTATCGCTTGCACACAGACGGACGGACAGACAAATCCGGTTTCAACTCGTCTCGTAGTCCTGAATACTTATTTATACAACTCTATATTTATCTCGATTAGTTTTACAAAAAACCGTTAGGTGAATAAAACTATAATACTCTGATGTAACACGTTGCGAGGGTATAAAAATGTTGGAAGTAAATTCAATATTCTTTACCCGATAAAACCATCATTCACGGTTATTTTAAACAATCATTTTACGAATCTTATTAGCTTATATTATATGTCATAGACTCACTTAGTTTCATGACTACATTTTGCTTCGTGTGCGAGATCTTTTTATTAAAATCAACCAAACTAACTCAAATGAGATATATGTGATGTAAACTCAAAAAAGTGGCTAAATTTTATATATTGGGTATATAAGAAAAAAGTCAATCAAAGAATCGGAAATTATCATATTAGGGATATATTATATTGAAACCAAGCCTCGACCGATTTCAATCATTTCAGCGCTAAACCTCTTTATCGTTAATAACCAACGTCTCCCCTTAATTTCATTAAAATATCACGCATATTGACCAACATGAAGGGTTTAAAGTCAACTTGAAATTCGGAGATCGCTATATCGGGTGCATTGGTGTTAGGGAAAGGTCTGATTTGATTGCATTCACTTTTGACATTAAACTAAGCATGCTCGAAAACATATATATTTCCACACGATTTTATTTAGATGGCTTACACATTGACCGATATAATTGGCATAGAGATTACTAGAATAACGATAATCAATATATGTAGTATATTGGGCTGGAAGAAAAATGGATTCGATTTCATTTTGTCAATTGTTGTGCCAAAAATGACAAATGAATATTATTATTAGGAAAAGATGTTCTCGAAAATTCCTTAATATTTCTCGCAGATTAACCGATATTTTCGGTAAAAAGTGAACTATGGACACTGAGCATTTAACATCCGATTTATTCAATTTTTAGACCCGAGATGGCATATTTTTAGGACACTGTTTGTGGGAATTTTTTTGCGATTTATTCATTGGAACTTCATTTATCATTTAGTGAAAGAATCATATGAACTTGAAAATTGTTTCATAATGGCAGTAGGCGTCGTTTTACTCCGCTTTCGTACATTCTACATTGTAACATAAAGGTATCAGGAAAATGTTATGCACCAAATTTAGTTTGTGGGCGGTGCCACGGCGATTGTCCAAATTTTACATCGACTCCTATGGAGTCCTTCTGTACCATCTTTACTGTAAATTTTCATTTCATTTCTTTTCACACTGTGTGAGGAGGTACTGGAAGGGCTTATTCTCAGCAAGTTTTATTGTTATGCCTTTGGTGGTTTGTAAGATATGTACTCAATACTGCAATACTCAATAAAAAATTTTTTTTTTAATGTGACCACAGATGCCCCTTCCTATAGAAATTTTTAGTACTCAATTATAGTTTTGTTTTTTAATTTGTGGCTTAGTTATAGCATGTGCGTGACAACAGTTCGATTCCGCCCATCTGCAATACTACTCTCCTCAGAGTGCCAAAAAACACGTGTACCAAGTGTTGCTCAGAATTCAATTTATCTCTTCATTATGATGGAATTTGGTACAGGGAGTCACGGTAGGATATTTTTTACCTTGGATAGAACCTTTTTAGAAAGGAGGCATTGCCTCGCCTCCTAAAAGGTTTAATGTAAATATCAAACCACTGAAGCTATGAAAACCAAATTTGTTGAGAATAAATCCTTTCAGCACCTATGATATGAAAATAAGTTGAATCGGATTCCAACCCCGCCTAGTTCCCATATATCACAATTTTAAATTCCATATAATTCTTTCACTTTACACTATATAAATCAAATATCGATTAAGATATCGGAGCAAAACTTTCCACAAATAGTGTCCTCAAGGTATGCCATATCAGGTTTTAAATTTATCGAAATAGTATTATAACTTTTAATCCCCCAGATACCGAATATGTGGACCTAGTGCCAATGACTGACTGATTTTTTGGCAAAACATCAGTAATCAATGGGATATGTTTTTGAAATTCAGTGCAACTTCTTTTCAACAATTTTCTGATAATGTTGTGCACTTTTGTCAAAAATGGGTAAAATTGAATCAATACATCCCCTAGCGCCCTTAAAACTCATATAAAGATATTCGAATTTCGGACAACTTTATAACGTATATATCGGTCAATATGTGAGTTGTCTCAGTGAAATTCAGAGAGCGTCTCTTGCTCTTGTTTCTAAAATGGGTAAAATTGTGTCAATACTTCTTCCAGCCTCCATATACTACATATAATGATTATCATTATTATAGTGGATTCACGTCTAATATAACCTTAGTTATCACCATATACCTTACCTTACCTTATACCTTAGTTTAACGCGAAAAAATTAATACAGTCAGCTCAGACCTTTTTCCTAGCTCCTATGTACCCCATATGGGAATTTCCGACTTTAAAACTGAATTTAAACTCGTTGTAGTGATTTCTGACTTTCCACCCGACTTTAAACCGTTTATGTTGGACAATATGTGTGATATTTTAATGAAATTAAGAGGACATGCTTTCTTAAACATAATGAGTTTAACGCTGAATATGAAATCGGTCTAGATGTTAGTCTAAGCCCCATATCCCTAATGTACTGTAAGAGACTATATTTATACTGTATAATATAATATATTTTATTTGCAATATATGTGTTGACAATCAACAAATTTTGTGAAGCTAGGAATCAAGGCAGGATTGATTTGCTCCATTGAGACTAATCAGTATATTATGAAACTACTTAATTTGCTATAAATCTAACTTATTACACTTCTTAAAATCTATTTCGAAGATCCAAAATGAGAGACCTTTTCAGGCGTTTAACATCCATATAGTGTGTAGTGAATTTATTGCCAGCAAGTTTTCATGGTTAGACAGTCTTTCTATGTGTCTTCGACAAGCTTTGCTGAGTTCGTCTCTAACGTAAGGCTCATTTAAGCCTTTGTGGATTTCGAAGTTACTTATATACCAAGGGTCACCTGCAATGATTCTCAAAGTCTTAGATTGATATAATTTCAATATAACTTTCAGGTATAGTAGAGTCATTTAGAGTTATAGAGGGAACTTTCTCACTTTTTAATGTATTTGTTATGTGAACGGACTTTTGCGTATTAACCTCTAACTTTCAATGCTTAAGCCGTTTGTCGACAATATTGAACTGTTCTTGTAAGTGAAGTGAGATGTAATTACGATTAAAACTTGTGGCAATAAATGCCGTATCATCTGCATAAGTTGCTACTTCTATATCATTGGTGGATGGCATATCAGCTATAAATATTGTATATTGCTATAAATATGTATTTTGATTTCAAATCTTAAGTTGCCGTGTTTAAAATTCTTTTGTCAACAGGACTCTGACTTCTTTGCCACTTTTTCCACAGAAACCTTTTCTCTTTAATTAACCGTCTTAATTCAATAGAAAAAAAATGAATTTTTGACTTCATTTGAGAATGGAAAGAAATTCCTATTCATGGATAGCTTTGTAAACTTTGTAAACCACTACTAAATCATTCTCGTCGCTAGATTTTAAAGGTTCATCCAAACTAGTTCGATTCTCAAGCCAGTCTCTAAATGTATCTTTTTCAGTATTGTGCGTAGTAATTTTATATGGGTTTTCCCTACTTGACACAGTAGTCCCAAACGTAATTATTATTGGTGAATGACTAGAGTTCAAGCCAAAGCTCTATTTAATATGGAGTTGGTGTTGTGATATGCCTTTATAAACAGGAAAATTTAGGAAGTCTGATATTTTTCGGGATCACTGGGCCAGTATATAGGTTTCCCAGTAGAGATAGTTGAATAATTGAAATTTGTTAAACATTTAAATAGCTCATTTTATTTTGGGTTAGTCATTCTAGATCCTCACCAAGGAAGGATCCCACCTTGGCGTTATAGTTGCAACAAGCAATAAAGTGATTACCAAAATTTTGGAAGAATAATTTGTAGTTATCTTCTTTAAACGCTTACCTTGGAGATATGTTACAGAGATAGGTTAGGATATATTTAATTTGAATAGCCGCGGCTTCTATATTTACTAAGTTAATGTTATATAGTATTTTGAATTTAAGCGTGCTTTTAAGAATTACTGCAGCCCCACCGTGTACTGTGTCGGACGGGTGGTTAGCCTTTATAACTTCATACCCTTTTATATAGATGCTTGATTTTTTGGTAAAAACCGTCTCAGAAATTTAATATTACGTTACATATGTTATGTGACTTTAGGAATTATTTAAAGCCAAATGGCATTCCATATAGTCATCCGATTTACATACATAAATTATTTGCAAGGAACATTATCATATTGGGTAAATTACTTGATTTGTTTAGCTAGTTTTTCTAAAAGTTTTTCAATTCTGGATAATGCATCACCTTGCCACTTGCATTCTCAACTCCTACTACCGGAGCATAAGTTGTCTCATTGCTGCCGTTGCTCATGTTATTTAATTGGTTATTGCGGTTTATGAAATTTTGTCCATATTTCTGTTTCCGTCTGTAATTGTCTATATTTATTTTGTCTACTTTGAGATTGGTTATTATTCAAAATATTAGAAACAGACTTCTTGTTGGACATAATTTTTTAATAAAATTTGCAGCCTTTATAGCTTGTAATATGATTGCTAAAATAATTCACACATTAGCAGGAAGGTTCTTGTCTTTTGGGCAGTTATCACTTGGGTGTTGTAGCTAACATTTAACGCATTAACACATTAACACTCAATTCTTGTTGCCGAAATTATTGAACTACATGGCTTACTTCCTTTGGCGGTTCTATATTAACAACAGCATTACCAATGTACTTTAAATTTCCGCGTTACTTTTATCTGGCTCAAGATCTAAGAAAAACATATTTAGTGACTCCCTGGTAATGCGACCTTTTACATTATTAAAACCTCCAACAGTTTGCCCAAGCAGCTTAACGCCAGCTTTAATTGTTTCCAATGGTATAGTATGATGAAGATTTTGGAATAATAAATGAAAGGCTCCGTCTTGCTTTATTTGAAACCTTTGCTTTATTTGAAATTTATATTCCTACATTACCATCTCGTTGTGATTTGTAAGTGAACTCTTTAATATTAATTTTAGTTTTAAGGTAGTATAATAGCCCACTAATATCACATACATCAGCCATAAAAATTGGTGGTGGTTTTTGGGATTCCTGTATTTCACTTCTCTCGGGATCTTGTTCAACTACATTTGTACTTTTCATTGCGTTATCAGGGTTTGTATCTTTCATGAAATTGTTTTCGACATTGCCATTCCAATGATTAAATTGGTTTAAATTACTTGTATTGCTGGCCCTATAATCTAGTATCAGTTGTTTTCTAGTCACATTTAGTGAAGTCTTTACCGAGTAAACGAGTTTAAACTTGAGTAATTTTCTTTTTTTTGTTTTAATTATTACTATTACTGCTACAGAGTAATATTAGTATTAGTTTTGCTCACCTAACGGTTGTTTGTAACATCTAGAACTAATCGAGTTGAATATAGACATATATGTATATATAAATGATCAGGATGATCGGTCTGTCCGTCCGTCCCCCCTTGCGGGTCGGGGGATAAGAATAACCCGCGGTAGGCATGCCTGTCGTACGAGGCGACTAAAATCCAAAAAATGTACTGCATTTGAAATAGACTTTGCTCAAAATATTGGCTTAGCCATGTCAGAAATAGTGCTATATTACTTAGCTTGAACTAAGTTTATATCACTTTAAATGTATTATGCACACACTTAGGTCAAGCTACAAATGCCACCAGTCGAGATGAATGGGTAACTCAACTGGTAGTAGCCTTTAGGCTACAAGGTCTGACCGGAGACTATAATCTGGTGCCACGGAGAACAGGGGCCTGGTGGAGTTGCTTGTCGCTCCATCCTGCTCATTGCGGTAGGCACTTCGGGGAGTATCGTGGTGGCTGTGGTTTAACACCTGAATGCGGGTAGAACTGTCTGGGGCGGTACAGTTCAGTGTGGAGTTGCATTGCAACCGGGTGCCCGACCCATAGAAAGACAGAGGTTTTAGGTAAGCCTCGAACCCACCAAGGTGGTTATTGTGCCATTCCACAACGCCGATCGGTACCGTTGGTTTTAGCGAAAGCTATTATTAACGGAGCGCTGATCGACGCATTGTATTGATCCGTTGTGTTTTTGAACACCGTGGAGTTGGGCTGTACAACGGCAGGTACCCACGTAAAGCGCAACGTCCTCTGCCCGTCCGTCCGTCCGTGCAAGCAATAACTTGAGTAAAAATTAAGATATTTTGATGAAATTTGGTACACGTATTTTTTGTTACCGTAAGACGGTTGGTATAGCATATGGTCGTAATTGGACATCTGCCACAATGTGCTATAACTAAGCACAAAATTAAGATATAAACTTGTTATTCGGTACGGAGGATCCTAGTAGGGTGGGGCATCTGCGACAATAATTTTTGTTAAAGTGGGTATGGCGCCGCCCCCCAATAGGTTTGGTATATATATATATCTCGGAAGCAGTTAAAGCTATATCAATCAAACTTGCTACAACTAAGTTTTTCTGGCATCTCTTCATATACTGAGAAAATGAGAGAAATCGGATAATAACCACGCCTACCTCCCATACAAAAGTTATGTTGAAAACTACTAAAAATGCGATAACTCGCTGAAGGAACACGTCAGAAACGGAAGGGTTGCATAGGAATCCGTATAAAGTTTTGGTGATGGGCGTGGCACCGCCAACTTTTAATAGAAATCACATATCTCAAGAACCCTTTACCGATTTCAACAAATTTTGGTATACGACATTATATTTGCATTCTTTTGTCACGTTGTGAAAATGGACGAAAGCAGATAAAAACCACGCTTACTTCTCATATAACACAATTTTAAGTTTCATCGGTTCCTTTCACTTTAAAGTAGATAAATCGAGCAGCAATTAGGATATGAAAATTAAACTCTGTACAAATAGTGCTTTCAAGAGATGCCATCTTCTGATCCCAAATATTAGGACCCCAGTGCATCTATCTGACTTTTTATCGAAAATATCGGGAAATCTGCAAGATATTCTAATGAAATTGGAGGATTCTCTTTCCATGATAATAGTGTATTCTGGTATCCGAAATGGTGAAAATCAGGTAAATACTACCCCTAGCCCCCATATATCTAATATACGGATTTTCAACCTTGCCGTAGACTTTATGCCATATATTTCGGTCAATATATTAGTCATCTCTGTGAAATTCAGAAAGAGCCTATTTCTGATAACTATGCGTCGTGTACCTAAAATGGATAAAATCGGAAATACTTCCCCTAGCCACCATATACCTAATATAAGAATTTCGAGCATCGGGTTGGCTATATATGGTATATATCGGTCAATATGTAAGCAATATCGTCAAAGTAAATTAAGTGAACGTGTAATATTGGATATATCATAGTTTAATGCCGAAAATATGTGAAATCGAACAACGAATTACAGACTTTAAACCGAATATGTCTTCCAGTGACTTATCAAACACAACACAACACAAAGACAAAATTTAATGAAATCATGTTCTCTTGTGTGATTGAGCAATGAAAAAAGTTAATGCAATCAGTCCAGATCTTCCCCTAGCCCAAATATACTGGATATAGTGAATTACGACTTTCCAGCTGGCTTCAAACCTTACATGTTGGTCAATATGTGTGATATTTTAATGAAATTAAGTGAATATATTTTCTTAAACATAATTTGGTTTCAGACTAAACATGAATGAAATCGGTCCAGACCGTAGTCTAAGCGGCTTATTTGTAATATCTCTGGTTGGCTTTTTCCTCATGTAGTATTTATATAGCATATCTTATTTGAGTAATATTTGTAGATAAGGCGTTATAAGGCGGGTAGGCGCTTTTAACACCCGATTTCACTCACTCTCACTTTGTTTGAGGAGGTGCTAGAAAATTTTGTCCTCAGCAATTTTAATTGATATTGCTTTTGTGGTTTCTGAAATATGTACATTAAGCCTATTAGGGAGCGAGGCTACGCCCCCTCTTTACAAAGTTTTAAACAGCAAATGCCCCTCCCTACCTTGTCTCCCTGTACTAAATAACAGTTTCGCACATCTGCAATAACCAACCAACCAACCTTTTTATAGTGGAACACGTGTAAAAAGATTCATCAAGATATTTTAATTTTTACTCAAGTTATAGCTTGCCCGGACGAATGGACAGAGGGACGGACGGTCACCCAGAATGCAACTCGTGTCGTCACCCTGATCATTTATATATACACATATATATATATATATATATATACATATAACTGTATATATATCTCGATTAGTTTTAGGTGTTACAAACAACCATTAGGTGAACAAAGCTATTATACTCAGTTGCAACATGTTGCGAGTTCGTAAAGTTGAAAAGTTTGAAAATGAGGAACTGGAAGCATTACTCGATTAAGATTGCTGCCAAACACAAGAAAAGCTCGCAGAATCTTTTTTTCCACTTCAAAACGTTCAAAGGCAGCTGGATACATTCAAAAGCAGGGAAATTGGGTGCCATATGAAGTGAAACCAAGAAACGTTGAGAGACGATTTAGCATGTCAGAAATGCTGCCTAGGCGCTACAAAAAGAAGTCGTTTTTGCACCAGACTTTGGTAATGAAAAGGGATCCATTATGACAACCCTAAACGCACAAAATCATATGTGAAACTTGACCAACTAGGTCCAAACGACCAACTAGGACGCGCATTGCGCGACGCGTCCATGGACTTCAGGAAAGCTTTGGCGAGGGTGTCCGCTTCACTTTCTATAGGTGCTGTAGCCCTGACACCGAAACTTTCAATGTCGAAGAATTCAGCTACCATATTGTGGAGACACTGATCAGCTTGGCGGTCAGTAAACAAACACCATGCTGGAGATGGTAGCGAAGTTGATGTTGGGCCAAACACTACCTATCCTAACTCCGTATTAGCAATGAATGTACCGTGTTTCTTTACCTTCATAGTTGTCGATGGTATCCTAAATGGCAATGATCAAGACCAATCAACAGCTTGGGCCTAACCTGGACGTAAGATTGTACTGGAAGTTGGCTTACGCCTTTGAAGTCATAATCCAAGTCATCTTTGCTTAACTTTGTAGTGGAAGCTGCAGGTTCGACACTGCATGCACGTTGCGAAGTTTGTGTTGTTTCTGCATACCGACGCCACTGATGAGCAAGTCCACTACAAACATAGACCCCTGCGCTGCACGTCCTCCAAACCACTGAATAGTCAAGAGCTGCTCACATCCACGCATTCCCAATTCTTGAACAAGAGCACTGTCAATCATCGTGATGGATGAACCTTGGTCCAGAAGGACACGAATATACAACAACCAACCTTCATGTAGGGTCTTACCAACAAGTAAATAATAGATGGATAATAGGTGGAGAATAATAATAGTCGATAAATGAAGTTGCTCGGATTACGTTTTGCCTGTATTACCTTGTCAAAGACATATTTTTGAAATTATACGGGACAACTTCCCCATTACTTTAACTGACGACGCCCTCGAAAGGCTTAGAGATGCAAAGATATTTACGGCGTTATATTTGTTTGTAGCGTTCGGCAGATGAAATTACCCAATCACAAAATTATTTTGTCGCTACATTCATGCAAAATTAAAAGATTATTTTAGAGATGGAACAGTAGTTGCCTTTATGGATGATTTGGTAATCTCAGTAAAAACTGAAGAAAAAGCTCTAGAGAAGTTAGAAAAGGTATGAAGTTAGCATCTGAAAAGGTACTGAGAATAAAACCGGAAAAACGTCAATTCCCTAGGAAAAGTATACAGTTTTTAGGCTATATTTTAGAGAATAGGACTAATAGACCGAGTGACGATAAAACGAGAGTTACAAAAATTTTTCCATTGCCGCAAACTAAGAAAGCTTCCAAAGATTCTTGGGATTAATGTCTTATTTTCGTTACTTTATTAAAAATTACACCTTAATTGCAAAATCTTTATCAGACGTGCTGAAGAAAGATGTAGAGTTTAGAATGGACAAAGAAATTTTAGTTTCGCTTCAGCCCTCATAATGTTTAATCAAAATGCAATGACCGAGATTCATATAGATGCAAATTAATAAATGGTTACAGAGATATTCTTCTCCAAAAGAATTCCGAGGACCAACAGTTCAATCCGGTTCAATTACTGAGCCGCGAAGCAACACCTGATGTATTTTGTATGTATATAAATGCATGTATTGTATGCATGTAAAGATTTCTACATGCATAGCGATATTCTATACAAAAATCTTCCCTTATAGTTGATTGTGGTGCCAGTACAGATGAATATAGAGATAATTAAGATTGCACATCGTCAGGGAAAAATTTCAGTGGAGCAAACTAAGGATTGAATTGAAAAGGATTACTATATACCCAAACTAGAAAATAAGGTCGCGGAAACTGTGAACAGTTGTGTTCTCTGTATTGTATTTATTGTATTTAAGTTGAAACTCGGTAAAAAAAAGACTCTTTAGCACCCATAGGTAAAGAAGATAAACTGCTCTTGACCTTCCATATAGATCATATTGATCCTTTAACGATAACACGGAAGCCGTACAATTATGTTCTCGTAGTCGTAGATGCTTTTTCCAAGGTCGTGTAACTCTATCTCACAAAAGATACCGACATGGATGCGGTGATCGATGGATTGACGAAACAGGAAGGCATGTTTGGCAAACCAAGAAAAATCATAACAGATAGAAGTTCCGAACTTAAATCACGCACAATCGAGGCTTATTGTAAGAAAAATTTCATCCAGCATTTAGTCATTATGACTGCGGCTAAGTGGAGCAGATACATAAGATAGTTCTACACATATTAGCGAAGCTGTCGGAAGATAATCCAAATTATTTTTATAAATACATTGGCAAAATTCAACGTATTGTCTCCGAGAAGCGAAAGGATAGCACCAATCAAGCTGTTAAAAAGATGTGATATGAGACTTCCAGATACGCTGTGATTGAACAAAACTATGGAAACTGAGGTGATTGAATCGGTCGAGGCCGATCACAACCAAGCACGGCAATTGGGCAGACACAACATTTCTGCTATTCAAGAAGAACATCGATACAATCATAAAAGCAAGAAATATGTACTTTACAATGTAAATGACCTTGTAGCCTAAAGATCTAAAATTGAAAATACTTTGAACAGTATAAGATCTTTGAAAAGTTACCACTTGGACGTAACAAAGCATAAAATATCTTATATATCGACTCAAACAAAACGAAATTGCTTGCATAAATAACAGAAATCGGGGGATATTCATAGTGTAATAAAACCCGTACAGGTCCTTAGAGAATTTATATGCGAGGAACCATAAGCGCCGAGTTGTTCAAACTTGCCCACTTAGTCAGCGACGATATATTTGTAGGACAAAGAAGGATTATTTGTAAATCAGAACTAACAAGCATATCTATATAACTACTGAGATTCTCAGCATTGCCACGCCTACAAAATACTGTTTATCGTGACAATTTAATGTGCAATAACTAATTCACAAAATAATCTGTAATATGAATTTTGCAGATCACAGTCAGAACACAGTTTAAAAATTGGATGATAACCATGCCCATCTGGAGGGTGCTCCTACTAGGGTGAAAACTATTAAGCGATATAACTCTTTAAACATAAATGTCGGAAGCATTAAAATTTACCGTAAAAATAGTACAGTAGGTTTGCATGCAAATCGGTATAAAAAAATAGTTTTAAAAATTCAACTAAGGCATCGTTCAAAAATCGTATTCTCATTTTTATGGTTACCAAGCAATATCTATTCAATCCCATAATTACAACGGTTATATTTTTTGTTTGGTGACCACTTACATACGAAAACCGCATCTGCAACATCTAAATTTAATTTCCTCCCTAATGAGGCAAAAGATTGCCATTACCATCCAAAATTTCGAATGACATCTTTCGATTTATCTAAATGTCTCGGCTTTAAAGCTTTCATATCTTTTTATTCCGCCGCTGTTTTTCTATGGAAAATGGTGGAATTAAATTTTTTTAAAATAAAGTTAAATAAATTTGTTTATAGCTATTAAGTAATAACCTTAGGTTACAATAGCTAAGGAATGCAAATATACGATATTAACCCATTCTTGGTCGCCGTGCCAATATGGGAACACCTACTTGTGGCGGGTAGAAATAAAAACTGTTAACACCAGTGCAAATGTAACTTCAGTCTTATGTAGTGAGAAGTGCAGTGAATTAATATACAATAGAATAAAAATATTATTCTATTTATTATTTGAGAGAACTGTGTACTTATTTACATATTTATTTATAATACATTTATAATGCAGATATGTATTATTTTTTACTTTTAATAATATGTATATAAATATAATCATAATTTTTGTTTATAATATATTTTATTTAACAAATATTTAATAATTTATAATATTTACAGAAACTTATATCGAGAATGTAAGTATTCCTTGCACTTAAAACATGACTATTCCAATATCGGTGAGTGAAATTGGATAATAACGACACCCACCTCCCTTACGAAGGTTATGTTGAAAACTGCGAAAAGTGCATTAACTCGCTGAATAAACGCGTCAGAAGCACACATTTTCACAGCCACGATTGTAATTAAGGGTTTCAAAAGAATCGGTGTAAAAATTGGACATTGTGTGTGGCACCACCTGCCTTTAGGTGAAATCCTATATCTCAGGAATTGCTATGCCAATTTAAACCAAATTTAGTAAATAAAACTATATTTGCCTCCTTATGTTACAGTGTAAAAATTAGCGAAATCGGAGAACAACCACGCCTACCTCCCACGTATCAGAAATTTCAATTTCATATGATTATTTCACTTTACAGTGTATAAATCAATTACCAATGAAGCATTTACCCAAATAGTTGTTCAAGCCATCAGATACCGAATATATAGACCAAGTGCCAATGGCTGACTTTTTACCGAAAACATCTGACAATCTGTGAGATATATTATTGAAATTCTGAGGAAGGCTTTGTCTGCTAATATTGTGTTTCATTTTACCAATTTTACCCATTCGATTAAATACTTCCCCTAGCTCCCATATATCTAATATAAGGACTTTCGAATTCCCGTTAGACTTTATAGCATATATTTCGGTCTATATGTAAGATATCTTTGCAAAATTAGGTAAACGTGTAATATTGGATATATCAGAGTTTAATGCGAAAATTTTGTGAAATCGGTCTACGAATTATCCCAGCCCCATCTACTACATATAATGATTTTCGTTATTCTAGGAGACTTTATGCCGAATGTGTCGATCACTGTGTGAGTTATCTTCACAAAATTGGGTGGAAACATGTTCCCTAAGCCCGATATTCCTAATATAATGATTTCCGTTTCTCTGGTTGACTTTTTCTTTATATACCCAATATATTTAATTAAGCCACTTTGTTTGAGTTTATATTGCATATTTCTCATTTCAGTTAATGTAGTGGAATTTAATATAAATATCTCGGACACGAGGAAAGATATAGTAATGAAAGTACGTGAGTCTACGACCTGTAATATAAGTTAATAAGATACCAAATATGATTGTAACCCATTTACGGTTTCGTCGAAAATGAATGTTGAATTTCCACTCAAAATTTTTTAATAAAAAGTTTTGCCAACACCTGAAAATATATCCGGGCTTTGATCTTTTCACATTGCGAGAGTGTAAAATATTCGGTTACACCCGAACTTAGCCCTTCCTTACTTGTTAATATAAAGTTTTAAAAGTAAAAGCTAGAGTTCTTTTATTTCCTTAAAGCTGTTTTCTTGCAAAAACTATATGTGACAATATATATGACTATATATGTGGTGCCAGTTAGGGTCCAACCGAGTTCTGCATTCTGCACTACCACTGGAGCCGCTGTCTGGTTTAAACAATCCACTTCTGATTATGAGGAGGTATATATCTGCTTCAATCTTCAACATGAATTCTGCTATGTCGTGAAGCTGATGGTCAGGGATTAATAAGTGGTCAAAGCATTTTTAGGTTGCTCTTGTGTGATGATCGATCATTCCAATCGAAACTTGTAATCATTGACTGAGCCCACTTGTATGGTAACGATACGATACGTAATTGTTGTTAGCATGAAGGTGTGTTTACCCAGTTAGGTTGGTAGTCGAATCTCTACAGGAAGTTTTTGAAATTTTGTTTTCTCTAAAACCCCTATTTCGTTGGCAGGGTATATCCTTGGATACATGGTCATTAAGGTTATGGCTATTGCGTCGAGTTTTGGGGAATTTTCTGGTTATACAGTCGCGTTTAATGACTGCTTGGTGTATTAAATAATATTGAGTCGGTTTATTAGAAAGCTCATTTTCGATTTTCTTCATTTCCTCGAGTTTCAACTGTTCCAGAATCGCGTCGTAGTATTCGGCTTTTACTTCGGGTCTTTGGATAAGGATCGTTCATTTCGAAGGAATCGAGCTACCGCTATGGGTTTTGGAAAATTTTATGGACTCCTTTGTGATTTTCTCCACCTCCCGAAAGCGCGTGAGTCGATACTCAGGTTTTATTTTTATTGTGAAATGATACTATGGTTCGTTGTAGGCTTTTTATAGCACAGCAGAGTTTCTTGAGTCACCTGGGGTAGGTTAAATAGGGTTTTTATTTGAGTATTTACCTGTATTCTCTTATTGTAATATTGGTATCTTTTTAACGTTTATCACAGTTCATAGACTTCCTTAGTTTTATTACTATATTTTGCTTCGTGACAGAGATATTTATATTAAAATCAACTAAATTAACTCAAATAAGATATATGCGATATAAACTCAACCAAAGTGGATTAACTTGGGATTGGGATAATATTGGGATTAATAAAAGAAGGAACATTTTTATTTTTTTTTATCCAAATGAAATCAATATTTTAGACAATACAAAACCAAAAAATTTTTAAATGTAAAAAACAATGATAGATTATAATAAACAAGGAAGGAAGTGCTAAGTTTAGGTATATTCATACGATCAATCAGACAAATCATCTACATTCATGATATTAGTGCCGTAGGAAAGTACAACAGTCATAATTTTAATTACCGAATGAGAAATACTTATCGAAATATTCTCATTTTATTTTTCTGAGACATCTTCTGTGGAGATATATGCGATATAAATTCAACAAAGGGACGAAATTTAATATATATTTATGTTGCGTATATGAGTAAAAAGTCAACCAAAGGACATAATTCATTATATCAGAGTTATGGGGTTTAGACCGTTTTCATTCATATTCAGCGTTGAACCATATTATTGTTAAGAAAACACTTTACTTCTTTAAAATGTCACATATATTGACTTGCATAAACTGTTTAAAGTCATCTGGAAACTGTGAAATCTTTGTACTGGGTGTAATGGCATTATTATTAAATGGATTTATTTTTGACATTAAACTAAAGAATACCGGGAACATATTTGCACAATTTGACCGACATATTCGACGTTATGTCTACTAGAATAACATTCTCAATCATTAAGTGTATTATATGGTAGCTGGGGTAATTCGTCGATCGATGTCACTCATTTTCGTCACCAAACTATAGTACATTCCATATTTTACTTATTTTATATATTTTAATTTTGCCTAGACCTAGACCTAGACCTAGACCTAGAATTAAATATTGACCGATATATACGATATAAAGTCAATTGGAATTTTGAAAATGATCATACTATCATATGATCATAAATGATTGGTATATGGGGGCTAGGGGAAATATTGGCCCAATCTTATAAATTTTTGATATCAGAAAACATTATTACCGAGAGATGTTTATTAAGATTATTAAGAGATGGTATCTAATTTTCATTAAGATATTTCGCAGGTTGACCGATATATATGGTATAAAGTCAACCAAAAGTGTGAAAATCCTTATATGAGGCATATAGGATCTAGGGGAAGTATTTACCAGCTTTTATTAATTTTAAGCACAAGGATACACTATTATTAGTAAGAGACGCTCTCTGAATTCCACTTGATAACTTACATATCGACCGATATACACAGCCGAAAACTCGAAAATTTTAGTAACTAATTTAAAATTAGTATACGCGTAATATCCGCTCCAATGCTTATGGATGACTTTTATTTTCAGTAACTCTGTAAGAAATATTATTGCAATTCACAGTAAATTTTTGACTTATAATAGCGTACACTTGTCTCCGAAATGGATAAAATCGGGTTAATAATTCTTCTAGCTCCCATATACCTAATATAAGGATTTTCAAATCTCCGGTTGACTTTACACCATATATATAGGTCAATCTGTCAGTTATCTTAATGAAAGTCAGACAGCATCTTTTCCTGCTAATAATATGTCGTAATGCCAAAATTTGTTAGAATTGTATTAATACTACCCCTAACCACTATATACCTAATATAAGGATTTCAAATTTGTGGTAGGCTTAATGCGGTATATATCGGTAAATATATATGATATCTCAGGAAAGTTAAGTAAAAGTATAATAATACGATATGTTATAGTTTAATTACGAAAATGTATCAAATTAGTCGACGAATTACACCAACTCTCATGTACTACATATAATGATTTTCGTAATTATAGCAGACTTTATGTCGAATGTGTCCGTCAATGTGGGAGTTGTCTTCATAAAATTGCGTGGAAACATATCCTCTAGTATACTTGTGTAATGCCAAAAGTTGCCGTAATCAGCCCAGACCTTTCCTTAGCCCCAATATACCTGATATAAGGATTTCCGACTTTAAAACTGACTTTAAACCCGATGTAGTGATTTCCGACTTTCCACCTGGCTTTAAACCGTTTATGTTGAACAATATGTGTGATATCTGTATGAAATTAAGTGGGCATGCTTTCATAAACACAATATGGTTAAGCGCTGAATATGATTGAAATCGATCTAAACCTTAGTCTAAAGCCCATGACCCTAATAAAACGATTTCCAATTCTTTGGTTGACCTTTTCCTACTATATCAATTATATTAAGTTCAGTCCTTTTGATTGGGTTTACAACACATATATAATTTGAGTTAATTGGGCTGATTTTCGTTTGTCGCACACTATTAAAATGTAGTAGTGAAACTAAGTGAGTCTATGATATATAATACAAATTAGTAAGATTTCAAATAGGATTATAATCCAACCACAATTTCGTCAAATAATGTATGTTGAATTATTGTGCAGCATTTTTATACTCTTGCAATATGTTGCAACAGAGTATATTGGTTTTGTTCATCTGGCAGTTGTTTCTAACACCTAAAGCTAATCGAGATAGATATAGAGTAATATATATGTAAATTTTCATGATGACAAAATGAGTTGAATTCCGGGTGACTATCTGTTCATCCATCTGTCCGTTTAAGCGATAATATAAGCAAAAGTTAAGATATCTTGATAAAACTAAGCTCCCAAGTAAGACACAAACTCCAAATTTGGTGCAGGTAATCGCAGTAGGAAAGGATACCAGTGCTTCGAAAATTTTTAAAATTGTGGCAATGGCCCCGCCCCCTTATAAGTTGCATGTACAGATCTCACAAGCCACTAAACTACATCAACCAAACTTACTCAGAATAGGTATTTTTAGTACCCACTTATACACTGGGAATACACATACAAAAGTTATGTTGAAAACTACTAAAAGTTCGTTAGCTCGCTGAAGAAATATGTCAGAAACAGTAAATCTTACAGTAAGTATGGTGCGGAAGGGATGCATTGGAATCCATTCAAAAATTGGACAATGATTGTGCCACCACCCACTCTCCTGTGAAATACTAATATACTAATATCAACTAAATTTTGTGCGTAGCTTTGCTTTTATATTTTCATATTACAATTGAAAATGGACAAAATTGGATTACAGCCACGCCAACTTCCCATATAACATAATTTTAAATGCAATCTGATTCTTTCACTTTACAGTATATAAATCAAGCACCAATTAAGATATCGGATTAGAAGTTTACATTATGTCATTTCCTGATCAAAAATTGTGGAAATCAGAATAAATGTTTTCAAGCTGTGTGAATTGCTTATGGCTAGTTTTTACTGAAAATATCGGTCAATCTGTGAGATATCTTAATGAAATTAGATAACGTTTTTTCCCGATAATAATGTGTCCTGATGTCAAAAAATTAGGAATTCGAGCAAATAATTGCCCTAGCAGCATATAGCTAATAAGCTCGGTCAATATGTAAGAAATTTTAGGAAAATTAAATGAACCATTAAATGAAATGAATTAAAGGAATGTTTATAATGGTGAATATACTATAGTTTGGTGGCAAAAGTGAAATTTTTCTTCGAATTAGCGCTGCGCCATAAACTACATATAATGATTATAGTTATTCTAGTGGACTCTATGCCGAATATGTCGGTCAATTGTGGAAATATGATTTCGAGCATCCTTTAGTTTAATGTCAAAAGTAAATTTATCTGCCTAGACCTTCTCCTAGCTTAGCTAGGGGCTTCTTAGCCTTTTCATTATACTCTCGCAACATGTTGCAACAGAATATGTTATTTTTGTTCACCTAATGGTTGTTTGTAACACCCAAACCTAATCGATGAGATATGGACATATCCATATATATATCCATATATATATATATATCCATATATATATATATATATAACATCCCAAACAAAGGTTAAGTTGAAAACTACTACAAGTGCGTTAACTCGCTAAAGGAACAAGTCAGAAACATAAAATCTTACAACAAATATGACACGGAAGGATTGCATAGGAATCCGTGTAAAATTTTGGTGACGGGTGTGGCACCGCCCACTTTTAGGTGGAATCCCATATCTCAAGATCGCCTTTACAAATTTCAACAAAATTAGGTATGTGATATTATATTTGCATTCTCATGTCACATTGTCGTTTCGTTTCGTTTAACAACCACGCCTACTTCTCATTTAACAGAATTTAAATTTCGTCTGATTCTTTCACTTTAATGTTTATAAATCAAGAACCAATTAAGATATCAGAATGAAACTTGATACAAATAGTGCCTTCATGATATGCCATTTCATGCGTAAAAATAGTCAAAATCGGCATATGCCTTTTCTAGCCACCAGAGCCTCAATATATGGACCTCTGTGCCTCAATCTGACTTTTTACCGAAAATATCGCAAACCTGTAAGATATTGTAACGAAATTGTAAGATTATCTTCCCATAATAATTATGTGATCTGGTGTCAAAAATGGGGAAAATCGGGTAAACACTTCCCCTAGCCCCCATCTACTTAATATAAGGACTTCAACCTCCCGGTAGACTTTATACCATATATTTCGGAGAATATGTAAGATATCTTAGCAAAATAAGGTCAATGTGTAATATTGGATATACCATAGATTAATGTCGAAAATGTTTGAAATCAATCATTGATTTATACCGGCTAGACTTTATGCTGAATATGTCGATCACTGTGTGAGCTACTTCACAAAATTGCATATAAACAGCGTCCCAAGTATACTTAAGCAATGATAAATGTTAATAAGATCAGTGCAGATCTTTCTCTATCTCAAATATGCTCGATATAAGAATTCCCGACTTTCCAGCTGACTTTAAACCGTTTATGTTTTTCAATACGTGCGATATTTGAATGAAATTAAATGTAGATATGTTTTCTTATTTCTAATATAATGATTTCCTTTCCTCTGGTTGACTTTTCCTCATATATCTAATATATTCAATTAAGCCACTTTTGTTGAGTTTATATCGCATGTATCTTATTTGAGTTAATTTGGTAGATTTTAATATAAATATCTCGAAAACGAAACAAAAAAATATAGTAATGAAAGTACGTGAGTCTATATCGTGTCATATAAGGTACCAAATATGATAGTAATCGATTTACGATTTCGTACAATAATGAATGTTGAATTCTTCCACAACATTTTTTAATATAAAGTCCTGAGCCAGCCAGCACCTGAAAGCATTTACCCACTTTTAATCCTCGCCTATTGCGAGAGTATAAGGTATTCAGTTGTACCCGAACTTAGCGCTTCCTTGCTTGTCATTACTACCTTCATTACCATATTTTGCTTCCTATACGAAATATTTATATTAAAATAACCTAATTAACTCAAATGAGATTTAACTCAACCAAAGTGGCTAAATTTAATAACAGGTTTAGTAAAAAGAAATCCATTATTTTTGCACTAAATTGGGGTTTTATTTAGCATAGTTAGAATGATATGATTTAGGTCAAATGTGCACCGTGTTGTTCGATAACTTGTTGTCATTTCAAGGGTAGTTTCATAATGTAACTCTTATAGAAACCCTAGTCGCTATTGGCAAAAAAACTGGAGCAGTCTATTCTCACAAGCTTATATATGTGCGGCCTGGTCTTATCTTAATGGAATACAATTCCTCTCTTATTGGCCAAAGCGGTCCTCTTCTGGGCGACTGCTTCCTTCAGACCGTCTAAGTGTTCACAGTACATGTCCGAATTACGAGTTTGGCCGCAGGGGAGCAGCCCGAAGTAAATGATTCCGTGCGAATTACACCAAACACATTGCGAAATCTTCCTGACCTTTAATTCTGGCTTGGCCATCCTTTACGCCGGCTCACCGCAATTCGCAAATAACGGATAACGACCGTTATCGCTTGACGTCGCCATACGTGGCCCACTTTTCATCACCAGTAAACATCCGTTTTTTTTGTGATTGGGGATATAAAGTTTACACCAAAGTCTAGATCGATTTCATTCATATTCAGAACTAAACCTCATTATGTTTAAGAAAACTTAACTTCACTGTTCACTTAATTTCATTAATATATCACATATTTTGACCAACATAAACGGTTTAAAGTCAGCTGGAAAGTCGGAAATCACTATGTTGGGCCCCAATATACCCACTATGGGGAAGGTCTGGACTGATTGCATTCATTTTTGTCATTATACTCGTGTATACTCGAGAACATGTTTTCACACGATTTTATGAAGATAACTGACACACATGTATACGGCATAAAGTCAGCAAGAATAACGATATACGGTATAAAGTCAACCGGAAGTTCGAACTTTTGTGTATTAGGTATTTGGACAATAAGGGAAGGATTTGTCCGATTTTAGCCTTTTTTGACACGATGGAACATTATTACTAGAGACAAATGCTTTCTGAATTTCATTAATATTTCTTTCGAATTGACCGATATTTTCGGTTAAAAGTCAGCCATAAGAACAGAGATCCACATATGCGAAATTTGAGGGCTTGAAAGATATATGCCGTTTCACCATGTTCTGCCAAAAAATGGTATACCTTGAGGCCGCTATTTCGGTAAATTTTATTCCGATATATTAATTGGTGCTTGAGTTATATACTGTAAAGTGATAGAATCAGATTAAATTTAAAATTGTGTTATAAAGGAAGCAGGCGTGATTATGATCCGATTTCGCCAGCTTCCACACTGTAATCTATCTCGATTAGTTTTAGGTGTTACAAACAACTGTTATGTGAGCAAAACTATAATACTCTGTTGAATCATGTTCCAAGAGTATAAAAAGAACTTACCTCTGAATTCATAAAAATACAATAGTTTTGTAATATTAACGAATACCGGCCAGTGTAGATGAAGAATAGTATCGCTCTTTCAGCATAACGGTATTTCAATATGCTTTAATAACGATAGTTTGTATTTTAAGTTTTTAACTTTAGCTTTCGTTATTAGAAATGGTAGATAATGTTATTGTGTGTGGAAATATTTGATTCTGTTTATGCAATCTGTTGTCTTTGTCTTGCAGAGAAGTTGTTAAAGAGGACTTTTAAAAATTTCATTTCTAATCGGCCACACCTTTAGTTCTACTGTTTTAACTCTTAATATCGATAACGATTTTCGCTAGTAGGTACTCTGCTGGTCTACGTAAGTATAATGCCTTTAATATCTAAATTTAGTTTATCAAAATTAGCACTAGGAATTTCGTTCTTATTAAAATACAAAGTTAAAACATTAACATTTTTGCTTGTTCAGTAACCAATTATTCTAGCAGAGAGTTGAGAATTAAAATAATAATTTAATTCCAACTATAATATGTTATGAAAGAATGAGAGAAAAAATATGTACTTAGTTAATTTCAATAGTTTTGGATTGCTGTTGTTTTTATCCTATGCTTATGTTGTTTTATCCTAGAATGGTATGCTTTTAAATTTTTACTTAAACTTTGACTAAGGATAGATTCCTTTTGTTAATATAATGGAAGTTAATAACAGTTCTTTGTTTACTTTTATCTATGAGTTTTGGACTAAAAATGATAAAGCACAATTTTCTCGGATATTTATATTACTGCGGTAACGAGAGATAAAACTGCAATCAAAGCATCGAGTTTTGAATAGAATCAGAAGTTAAATTAAGAAGTCGCTGAGGTTATTGCCTTACGGCAAAATATTGTGGTCAATAAACTCATAAAATCCACAATTAGGATTAGGAGAGGAATACTGATGATGAATGAAAAAATTCCACCTTTTGTTGTAAACAAAAATCTCTAAACTTCTTATTATTTCTGATGTTTTTAAAAATATTAACTACACTTTCAATGTAGCTCCTATCGTTCTCAATTTACTTGGCGAACCCACTTAATGCACTTGCTGATGGATAGTGGGAGCGTAGCAACATGCAACGATCTCGATCTAACCACAATGTTCGTCGTTTCAACATGATTTCCCGTTCCAGTGTGCTGCGTGTTTGCATGAGGCCAGTTTTGATATTTTCTGCCGTATCTAACTCGGACAACATCGCTGTGACTCCGCTTTGTATTGTTGCTACCTCGTCGATCAGATCTTGCTGTGCAAAATCACGACAGTTCTCAACGTTAGGCCTGAAGCTACGATTATCCATGCGAGTCTGAGCCACTTTCATAGCTGCATCAAAGCTACGAACTGCACGATGCAATTGAACAATGCGTGTCTCAATATCGGCCAGCTTTTGGAGGCACTGGAAGTGTTGCAAAAGAAAACAAATATTAGAAATAAAATCAGATATAATAATTATTGATATTGTAATACGCTTACATGGCGCAACTCATTTTCAAATCGTTGTAGATTTTCTTGAGTGCAATTTATACGGGCAATAAATGCGCGTTCTACGACATCTGCCTGGTTGCGTATATCACGCGCAGCATTCATCAAAATAGAATTCAGTGTTTGTCGTAATTTAACAGATTTTTGTCGACACTTCTCACACTCCTCCAATGTTTCTTTACTGAAATGCTCCCAATATTGTTCGGATGCTTGCCTGAGAAACATAATCATATTACCATGTTTTTCTTTAACCTTTTTATGCCTTTAAATGTGACCAAATAAATGGGTTACTCACTCAGATGGTTGGCGTATTGACCCTGGTCGAAACATTATTATTTTTGAAAAGTTATTAAGTCCGACATTAATTGCATCAATTTCATAAGCTTCTTTTTTGTCGCTCCAATCATATTCAAGGCGTTGTCTTGCCGTACGATTTTCTACCTGCTGTTGTTCAAAATCTTCCAAAGTTTTTTTAAGCTGCTGACGTATCTCTGCAATCAGCGCCAATTCATTAATAAGCTCTTCCTCAGGAGTATCTCGAACCAATTCGGTATCGGCTCGGCCTGCACGCTTCTCAATACACTCTTTAGCTAAAATTGCAGTAAGGTTTATTATTATACATTGGTTGCTAAAAGAAATTGTAGATCGATTGCTCTCATAGTACCATTCCATTTTAACTTATATTCTGAGTCGCGTTCTCAAGTAGCCTCAGTCGCGCTTAATAATCTGAATAGCAGAAATATAATAGGGAAATAAAATGCTAGTAAACCAAATTGACGAAATTCATTATATTGGATAAATGAAAGGTGGTTTACAAAAGGACCGATGTTGTACTGGTTCCTGTCTAGCTGAATTTCATTAGAGAATTTATATTTTTAAACTGCTAATATACGGTAGTTATAGAGATCAAAAGTGTACAAATTCCTAAGTAGTATTAAGCTGTCATAACTAAATTAGAATAATATTAAAAGAAGTTATGCGAAATAGTAGTAAGGAATTAAGCTGTTATTGTCAAACAGCACAGACATGCAGATTTTTGTTTTAATTTTTTGACTGTTGAAGTAAAAGCTATATTTTTATCAAGCGCGATAATTGAGATATCTTAATAAAACTTGGCACACGTGTTCCTTGGCACTCTGAAGAGGTTGGTATTGCCACTGGACGTAATCGGACAACTGCTACGCACACAAAATGCAGTTATACGAAAACCTATAAAATGCTACAACTAATCTCTCATTAATATACAAAGCCACAATTTGCTATAGAGAATCACAGTAGAGAGGGGCATCTGTGGGTTGAAAATTGAAAAAATGGTTTGAAACCCCTTAATAGATTTAATGTACATATCTAACAAACCACTAAAGGTACAATCATTAAATTTGCTGAGGGCAAATCTTTTCAACACCTCCTAAACAAATTACCCACCTTACTAAACAAATTCGTCAGAAGCATTAAATTTCACAGCCAACATTGTACTAAAAGGCTTCGCAGGAATCAGTATAAAAATTGGTCAATGGGGAACCTTTAGGTGAAATCTTATAACTCAGTAGCTATAATACCAATTTCAAATTGATAGATAACATTATATTTGCGTCCTTATGTTACAGCGTGAAAATGGGCGAAATCGGATTACAGCCACGCCTATTTCCCGTGTACCACAATGTTAAATTCAACATGATTCTTTCTCTTTACAGTATAAAACTCAATTATCAATGAAGATATCGGAATAAAACTTTACACAAATATTATGCTATTTCCTGCTCCGAAATGGTGGAAATCGAAAAATATTTTTCAAGCCCCCCATATAACGAATATTCGGATCTTTGTGGCTCTATCTGTCTTTATACAAAAATATCGGCGAATCTGTGAGATATCGTAATGAAATTCAAGGAGTATCATTTCATTATAATAATCTGCCCTCGTGTCAACAATTTGGGAAATCTGGTAAACATTTCGCCTAGCCCGTATACCTAATACAAGGACTTTCAAACTTCCGGTAGTATAAAGCCTATATGTGAGTTCTTTCTGTGATATTCAGAGATCGTCCCTTTCTGATAATAGTGTCTCCCTGTGTCTAAAATGGATAAAATCGGATCAGTATCAAACCTAGCCCCATATACCTAATATAAGAATTTCAAACATCCGGTTATCTTTAATACGGTATATGTACGGTCAATATGTAAGGTATCTTAGCAAAATTAAGTGAACGTACAATATTGGATATACCATAGCTTAGTGCCAAAAATGTGTGAAATTGGTGAAAGAATTACCCCAGCTTCCCTATACTACATATAATGATTTTCGTTATTCTACCATACTTTATGCCGAATATGTCGGTCACTGTGTGAGTTACCTTCACAAAATTGCGTCGAAACATGTCCTCTAGTGTACTTTGGTAATGGAAAATGTTAATGCAATCAGTTCAGACCTTCAACTATCCCAAATATACGTAATTTATGATTCCCAACTTTCCAGTTGACTTTAAACCTTTTATTTTAGTCAATATATGTAATATTTTAAAGAATTTAATTTGGATATAATTTGGATATATTTTCTTAAGCATAAAGTGGTTTCGCGCTAAATACTAATGAAATCGGTCTAGATTCCGCTCTGGTTGACTTTTTCCTCATATACCTAATATATTTAATTAAGCCACTTTTGTTGAGTTTATAGCGCATATATCTCATTTGAGTTGATTTGGTAGGTTTTAACATGTATATATCTCGGACATGAAGCAAAATATAGTAAGGAAAGTACGTCAGTCTATGACCTGTAACATAAGTTAATAAAATACCAAATCTGATTGTACTCCATTCACGATTTCGTCAAATCAATGTGGAATTCTTAAGCAACATTTTTTAATAAAAGTGATCCTTGCACATTGCGAGAGTACAAAATACCCGGTTACACCCGAATTTAGCCCTTCCTTTCTTGTTAATTATTGATAATATTATCGTAAAACAAATTAAATTAGCATTGTTTATAATTCCATTTTTATCGACTTGATAATGAAACATTTTCGTGGTAACTTACCTATCGATTCAGGAACACCCAAAATGACCAACGATTTTTTCAATCGGATTCGTTCCTCTTCCAAAGTACTTATCTCATCTGCCATACTTTTTATAGCCGTTTCCAGCGTAGTCTTCCACTTGTCCACCAGTTGGACACGTTGTGTCAAATTTTTGGTTGTTTCCGCCTGTGTCTTCTCGACCATCGCATTGATACGCATAAATGCAGTTTTCGAGCTGTACTGGTTTCTGTTCATATTTAAATGAAATTTTTATTGAGATGTATGTAATTTGTTAACGAGAAATACTTGATAGCTTTGTCGAAAATATCATTGGTTTTTTGTAAAGTATCCTTATTTTTTGTGCGCCATTCATTTGGGCTGAATCGTGTTATTGAATACCGGTCTACAACTGGACGTGTGCCTGTTAAACCAGCCATGGGACTCCAATCCACTTTTCCTGTAGCCCATGGACCTATGGGACCCATCGGTTTGAGCAGATCTTTAGAAGGAAGCTCATCACCCGGCTGTGGAAGATAACAAGGAGGATTCTCAAATTCATCGGCTTTTGGATTGATTGTCAGCTATAAAAATGGTAATTTGTGTAAGGAGTTCTGATCCGGTAATTCTATCTTTCAATTTAATTTACGGCTATGTTCAGTTCGTTATTTTCCAGCGGTTTTGTTGCTGAATCCATTCGTTCGCACTCATCATTTGAAGTTAGCTTCTGAAAGGATTAAATTGTCAAGCAAATAGAAGAAAATATTTTGTCCAAAGCTAAACATATTATACACTATACACCTGCTCCACAAAATGAGTATTGCAAGGGTCAGATCGGATAATAACCACGCCTACCTCCCATACAAAAGTTATGTTGAAAACTACTAAAAATGCGATAACTCGCTGAAGGAACACGTCAGAAACGGAAGGGTTGCATAGGAATCCGTATAAAGTTTTGGTGATGGGCGTGGCACCGCCAACTTTTAATAGAAATCACATATCTCAAGAACCCTTTACCGATTTCAACAAATTTTGGTATACGACATTATATTTGCATTCTTTTGTCACGTTGTGAAAATGGACGAAAGCAGATAAAAACCACGCTTACTTCTCATATAACACAATTTTAAGTTTCATCTGTTCCTTTCACTTTAAAGTAGATAAATCGAGCAGCAATTAGGATATGAAAATTAAACTCTGTACAAATAGTGCTTTCAAGAGATGCCATCTTCTGATCCCAAATATTAGGACCCCAGTGCATCTATCTGACTTTTTATCGAAAATATCGGGAAATCTGCAAGATATTCTAATGAAATTGGAGGATTCTCTTTCCATGATAATAGTGTATTCTGGTATCCGAAATGGTGAAAATCAGGTAAATACTACCCCTAGCCCCCATATATCTAATATACGGATTTTCAACCTTGCCGTAGACTTTATGCCATATATTTCGGTCAATATATTAGTTATCTCTGTGAAATTCAGAAAGAGCCTATTTCTGATAACTATGCGTCGTGTACCTAAAATGGATAAAATCGGGTAAATACTTCCCCTAGCCACCATATACCTAATATAAGAATTTCGAGCATCGGGTTGGCTATATATGGTATATATCGGTCAATATGTAAGCAATATCGTCAAAGTAAATTAAGTGAACGTGTAATATTGGATATATCATAGTTTAATGCCGAAAATATGTGAAATCGAACAACGAATTACAGACTTTAAACCGAATATGTCTTCCAGTGACTTATCAAACACAACACAACACAAAGACAAAATTTAATGAAATCATGTTCTCTTGTGTGATTGAGCAATGAAAAAAGTTAATGCAACCAGTCCAGATCTTCCCCTAGCCCAAATATACTGGATATAGTGATTTACGACTTTCCAGCTGGCTTCAAACCTTACATGTTGGTCAATATGTGTGATATTTTAATGAAATTAAGTGAATATATTTTCTTAAACATAATTTGGTTTCAGACTAAACATGAATGAAATCGGTCCAGACCATAGTCTAAGCGGCTTATTTCTAATATCTCTGGTTGGCTTTTTCCTCATGTAGTATTTATATAGCATATCTTATTTGAGTAATATTTGTAGATAAGGCGTTATAAGGCGGGTAGGCGCTTTTAACACCCGATTTCACTCACTCTCACTTTGTTTGAGGAGGTGCTAGAAAATTTTGTCCTCAGCAATTTTAATTGATATTGCTTTTGTGGTTTCTGAAATATGTACATTAAGCCTATTAGGGAGCGAGGCTACGCCCCCTCTTTACAAAGTTTTAAACAGCAAATGCCCCTCCCTACCTTGCCTCCCTGTACTAAATAACAGTTTCGCACATCTGCAATAACCAACCAACCAACCTTTTTATAGTGGAACACGTGTAAAAAGATTCATCAAGATATTTTAATTTTTACTCAAGTTATAGCTTGCCCGGACGAATGACAGAGGGACGGACGGTCACCCAGAATGCAACTCGTGTCGTCACCCTGATCATTTATATATACACATATATATATATATACATATAACTGTATATATATCTCGATTAGTTTTAGGTGTTACAAACAACCATTAGGTGAACAAAGCTATTATACTCAGTTGCAACATGTTGCGAGTTCGTAAAGTTGAAAAGTTTGAAAATGAGGAACTGGAAGCATTACTCGATTAAGATTGCTGCCAAACACAAGAAAAGCTCGCAGAATCTTTTTTTCCACTTCAAAACGTTCAAAGGCAGCTGGATACATTCAAAAGCAGGGAAATTGGGTGCCATATGAAGTGAAACCAAGAAACGTTGAGAGACGATTTAGCATGTCAGAAATGCTGCCTAGGCGCTACAAAAAGAAGTCGTTTTTGCACCAGACTTTGGTAATGAAAAGGGATCCATTATGACAACCCTAAACGCACAAAATCATATGTGAAACTTGACCAACTAGGTCCAAACGACCAACTAGGACGCGCATTGCGCGACGTGTCCATGGACTTCAGGAAAGCTTTGGCGAGGGTGTCCGCTTCACTTTCTATAGGTGCTGTAGCCCTGACACCGAAACTTTCAATGTCGAAGAATTCAGCTACCATATTGTGGAGACACTGATCAGCTTGGCGGTCAGTAAACAAACACCATGCTGGAGATGGTAGCGAAGTTGATGTTGGGCCAAACACTACCTATCCTAACTCCGTATTAGCAATGAATGTACCGTGTTTCTTTACCTTCATAGTTGTCGATGGTATCCTAAATGGCAATGATCAAGACCAATCAACAGCTTGGGCCTAACCTGGACGTAAGATTGTACTGGAAGTTGGCTTACGCCTTTGAAGTCATAATCCAAGTCATCTTTGCTTAACTTTGTAGTGGAAGCTGCAGGTTCGACACTGCATGCACTTTGCGAAGTTTGTGTTGTTTCTGCATACCGACGCCACTGATGAGCAAGTCCACTACAAACATAGACCCCTGCGCTGCACGTCCTCCAAACCACTGAATAGTCAAGAGCTGCTCACATCCACGCATTCCCAATTCTTGAACAAGAGCACTGTCAATCATCGTGATGGATGAACCTTGGTCCAGGAGGACACGAATATACAACAACCAACCTTCATGTAGGGTCTTACCAACAAGTAAATAATAGATGGATAATAGGTGGAGAATAATAATAGTCGATAAATGAAGTTGCTCGGATTACGTTTTGCCTGTATTACCTTGTCAAAGACATATTTTTGAAATTATACGGGACAACTTCCCCATTACTTTAACTGACGACGCCCTCGAAAGGCTTAGAGATGCAAAGATATTTACGGCGTTATATTTGTTTGTAGCGTTCGGCAGATGAAATTACCCAATCACAAAATTATTTTGTCGCTACATTCATGCAAAATTAAAAGATTATTTTAGAGATGGAACAGTAGTTGCCTTTATGGATGATTTGGTAATCTCAGTAAAAACTGAAGAAAAAGCTCTAGAGAAGTTAGAAAAGGTATGAAGTTAGCATCTGAAAAGGTACTGAGAATAAAACCGGAAAAACGTCAATTCCCTAGGAAAAGTATACAGTTTTTAAGCTATATTTTAGAGAATAGGACTAATAGACCGAGTGACGATAAAACGAGAGTTACAAACATTTTTCCATTGCCGCAAACTAAGAAAGCTTCCAAAGATTCCTGGGATTAATGTCTTATTTTCGTTACTTTATTAAAAATTACACCTTAATTGCAAAATCTTTATCAGACGTGCTGAAGAAAGATGTAGAGTTTAGAATGGACAAAGAAATTTTAGTTTCGCTTCAGCCCTCATAATGTTTAATCAAAATGCAATGACCGAGATTCATATAGATGCAAATTAATAAATGGTTACAGAGATATTCTTCTCCAAAAGAATTCCGAGGACCAACAGTTCAATCCGGTTCAATTACTGAGCCGCGAAGCAACACCTGATGTATTTTGTATGTATATAAATGCATGTATTGTATGCATGTAAAGATTTCTACATGCATAGCGATATTCTATACAAAAATCTTCCCTTATAGTTGATTGTGGTGCCAGTACAGATGAATATAGAGATAATTAAGATTGCACATCGTCAGGGAAAAATTTCAGTGGAGCAAACTAAGGATTGAATTGAAAAGGATTACTATATACCCAAACTAGAAAATAAGGTCGCGGAAACTGTGAACAGTTGTGTTCTCTGTATTGTATTTATTGTATTTAAGTTGAAACTCGGTAAAAAAAAGACTCTTTAGCACCCATAGGTAAAGAAGATAAACTGCTCTTGACCTTCCATATAGATCATATTGATCCTTTAACGATAACACGGAAGCCGTACAATTATGTTCTCGTAGTCGTAGATGCTTTTTCCAAGGTCGTGTAACTCTATCTCACAAAAGATACCGACATGGATGCGGTGATCGATGGATTGACGAAACAGGAAGGCATGTTTGGCAAACCAAGAAAAATCATAACAGATAGAAGTTCCGAACTTAAATCACGCACAATCGAGGCTTATTGTAAGAAAAATTTCATCCAGCATTTAGTCATTATGACTGCGGCTAAGTGGAGCAGATACATAAGATAGTTCTACACATATTAGCGAAGCTGTCGGAAGATAATCCAAATTATTTTTATAAATACATTGGCAAAATTCAACGTATTGTCTCCGAGAAGCGAAAGGATAGCACCAATCAAGCTGTTAAAAAGATGTGATATGAGACTTCCAGATACGCTGTGATTGAACAAAACTATGGAAACTGAGGTGATTGAATCGGTCGAGGCCGATCACAACCAAGCACGGCAATTGGGCAGACACAACATTTCTGCTATTCAAGAAGAACATCGATACAATCATAAAAGCAAGAAATATGTACTTTACAATGTAAATGACCTTGTAGCCTAAAGATCTAAAATTGAAAATACTTTGAACAGTATAAGATCTTTGAAAAGTTACCACTTGGACGTAACAAAGCATAAAATATCTTATATATCGACTCAAACAAAACGAAATTGCTTGCATAAATAACAGAAATCGGGGGATATTCATAGTGTAATAAAACCCGTACAGGTCCTTAGAGAATTTATATGCGAGGAACCATAAGCGCCGAGTTGTTCAAACTTGCCCACTTAGTCAGCGACGATATATTTGTAGGACAAAGAAGGATTATTTGTAAATCAGAACTAACAAGCATATCTATATAACTACTGAGATTCTCAGCATTGCCACGCCTACAAAATACTGTTTATCGTGACAATTTAATGTGCAATAACTAATTCACAAAATAATCTGTAATATGAGTTTTGCAGATCACAATCAGAACACAGTTTAAAAATTGGATGATAACCATGCCCATCTGGAGGGTGCTCCTACTAGGGTGAAAACTATTAAGCGATATAACTCTTTAAACATAAATGTCGGAAGCATTAAAATTTACCGTAAAAATAGTACAGTAGGTTTGCATGCAAATCGGTATAAAAAAATAGTTTTAAAAATTCAACTAAGGCATCGTTCAACAATCGTATTCTCATTTTTATGGTTACCAAGCAATATCTATTCAATCCCATAATTACAACGGTTATATTTTTTGTTTGGTGACCACTTACATACGAAAACCGCATCTGCAACATCTAAATTTAATTTCCTCCCTAATGAGGCAAAAGATTGCCATTACCATCCAAAATTTCGAATGACATCTTTCGATTTATCTAAATGTCTCGGCTTTAAAGCTTTCATATCTTTTTATTCCGCCGCTGTTTTTCTATGGAAAATGGTGGAATTAAATTTTTTTAAAATAAAGTTAAATAAATTTGTTTATAGCTATTAAGTAATAACCTTAGGTTACAATAGCTAAGGAATGAAAATATACGATATTAACCCATTCTTGGTCGCCGTGCCAATATGGGAACACCTACTTGTGGCGGGTAGAAATAAAAACTGTTAACACCAGTGCAAATGTAACTTCAGTCTTATGTAGTGAGAAGTGCAGTGAATTAATATACAATAGAATAAAAATATTATTCTATTTATTATTTGAGAGAACTGTGTACTTATTTACATATTTATTTATAATACATTTATAATGCAGATATGTATTATTTTTTACTTTTAATAATATGTATATAAATATAATCATAATTTTTGTTTATAATATATTTTATTTAACAAATATTTAATAATTTATAATATTTACAGAAACTTATATCGAGAATGTAAGTATTCCTTGCACTTAAAACATGACTATTCCAATATCGGTGAGTGAAATTGGATAATAACGACACCCACCTCCCTTACGAAGGTTATGTTGAAAACTGCGAAAAGTGCATTAACTCGCTGAATAAACGCGTCAGAAGCACACATTTTCACAGCCACGATTGTAATTAAGGGTTTCAAAAGAATCGGTGTAAAAATTGGACATTGTGTGTGGCACCACCTGCCTTTAGGTGAAATCCTATATCTCAGGAATTGCTATGCCAATTTAAACCAAATTTAGTAAATAAAACTATATTTGCCTCCTTATGTTACAGTGTAAAAATTAGCGAAATCGGAGAACAACCACGCCTACCTCCCACATATCAGAAATTTCAATTTCATATGATTATTTCACTTTACAGTGTATAAATCAATTACCAATGAAGCATTTACCCAAATAGTTGTTCAAGCCATCAGATACCGAATATATAGACCAAGTGCCAATGGCTGACTTTTTACCGAAAACATCTGACAATCTGTGAGATATATTATTGAAATTCTGAGGAAGGCTTTGTCTGCTAATATTGTGTTTCATTTTACCAATTTTACCCATTCGATTAAATACTTCCCCTAGCTCCCATATATCTAATATAAGGACTTTCGAATTCCCGTTAGACTTTATAGCATATATTTCGGTCTATATGTAAGATATCTTTGCAAAATTAGGTAAACGTGTAATATTGGATATATCAGAGTTTAATGCGAAAATTTTGTGAAATCGGTCTACGAATTATCCCAGCCCCATCTACTACATATAATGATTTTCGTTATTCTAGGAGACTTTATGCCGAATGTGTCGATCACTGTGTGAGTTATCTTCACAAAATTGGGTGGAAACATGTTCCCTAAGCCCGATATTCCTAATATAATGATTTCCGTTTCTCTTGTTGACTTTTTCTTTATATACCCAATATATTTAATTAAGCCACTTTGTTTGAGTTTATATTGCATATTTCTCATTTCAGTTAATGTAGTGGGATTTAATATAAATATCTCGGACACGAGGAAAGATATAGTAATGAAAGTACGTGAGTCTACGACCTGTAATATAAGTTAATAAGATACCAAATATGATTGTAACCCATTTACGGTTTCGTCGAAAATGAATGTTGAATTTCCACTCAAAATTTTTTAATAAAAAGTTTTGCCAACACCTGAAAATATATCCGGGCTTTGATCTTTTCACATTGCGAGAGTGTAAAATATTCGGTTACACCCGAACTTAGCCCTTCCTTACTTGTTAATATAAAGTTTTAAAAGTAAAAGCTAGAGTTCTTTTATTTCCTTAAAGCTGTTTTCTTGCAAAAACTATATGTGACAATATATATGACTATATATGTGGTGCCAGTTAGGGTCCAACCGAGTTCTGCATTCTGCACTACCACTGGAGCCGCTGTCTGGTTTAAACAATCCACTTCTGATTATGAGGAGGTATATATCTGCTTCAATCTTCAACATGAATTCTGCTATGTCGTGAAGCTGATGGTCAGGGATTAATAAGTGGTCAAAGCATTTTTAGGTTGCTCTTGTGTGATGATCGATCATTCCAATCGAAACTTGTAATCATTGACTGAGCCCACTTGTATGGTAACGATACGATACGTAATTGTTGTTAGCATGAAGGTGTGTTTACCCAGTTAGGTTGGTAGTCGAATCTCTACAGGAAGTTTTTGAAATTTTGTTTTCTCTAAAACCCCTATTTCGTTGGCAGGGTATATCCTTGGATACATGGTCATTAAGGTTATGGCTATTGCGTCGAGTTTTGGGGAATTTTCTGGTTATACAGTCGCGTTTAATGACTGCTTGGTGTATTAAATAATATTGAGTCGGTTTATTAGAAAGCTCATTTTCGATTTTCTTCATTTCCTCGAGTTTCAACTGTTCCAGAATCGCGTCGTAGTATTCGGCTTTTACTTCGGGTCTTTGGATAAGGATCGTTCATTTCGAAGGAATCGAGCTACCGCTATGGGTTTTGGAAAATTTTATGGACTCCTTTGTGATTTTCTCCACCTCCCGAAAGCGCGTGAGTCGATACTCAGGTTTTATTTTTATTGTGAAATGATACTATGGTTCGTTGTAGGCTTTTTATAGCACAGCAGAGTTTCTTGAGTCACCTGGGGTAGGTTAAATAGGGTTTTTATTTGAGTATTTACCTGTATTCTCTTATTGTAATATTGGTATCTTTTTAACGTTTATCACAGTTCATAGACTTCCTTAGTTTTATTACTATATTTTGCTTCGTGACAGAGATATTTATATTAAAATCAACTAAATTAACTCAAATAAGATATATGCGATATAAACTCAACCAAAGTGGATTAACTTGGGATTGGGATAATATTGGGATTAATAAAAGAAGGAACATTTTTATTTTTTTTTATCCAAATGAAATCAATATTTTAGACAATACAAAACCAAAAAATTTTTAAATGTAAAAACAATGATAGATTATAATAAACAAGAAGGAAGTGCTAAGTTTAGGTATATTCATACGATCAATCAGACAAATCATCTACATTCATGATATTAGTGCAGTAGAAAAGTACAACAGTCATAATTTTAATTACCGAATGAGAAATACTTATCGAAATATTCTCATTTTATTTTTCTGAGACATCTTCTGTGGAGATATATGCGATATAAATTCAACAAAGGGACGAAATTTAATATATATTTATGTTGCGTATATGAGTAAAAAGTCAACCAAAGGACATAATTCATTATATCAGAGTTATGGGGTTTAGACCGTTTTCATTCATATTCAGCGTTGAACCATATTATTGTTAAGAAAACACTTTACTTCTTTAAAATGTCACATATATTGACTTGCATAAACTGTTTAAAGTCATCTGGAAACTGTGAAATCTTTGTACTGGGTGTAATGGCATTATTATTAAATGGATTTATTTTTGACATTAAACTAAAGAATACCGGGAACATATTTGCACAATTTGACCGACATATTCGACGTTATGTCTACTAGAATAACATTCTCAATCATTAAGTGTATTATATGGTAGCTGGGGTAATTCGTCGATCGATGTCACTCATTTTCGTCACCAAACTATAGTACATTCCATATTTTACTTATTTTATATATTTTAATTTTGCCTAGACCTAGACCTAGACCTAGACCGAGAATTAAATATTGACCGATATATACGATATAAAGTCAATTGGAATTTTGAAAATGATCATACTATCATATGATCATAAATGATTGGTATATGGGGGCTAGGGGAAATATTGGCCCAATCTTATAAATTTTTGATATCAGAAAACATTATTACCGAGAGATGTTTATTAAGATTATTAAGAGATGGTATCTAATTTTCATTAAGATATTTCGCAGGTTGACCGATATATATGGTATAAAGTCAACCAAAAGTGTGAAAATCCTTATATGAGGCATATAGGATCTAGGGGAAGTATTTACCAGCTTTTATTAATTTTAAGCACAAGGATACACTATTATTAGTAAGAGACGCTCTCTGAATTCCACTTGATAACTTACATATCGACCGATATACACAGCCGAAAACTCGAAAATTTTAGTAACTAATTTAAAATTAGTATACGCGTAATATCCGCTCCAATGCTTATGGATGACTTTTATTTTCAGTAACTCTGTAAGAAATATTATTGCAATTCACAGTAAATTTTTGACTTATAATAGCGTACACTTGTCTCCGAAATGGATAAAATCGGGTTAATAATTCTTCTAGCTCCCATATACCTAATATAAGGATTTTCAAATCTCCGGTTGACTTTACACCATATATATAGGTCAATCTGTCAGTTATCTTAATGAAAGTCAGACAGCATCTTTTCCTGCTAATAATATGTCGTAATGCCAAAATTTGTTAGAATTGTATTAATACTACCCCTAACCACTATATACCTAATATAAGGATTTCAAATTTGTGGTAGGCTTAATGCGGTATATATCGGTAAATATATATGATATCTCAGGAAAGTTAAGTAAAAGTATAATAATACGATATGTTATAGTTTAATTACGAAAATGTATCAAATTAGTCGACGAATTACACCAACTCTCATGTACTACATATAATGATTTTCGTAATTATAGCAGACTTTATGTCGAATGTGTCCGTCAATGTGGGAGTTGTCTTCATAAAATTGCGTGGAAACATATCCTCTAGTATACTTGTGTAATGCCAAAAGTTGCCGTAATCAGCCCAGACCTTTCCTTAGCCCCAATATACCTGATATAAGGATTTCCGACTTTCCACCTGGCTTTAAACCGTTTATGTTGAACAATATGTGTGATATCTGTATGAAATTAAGTGGGCATGCTTTCATAAACACAATATGGTTAAGCGCTGAATATGATTGAAATCGATCTAAACCTTAGTCTAAAGCCCATGACCCTAATAAAACGATTTCCAATTCTTTGGTTGACCTTTTCCTACTATATCAATTATATTAAGTTCAGTCCTTTTGATTGGGTTTACAACACATATATAATTTGAGTTAATTGGGCTGATTTTCGTTTGTCGGACACTATTAAAATGTAGTAGTGAAACTAAGTGAGTCTATGATATATAATACAAATTAGTAAGATTTCAAATAGGATTATAATCCAACCACAATTTCGTCAAATAATGTATGTTGAATTATTGTGCAGCATTTTTATACTCTTGCAATATGTTGCAACAGAGTATATTGGTTTTGTTCATCTGGCAGTTGTTTCTAACACCTAAAGCTAATCGAGATAGATATAGAGTAATATATATGTAAATTTTCATGATGACAAAATGAGTTGAATTCCGGGTGACTATCTGTTCATCCATCTGTCCGTTTAAGCGATAATATAAGCAAAAGTTAAGATATCTTGGTAAAACTAAGCTCCCAAGTAAGACACAAACTCCAAATTTGGTGCAGGTAATCGCAGTAGGAAAGGATACCAGTGCTTCGAAAATTTTTAAAATTGTGGCAATGGCCCCGCCCCCTTATAAGTTGCATGTACAGATCTCACAAGCCACTAAACTGCATCAACCAAACTTACTCAGAATAGGTATTTTTAGTACCCACTTATACACTGGGAATACACATACAAAAGTTATGTTGAAAACTACTAAAAGTTCGTTAGCTCGCTGAAGAAATATGTCAGAAACAGTAAATCTTACAGTAAGTATGGTGCGGAAGGGATGCATTGGAATCCATTCAAAAATTGGACAATGATTGTGCCACCACCCACTCTCCTGTGAAATACTAATATACTAATATCAACTAAATTTTGTGCGTAGCTTTGCTTTTATATTTTCATATTACAATTGAAAATGGACAAAATTGGATTACAGCCACGCCAACTTCCCATATAACATAATTTTAAATGCAATCTGATTCTTTCACTTTACAGTATATAAATCAAGCACCAATTAAGATATCGGATTAGAAGTTTACATTATTTCATTTCCTGATCAAAAATTATGGAAATCAGAATAAATGTTTTCAAGCTGTGTGAATTGCTTATGGCTAGTTTTTACTGAAAATATCGGTCAATCTGTGAGATATCTTAATGAAATTAGATAACGTTTTTTCCCGATAATAATGTGTCCTGATGTCAAAAAATTAGGAATTCGAGCAAATAATTGCCCTAGCAGCATATAGCTAATAAGCTCGGTCAATATGTAAGAAATTTTAGGAAAATTAAATGAACCATTAAATGAAATGAATTAAAGGAATGTTTATAATGGTGAATATACTATAGTTTGGTGGCAAAAGTGAAATTTTTCTTCGAATTAGCGCTGCGCCATAAACTACATATAATGATTATAGTTATTCTAGTGGACTCTATGCCGAATATGTCGGTCAATTGTGGAAATATGATTTCGAGCATCCTTTAGTTTAATGTCAAAAGTAAATTTATCTGCCTAGACCTTCTCCTAGCTTAGCTAGGGGCTTCTTAGCCTTTTCATTATACTCTCGCAACATGTTGCAACAGAATATGTTATTTTTGTTCACCTAATGGTTGTTTGTAACACCCAAACCTAATCGATGAGATATGGACATATCCATATATATATCCATATATATATATATATCCATATATATATATATATATAACATCCCAAACAAAGGTTAAGTTGAAAACTACTACAAGTGCGTTAACTCGCTAAAGGAACAAGTCAGAAACATAAAATCTTACAACAAATATGACACGGAAGGATTGCATAGGAATCCGTGTAAAATTTTGGTGACGGGTGTGGCACCGCCCACTTTTAGGTGGAATCCCATATCTCAAGATCGCCTTTACAAATTTCAACAAAATTAGGTATGTGATATTATATTTGCATTCTCATGTCACATTGTCGTTTCGTTTCGTTTAACAACCACGCCTACTTCTCATTTAACAGAATTTAAATTTCGTCTGATTCTTTCACTTTAATGTTTATAAATCAAGAACCAATTAAGATATCAGAATGAAACTTGATACAAATAGTGCCTTCATGATATGCCATTTCATGCGTAAAAATAGTCAAAATCGGCATATGCCTTTTCTAGCCACCAGAGCCTCAATATATGGACCTCTGTGCCTCAATCTGACTTTTTACCGAAAATATCGCAAATCTGTAAGATATTGTAACGAAATTGTAAGATTATCTTCCCATAATAATTATGTGATCTGGTGTCAAAAATGGGGAAAATCGGGTAAACACTTCCCCTAGCCCCCATCTACTTAATATAAGGACTTCAACCTCCCGGTAGACTTTATACCATATATTTCGGAGAATATGTAAGATATCTTAGGAAAATAAGGTCAATGTGTAATATTGGATATATGATAGATTAATGTCGAAAATGTTTGAAATCAGTCATTGATTTATACCGGCTAGACTTTATGCTGAATATGTCGATCACTGTGTGAGCTACTTCACAAAATTGCATATAAACAGCGTCCCAAGTATACTTAAGCAATGATAAATGTTAATAAGATCAGTGCAGATCTTTCTCTATCTCAAATATGCTCGATATAAGAATTCCCGACTTTCCAGCTGACTTTAAACCGTTTATGTTTTTCAATACGTGCGATATTTTAATGAAATTAAATGTAGATATGTTTTCTTATTTCTAATATAATGATTTCCTTTCCTCTGGTTGACTTTTCCTCATATATCTAATATATTCAATTAAGCCACTTTTGTTGAGTTTATATCGCATATATCTTATTTGAGTTAATTTGGTAGATTTTAATATAGATATCTCGAAAACGAAACAAAAAAATATAGTAATGAAAGTACGTGAGTCTATATCGTGTCATATAAGGTACCAAATATGATAGTAATCGATTTACGATTTCGTACAATAATGAATGTTGAATTCTTCCACAACATTTTTTAATATAAAGTCCTGAGCCAGCCAGCACCTGAAAGCATTTACCCACTTTTAATCCTCGCCTATTGCGAGAGTATAAGGTATTCAGTTGTACCCGAACTTAGCGCTTCCTTGCTTGTCATTACTACCTTCATTACCATATTTTGCTTCCTATACGAAATATTTATATTAAAATAACCTAATTAACTCAAATGAGATTTAACTCAACCAAAGTGGCTAAATTTAATAACAGGTTTAGTAAAAAGAAATCCATTATTTTTGCACTAAATTGGGGTTTTATTTAGCATAGTTAGAATGATATGATTTAGGTCAAATGTGCACCGTGTTGTTCGATAACTTGTTGTCATTTCAAGGGTAGTTTCATAATGTAACTCTTATAGAAACCCTAGTCGCTATTGGCAAAAAAACTGGAGCAGTCTATTCTCACAAGCTTATATATGTGCGGCCTGGTCTTATCTTAATGGAATACAATTCCTCTCTTATTGGCCAAAGCGGTCCTCTTCTGGGCGACTGCTTCCTTCAGACCGTCTAAGTGTTCACAGTACATGTCCGAATTACGAGTTTGGCCGCAGGGGAGCAGCCCGAAGTAAATGATTCCGTGCGAATTACACCAAACACATAGCGAAATCTTCCTGACCTTTAATTCTGGCTTGGCCATCCTTTACGCCGGCTCACCGCAATTCGCAAATAACGGATAACGACCGTTATCGCTTGACGTCGCCATACGTGGCCCACTTTTCATCACCAGTAAACATCCGTTTTTTTTGTGATTGGGGATATAAAGTTTACACCAAAGTCTAGATCGATTTCATTCATATTCAGAACTAAACATCATTATGTTTAAGAAAACTTAACTTCACTGTTCACTTAATTTCATTAATATATCACATATTTTGACCAACATAAACGGTTTAAAGTCAGCTGGAAAGTCGGAAATCACTATGTTGGGCCCCAATATACCCACTATGGGGAAGGTCTGGACTGATTGCATTCATTTTTGTCATTATACTCGTGTATACTCGAGAACATGTTTTCACACGATTTTATGAAGATAACTGACACACATGTATACGGCATAAAGTCAGCAAGAATAACGATATACGGTATAAAGTCAACCGGAAGTTCGAACTTTTGTGTATTAGGTATTTGGACAATAAGGGAAGGATTTGTCCGATTTTAGCCTTTTTTGACACGATGGAACATTATTACTAGAGACAAATGCTTTCTGAATTTCATTAATATTTCTTTCGAATTGACCGATATTTTCGGTAAAAAGTCAGCCATAAGAACAGAGATCCACATATGCGAAATTTGAGGGCTTGAAAGATATATGCCGTTTCACCATGTTTTGCCAAAAAATGGTATACCTTGAGGCCGCTATTTCGGTAAATTTTATTCCGATATATTAATTGGTGCTTGAGTTATATACTGTAAAGTGATAGAATCAGATTAAATTTAAAATTGTGTTATAAAGGAAGCAGGCGTGATTATGATCCGATTTCGCCAGCTTCCACACTGTAATCTATCTCGATTAGTTTTAGGTGTTACAAACAACTGTTATGTGAGCAAAACTATAATACTCTGTTGAATCATGTTCCAAGAGTATAAAAAGAACTTACCTCTGAATTCATAAAAATACAATAGTTTTGTAATATTAACGAATACCGGCCAGTGTAGATGAAGAATAGTATCGCTCTTTCAGCATAACGGTATTTCAATATGCTTTAATAACGATAGTTTGTATTTTAAGTTTTTAACTTTAGCTTTCGTTATTAGAAATGGTAGATAATGTTATTGTGTGTGGAAATATTTGATTCTGTTTATGCAATCTGTTGTCTTTGTCTTGCAGAGAAGTTGTTAAAGAGGACTTTTAAAAATTTCATTTCTAATCGGCCACACCTTTAGTTCTACTGTTTTAACTCTTAATATCGATAACGATTTTCGCTAGTAGGTACTCTGCTGGTCTACGTAAGTATAATGCCTTTAATATCTAAATTTAGTTTATCAAAATTAGCACTAGGAATTTCGTTCTTATTAAAATACAAAGTTAAAACATTAACATTTTTGCTTGTTCAGTAACCAATTATTCTAGCAGAGAGTTGAGAATTAAAATAATAATTTAATTCCAACTATAATATGTTATGAAAGAATGAGAGAAAAAATATGTACTTAGTTAATTTCAATAGTTTTGGATTGCTGTTGTTTTTATCCTATGCTTATGTTGTTTTATCCTAGAATGGTATGCTTTTAAATTTTTACTTAAACTTTGACTAAGGATAGATTCCTTTTGTTAATATAATGGAAGTTAATAACAGTTCTTTGTTTACTTTTATCTATGAGTTTTGGACTAAAAATGATAAAGCGCAATTTTCTCGGATATTTATATTACTGCGGTAACGAGAGATAAAACTGCAATCAAAGCATCGAGTTTTGAATAGAATCAGAAGTTAAATTAAGAAGTCGCTGAGGTTATTGCCTTACGGCAAAATATTGTGGTCAATAAACTCATAAAATCCACAATTAGGATTAGGAGAGGAATACTGATGATGAATGAAAAAATTCCACCTTTTGTTGTAAACAAAAATCTCTAAACTTCTTATTATTTCTGATGTTTTTAAAAATATTAACTACACTTTCAATGTAGCTCCTATCGTTCTCAATTTACTTGGCGAACCCACTTAATGCACTTGCTGATGGATAGTGGGAGCGTAGCAACATGCAACGATCTCGATCTAACCACAATGTTCGTCGTTTCAACATGATTTCCCGTTCCAGTGTGCTGCGTGTTTGCATGAGGCCAGTTTTGATATTTTCTGCCGTATCTAACTCGGACAACATCGCTGTGACTCCGCTTTGTATTGTTGCTACCTCGTCGATCAGATCTTGCTGTGCAAAATCACGACAGTTCTCAACGTTAGGCCTGAAGCTACGATTATCCATGCGAGTCTGAGCCACTTTCATAGCTGCATCAAAGCTACGAACTGCACGATGCAATTGAACAATGCGTGTCTCAGTATCGGCCAGCTTTTGGAGGCACTGGATGTGTTGCAAAAGAAAACAAATATTAGAAATAAAATCAGATATAATAATTATTGATATTGTAATACGCTTACATCGCGCAACTCATTTTCAAATCGTTGTAGATTTTCTTGAGTGCAATTTATACGGGCAATAAATGCGCGTTCTACGACATCTGCCTGGTTGCGTATATCACGCGCAGCATTCATCAAAATAGAATTCAGTGTTTGTCGTAATTTAACAGATTTTTGTCGACACTTCTCACACTCCTCCAATGTTTCTTTACTGAAATGCTCCCAATATTGTTCGGATGCTTGCCTGAGAAACATAATCATTTTACCATGTTTTTCTTTAACCTTTTTATGCCTTTAAATGTGACCAAATAAATGGGTTACTCACTCAGATGGTTGGCGTATTGACCCTGGTCGAAACATTATTATTTTTGAAAAGTTATTAAGTCCGACATTAATTGCATCAATTTCATAAGCTTCTTTTTTGTCGCTCCAATCATATTCAAGGCGTTGTCTTGCCGTACGATTTTCTACCTGCTGTTGTTCAAAATCTTCCAAAGTTTTTTTAAGCTGCTGACGTATCTCTGCAATCAGCGCCAATTCATTAATAAGCTCTTCCTCAGGAGTATCTCGAACCAATTCGGTATCGGCTCGGCCTGCACGCTTCTCAATACACTCTTTAGCTAAAATTGCAGTAAGGTTTATTATTATACATTGGTTGCTAAAAGAAATTGTAGATCGATTGCTCTCATAGTACCATTCCATTTTAACTTATATTCTGAGTCGCGTTCTCAAGTAGCCTCAGTCGCGCTTAATAATCTGAATAGCAGAAATATAATAGGGAAATAAAATGCTAGTAAACCAAATTGACGAAATTCATTATATTGGATAAATGAAAGGTGGTTTACAAAAGGACCGATGTTGTACTGGTTCCTGTCTAGCTGAATTTCATTAGAGAATTTATATTTTTAAACTGCTAATATACGGTAGTTATAGAGATCAAAAGTGTACAAATTCCTAAGTAGTATTAAGCTGTCATAACTAAATTAGAATAATATTAAAAGAAGTTATGCGAAATAGTAGTATGGAATTAAGCTGTTATTGTCAAACAGCACAGACATGCAGATTTTTGTTTTAATTTTTTGACTGTTGAAGTAAAAGCTATATTTTTATCAAGCGCAATAATTGAGATATCTTAATAAAACTTGGCACACGTGTTCCTTGGCACTCTGAAGAGGTTGGTATTGCCACTGGACGTAATCGGACAACTGCTACGCACACAAAATGCAGTTATACGAAAACCTATAAAATGCTACAACTAATCTCTCATTAATATACAAAGCCACAATTTGCTATAGAGAATCACAGTAGAGAGGGGCATGTGGGTTGAAAATTGAAAAAATGGTTTGAAACCCCTTAATAGATTTAATGTACATATCTAACAAACCACTAAAGGTACAATCATTAAATTTGCTGAGGGCAAATCTTTTCAACACCTCCTAAACAAATTACCCACCTTACTAAACAAATTCGTCAGAAGCATTAAATTTCACAGCCAACATTGTACTAAAAGGCTTCGCAGGAATCAGTATAAAAATTGGTCAATGGGGAACCTTTAGGTGAAATCTTATAATACCAATTTCAAATTGATAGATAACATTATATTTGCGTCCTTATGTTACAGCGTGAAAATGGGCGAAATCGGATTACAGCCACGCCTATTTCCCGTGTACCACAATGTTAAATTCAACATGATTCTTTCTCTTTACAGTATAAAACTCAATTATCAATGAAGATATCGGAATAAAACTTTACACAAATATTATGCTATTTCCTGCTCCGAAATGGTGGAAATCGAAAAATATTTTTCAAGCCCCCCATATAACGAATATTCGGATCTTTGTGGCTCTATCTGTCTTTATACAAAAATATCGGCGAATCTGTGAGATATCGTAATGAAATTCAAGGAGTATCATTTCATTATAATAATCTGCCCTCGTGTCAACAATTTGGGAAATCTGGTAAACATTTCGCCTAGCCCGTATACCTAATACAAGGACTTTCAAACTTCCGGTAGTATAAAGCCTATATGTGAGTTCTTTCTGTGATATTCAGAGATCGTCCCTTTCTGATAATAGTGTCTCCCTGTGTCTAAAATGGATAAAATCGGATCAGTATCAAACCTAGCCCCATATACCTAATATAAGAATTTCAAACATCCGGTTATCTTTAATACGGTATATGTACGGTCAATATGTAAGGTATCTTAGCAAAATTAAGTGAACGTACAATATTGGATATACCATAGCTTAGTGCCAAAAATGTGTGAAATTGGTGAAAGAATTACCCCAGCTTCCCTATACTACATATAATGATTTTCGTTATTCTACCATACTTTATGCCGAATATGTCGGTCACTGTGTGAGTTACCTTCACAAAATTGCGTCGAAACATGTCCTCTAGTGTACTTTGGTAATGGAAAATGTTAATGCAATCAGTTCAGACCTTCAACTATCCCAAATATACGTAATTTATGATTCCCAACTTTCCAGTTGACTTTAAACCTTTTATTTTAGTCAATATATGTAATATTTTAAAGAATTTAATTTGGATATAATTTGGATATATTTTCTTAAGCATAAAGTGGTTTCGCGCTAAATACTAATGAAATCGGTCTAGATTCCGCTCTGGTTGACTTTTTCCTCATATACCTAATATATTTAATTAAGCCACTTTTGTTGAGTTTATAGCGCATATATCTCATTTGAGTTGATTTGGTAGGTTTTAACATGTATATATCTCGGACATGAAGCAAAATATAGTAAGGAAAGTACGTCAGTCTATGACCTGTAACATAAGTTAATAAAATACCAAATCTGATTGTACTCCATTCACGATTTCGTCAAATCAATGTGGAATTCTTAAGCAACATTTTTTAATAAAAGTGATCCTTGCACATTGCGAGAGTACAAAATATCCGGTTACACCCGAATTTAGCCCTTCCTTTCTTGTTAATTATTGATAATATTATCGTAAAACAAATTAAATTAGCATTGTTTATAATTCCATTTTTATCGACTTGATAATGAAACATTTTCGTGGTAACTTACCTATCGATTCAGGAACACCCAAAATGACCAACGATTTTTTCAATCGGATTCGTTCCTCTTCCAAAGTACTTATCTCATCTGCCATACTTTTTATAGCCGTTTCCAGCGTAGTCTTCCACTTGTCCACCAGTTGGACACGTTGTGTCAAATTTTTGGTTGTTTCCGCCTGTGTCTTCTCGACCATCGCATTGATACGCATAAATGCAGTTTTCGAGCTGTACTGGTTTCTGTTCATATTTAAATGAAATTTTTATTGAGATGTATGTAATTTGTTAACGAGAAATACTTGATAGCTTTGTCGAAAATATCATTGGTTTTTTGTAAAGTATCCTTATTTTTTGTGCGCCATTCATTTGGGCTGAAGCGTGTTATTGAATACCGGTCTACAACTGGACGTGTGCCTGTTAAACCAGCCATGGGACTCCAATCCACTTTTCCTGTTGCCCATGGACCTATGGGACCCATCGGTTTGAGCAGATCTTTAGAAGGAAGCTCATCACCCGGCTGTGGAAGATAACAAGGAGGATTCTCAAATTCATCGGCTTTTGGATTGATTGTCAGCTATAAAAATGGTAATTTGTGTAAGGAGTTCTGATCCGGTAATTCTATCTTTCAATTTAATTTACGGCTATGTTCAGTTCGTTATTTTCCAGCGGTTTTGTTGCTGAATCCATTCGTTCGCACTCATCATTTGAAGTTAGCTTCTGAAAGGATTAAATTGTCAAGCAAATAGAAGAAAATATTTTGTCCAAAGCTAAACATATTATACACTATACACCTGCTCCACAAAATGAGTATTGCAAGGGTCAGATTCCATTTCAATATTAAAAATAGATTTATACACATATACACAAATAAAAAAATTAATTTAAAATTTTACTAAGACATCAATTTTTCTTTACGAAGTTTTATTTTGACATTCCAAATATTTTTTTATTTTGTAACTAAGCATTTTTACCAAGCACATGCGCATTATTCAATTTTCCAGTAGTATCTGCAAGCAAAATCGAACAAGAAACCAATAATAAATACCGCTGCTCCAGGAGGGAACCTTTACCCAAAAAAAAAGATGCCGTGAACATTTTCACAGGAAAAAGCTAACATACGAAAGCAACATTTTCCAGCAACATTTTGCACAGGGAGAAACTCAGTTTGAACAAGTAAGGAAGGGCTAAGTTCAGGTGCAACAGAACATACATTACACGGTCGGATCGGTTTCACGCATTTGCGGAACTAAACTATACAGTATCCACGATTAGGTTTTCATCTAATATTACTACGATATCTTATATATTGACCAATATAAAGTCAACCGGCTATTTGAAAATCACTGTATTAGGTAAATGGGGGCTATGGGAAATATTGCCCACATTTTCTCTATATTTGGTAGAAGGACACACTATTTTCAAAGAAAGACCTTTTATGAATTTCATTACATATATATACGATATCAAGACAATCGGCAGTTCGAAAATCCTTATAGTAAATGGAGATTATGGAAAGTATTGACCCGATTTTAACTTTTTTACGACACAAGAGCAGGTTATCATCATGAAATGATTTTCTTTGAATTTCACTAATATATCTCACAGATTGACTGATATTTTCGATAAAAAAGTTCAGTCATAGGCATTGGTGTCCATATATTCGGTATCCGGAGATTTCACCGTAAAGTAGGCGGTGCCATACCAATTTTGTCCAATTTTTACATTGGTTCCTTTGATGCTGTCTCTGTGATCTTGGATGTGAAATTTAATACTTCTGGAATGGTTTTTCAGCGAGTTAACGCACTTCTAGTAGTTTGCTATATAACCGTTAAATGGAGAGTGAGCGTGATTTCAATCCGATTTCAGCCATTTTCACACCGTCTAAGAAGGTGCTGGAGAAATTAATTTTCAGCAAATCTTGTTTGAGTTCTCGTTAGTGATTTCTCAGATGTGTACATTAAACTTATTAGGAGGCGGGGCCATACCCGCCTTTTAGAAATTTTCAACTTGAAGGTGCCGCTCCATACTGTGATTCTCTGTACCAAGTTTAAGCTTAATATCTTAATTGAGAGCTTAGTTATAGAATTTCATAGGTTTTCGTTTAACAGCATTTACCAACTCCAATCCCAACTTCCTTAGAGTGCCAAGGAACACGTGTACCAAGTTTTATCAGGTTATTTCAATTTTTATTCAAGTCATCGCTGCACGGACAGACGGACAGACAGACACCCGGATTTCAATCCGTCTTGTCATCCTGATCATTTATATATATATAACTCTACATTAATCTCGATTAGTTCTGGGTGTTACAAACAACCGTTAACAAAATTAATATACTCCGTTGTAACATGATACGAGAGTATAAATAACAAAATCAAGTTAAATAAATATAAAGAAGGAAAATGGTGGCTAAAACTGCTAACAATCTAACTCTAGCTCAAGTAAGGACGTAAAAAGAAATATTTTGCACTAACTCTTGGGAATTAAAAAGGGGCTCTTGGGACTCTTGGGAATTCAAATATCAATTAACAATAACACACATTTTAAATTCCATATCGGAATAAAATTTTACACAAATAGTACCTTAAAGATGTAGCTATTTCATCTAAAAATGGCTGAAATCGGACAACTTTTTAAGGCCCCAGATACCGTCCTCATCGCCGATGTGTTATTGCCACTGCCTTTATGTTGAATGCTCATAATAATGTGGCCCGACGCTAAAAATGGATAAATTAGCTCAGTACTTTCCCATACCATAAGGATTTGCAACCCTCTTGTTGATTTTATGCCGTATATATCGGTCAATATATGAGATACTTGGCAAAATTAAGTGAACGTATAATCTTGGACTTACTATAGTTCAATGCCGAATATTGGTGAAATCGGTCCATTAATTATCCCAGCCCGCATATACCTATTATAATGATTTTCGTTATTCTAATTGTCCTTTTGTCTAATATATCGGTCAATGAATGAGTTATCTTAGTAAAATTGGGTGTAAATATGTTTTAAAACATATTTAGTCTAATACAAAATTAAATGAAATTAGTCCTGACTTTCCCCTAGGACCAGTATACCTAGTACAATGATTTTCGATTTTCCGGTGGACTATACCGGTTGTTATACTTTGGACCATACACGAATTATCCACGAATTATCCACGAATTCGTGTATATACATATAAAATATTCGTGTATTATGGAATACACGAATGATCTCTTAATTAAGTATAGTGGACATGTTGACTACAACACGGTTTAGCGGAATATATGATAGGTTTACGGTACATATTGTATATATCTCAAAAAGCTATATCAACTAAATATTTATTTTCAGCATTTCTTTATATAGTGCGCAAATGGCTGAAATCTGATAATATTTATGCGTCATTTATCTGTATGGATCAAAACTACAAAAATTGCGATATCTTGTTCTAGAAAAAAGATAATCTATTTTTTCTGCTTTAAAATGAAGGTTTTATTTAGCATAGCTAGAAAGATACGATTTATGTCAAATATGTTTAAATATGTAGTTTCATAATGCCACTCCCATAGAAACCCTCTACCCTATTGGCAAAAAACAGGGACATTCGAATTTCACAAGTTTCTCTTGAGGCGAATTTTTCACCAGCAAAATTATTCACCACACACAGAAACAGGTAGTAATCATTTGGTGTCAGGTCCGGGCTATAAGATGGATGCATATTAACCTTCAAAAAAAGCTCCCGGAGCTTAGGGCGAGTGACTATCGATGGAACACAATTCCTCTCCTATTGGCTAATGCTGGCCGCTTGTGTGCAATTGGTTCATTCAAACGGTCCAATTCTTGACAGTACAGGTCCGAATTAAGAGTTTAGCAGTAGGGGATCAGCTTATAGTAGATGATTCCCTGCCAATCCTACCAAACAAATAGCAAAGCTTTTCTGGCCGTCACTCCTGGCTTGGTCACCACATGCGACGACTCACTGCTATTCGACTACAACCGTTTTTGCTTGATGTTGTCGTAAGCGACCTACTTTTCATCACCAGTAACATTCATTTCAGAAATAGGTCGATTTTGTTGCGATTCAGAAACGATTCGCAGATGGAAATTCGGTCTATGATGTTTTTGTGCGTTAACTCGTGTGGCACCTATACACGAAGGTTCTTTTTGCTTCTGAGCAATAGAAACAGTGCTTACATTACGGTCTGACTCGACTATTTTTATTACTTTATCGATATTTTCGACAAATGTTCTTCCAGAGAGTCGCAGATCTTTGGCATCAAAAGTTTCAGGACAAGAAACACTATTCACATTTTCAGCCACCTGGCTTGTAACTGTAACTATAAAATATGGCGTAGATTCTCATTGCTGGTGTCCATCTTTAACGCATGATCAAACAGTACTGAGTCAAACAATCACTAAACTGCCTCAGAATTTTTTTTGGTACGAAATCTTATATTTAAGCCATATATTCTGAAAATAATGAATTTTTTTTTACTAGATCTAACATTTCAAAGAAAAACGTCAGAATTTTGTAGTGAAAATAGTACGGTATTCTTTCATGCGAACCAGTATAAAATTTTTACAATAGACGTTGCACCGCCCACTTTTGTTGAAAACTCATCAGCAACTACTCAACCAATTTCAACCAGAATTGGCACATAACAGTTCTTTGACATTATTATTTTAGTTTGAAAATATTTTTATATATTTTTCAATCGGATTATAACCACACCTACTTCCCATATAGCTAATTATTAAATTCTATCAGATTCTCTAACGTTATTATACATACATAAATCAAGCGCACCAATGGAAACATCGGAATAAAAGTTTGTGTTGGCACCTCTCATCTAAAAATGTCGAAATCAGATTATAATTTTTCAAACCAGCTTTCAGTATTTCAATATTGAATAAGGGGACCTCAGTCTCCGCATGAAAAAAATCAGTAAACTTATAAGATATCTTAATGAAATTATATGCACATCTTTTCATGATAATAATATGGTCTGGTGCAAACAATTTATAATTTCTGTTCGAATTTTATTCTATCCCCGTATACCTTTTACAGTTATTTTCGAACTTCCGGGTGACTTTGTATCGTATATTACTGTCAATATGATAGATGCTTTAATGAAATTATGTGGACATGGTAAATGTTCGACAAATCCGACAAATATCGATAAGGATGACATGATCCGAGACTTTGTCATTTTTCTCTCGAACGCGTTTCCTGATTAAGTTGGTAGCAATGGAGGTCACAGAATTGTGAACGGCTGATATTAAAAATGGCGGGATGCCAGAAATAAATGGACCGAATTAGAGGATGTGACTACGAAGAGAGGAAGATAACGAACGAATATAAAGGGCAGGGACTCAATGTTCATCAAAGGCTATGGACGTGAACACGATTTTGGCTACAATGTCGCAGATGTCATCACAAGTCTCAGTATAAGTGTTCTCACAGATAGCAGAGGTATTATCACAAATGCTGGCACAACAATCGTAATTGTCCTCGGAGTTGAAAGCTCACGCGGCGCGTTATGTTTAAGAAAACTTTGCTTCACTGTTCACTTAATTTCATTAATATATCACATATTTTGACCAACATAAACGGTTTAAAGTCAGCTGGAAAGTCGGAAATCACTATGTTGGGCCCCAATATACCCACTATGGGGAAGGTCTGGACTGATTGCATTCATTTTTGTCATTATACTCGTGTATACTCGAGAACATGTTTTCACACGATTTTATGAAGATAACTGACACACATATATACGGCATAAAGTCAGCAAGAATAACGATATACGGTATAAAGTCAACCGGAAGTTCGAACTTTTGTGTATTAGGTATTTGGACAATAAGGGAAGGATTTGTGCGATTTTAGCCTTTTTTGACACGATGGAACATTATTACTAGAGACAAATGCTTTCTGAATTTCATTAATATTTCTTTCGAATTGACCGATATTTTCGGTAAAAAGTCAGCCATAAGAACAGAGATCCACATATGCGAAATTTGAGGGCTTGAAAGATATATGCCGTTTCACCATGTTTTGCCAAAAAATGGTATACCTTGAGGCCGCTATTTCGGTAAATTTTATTCCGATATATTAATTGGTGCTTGAGTTATATACTGTAAAGTGATAGAATCAGATTAAATTTAAAATTGTGTTATAAAGGAAGCAGTCGTGATTATGATCCGATTTCGCCAGCTTCCACACTGTAATCTATCTCGATTAGTTTTAGGTGTTACAAACAACTGTTATGTGAGCAAAACTATAATACTCTGTTGAATCATGTTCCAAGAGTATAAAAAGAACTTACCTCTGAATTCATAAAAATAGTTTTGTAATATTAACGAATACCGGCCAGTGTAGATGAAGAATAGTATCGCTCTTTCAGCATAACGGTATTTCAATATGCTTTAATAACGATAGTTTGTATTTTAAGTTTTTAACTTTAGCTTTCGTTATTAGAAATGGTAGATAATGTTATTGTGTGTGGAAATATTTGATTCTGTTTATGCAATCTGTTGTCTTTGTATTGCAGAGAAGTTGTTAAAGAGGACTTTTAAAAATTTCATTTCTAATCGGCCACACCTTTAGTTCTACTGTTTTAACTCTTAATATCGATAACGATTTTCGCTAGTAGGTACTCTGCTGGTCTACGTAAGTATAATGCCTTTAATATCTAAATTTAGTTTATCAAAATTAGCACTAGGAATTTCGTTCTTATTAAAATACAAAGTTAAAACATTAACATTTTTGCTTGTTCAGTAACCAATTATTCTAGCAGAGAGTTGAGAATTAAAATAATAATTTAATTCCAACTATAATATGTTATGAAAGAATGAGAGAAAAAATATGTACTTAGTTAATTTCAATAGTTTTGGATTGCTGTTGTTTTTATCCTATGCTTATGTTGTTTTATCCTAGAATGGTATGCTTTTAAATTTTTACTTAAACTTTGACTAAGGATAGATTCCTTTTGTTAATATAATGGAAGTTAATAACAGTTCTTTGTTTACTTTTATCTATGAGTTTTGGATTAAAAATGATAAAGCACAATTTTCTCGAATATTTATATTACTGCGGTAACGAGAGATAAAATTGCAATCAAAGCATCGAATTTTGAATAGAATCAGAAGTTAAATTAAGAAGTCGCTGAGGTTATTGCCTTACGGCAAAATATTGTGGTCAATAAACTCATAAAATCCACAATTAGGGTTAGGAGAGGAATACTGATGATGAATGAAAAAATTCCACCTTTTGTTGTAAACAAAAATCTCTAAACTTCTTATTATTTCTGATGTTTTTAAAAATATTAACTACACTTTCAATGTAGCTCCTATCGTTCTCAATTTACTTGGCGAACCCACTTAATGCACTTGCTGATGTATAGTGGGAGCGTAGCAACATGCAACGATCTCGATCTAACCACAATGTTCGTCGTTTCAACATGATTTCCCGTTCCAGTGTGCTGCGTGTTTGCATGAGGCCAGTTTTGATATTTTCTGCCGTATCTAACTCGGACAACATCGCTGTGACTCCGCTTTGTATTGTTGCTACCTCGTCGATCAGATCTTGCTGTGCAAAATCACGACAGAACGTTAGGCCTGAAGCTACGATTATCCATGCGAGTCTGAGCCACTTTCATAACTGCATCAAAGCTACGAACTGCACGATGCAATTGAACAATACGTGTCTGTTGAAAGCTCACGCGGCGTGTATACCGATGCAGGTGACCTGACAAATGAAAGAGGTTTCGACCCAGATTTCAGTACAACTGTCCTCACGGGTAGCAGAGCTGTCATCGCAGTTGAAAAGGCAGGAGGCACGTATATCGACGCGGGTGGCCTCACATATAGCAGAGGTGTCGACGTAGATTTCAGCACAGGCGAGCTACGGTTAAATCGGTCAATTATGCCAACAGGCTCTGCCAAGGTAAAAACCTCATCCTTTGACGGCACAATTTCGTTTCAGGTTTTTAAGCTTCAGTTTGAAAAGCCGGAGATAATTGGAATGCTGAAGATAAAGTCGCTGCGTTATTCGTTGCATTAAAAGGGTTTGCCGCAGATTTACAAACCATTCTCAATTGCAAATCAAGTAGTTATGAAACGTAGATGGGTGCAGTAGAAAGACTATATGGTAGTGAGTACAGGAAGTAGGTCTTCCACATCGAGTTGCTAAATCGCCACCAGAAAACCAAGGAGTCTCTGCAGTAATTTGCTGCACAGGATGAGAGGCCATCTCAATACTAAAAAAGAGATCTCTATCTCAAAAAGATCAAGCAGATTTCAAATCAAACCAATCGTTGAACTAAAGTGAACCAGCCGAAAAGGGAACGGGCTGGCTCCCGCAAGTGAATGCCCGTATAATCTCCATCTCACTAATAAGCAGGCATACGAGTAACGCAAAAAGAGCATCTTGACTGTGGATACGGGCGCGTCACATTCCATAATTAGATGTGATCTTGTCAATAAAAAGTAAAACCATAACTAGGTCAAAGTTAAGTTAATAACAAAAAAGCAACAGATTCCACCAAAATCAGAAGCAGTTATTTTGGCAGTAATAGATGAAGACTATGGAACAAGCAAGTTGTGGGTTGTTGAAGACGCAGAAGAAACTACACCAATCTTATTTATAACAAAACATTGACTATGATAAATCAAGACGAACTTGTTTCAGTAAGAGTACTCACCAATCCAACTTTCCAAAAGAGCTATAAGGCAGTGTCACGAAATTGAGGTCGTGACGAATTGCGGAACACGTCTTGAGCGAAATTCCACCAATAAAAATGACATGAGTGAAATTAACTCGTGGGCACAGGAACTACAGGCAGACCATCAAAATAAGGCTAAACAACTCCTTCTCAGATACTCCATCATATTTGATCAAGACGATTCCAAACCAGGCAGAACCAAAGTTGTGAAACATTTTATTAACACAGGAGATGTGAGACCAATCCGCCAGGCTCTTCGTAGCGTTCCATTAGCAAAACGTCAAGTTATAAGCCATGAAATGAGCGAAAGTGAAAAAATAAAAGCATTGCACTGGAAGACAGGTGTGGTGTACTTAGACGATACCATCGTGCTGGGTAAAAACTTCGATGAATACTTTAAGAACATGGAAGAGGTCCAAGGCTAGGGCTAGTCGAAAGCTGAGTCCGAGGAATTATTCCCTGTTGCAAAAGGAAGCAAGCTACCTAGGACACAAAACAACAACGGAGGGCATTTTCCCAGCTCACGAAAAGATAGAGGCAGTAAAAGATTGGCGAGGTTTTAAAAAATTACATAATTTGCGAAATGAAAAAGAACAAAGCCTTTCAGTGGAATAAAAAATGGGAAGTGGTTTTCCAAACCCGTCAAAAACGGTTATGTACTGCGCTATTGTTAGCATATCTGGTCTCAGGATCAGGATGTTTATTTTGGATACGGGTGTTAGTGGGTATGCAATTGAAGGTTATTTATTATATTTAAGGAACTCAGACCAGTTGACACGGTGGATTGAGAGACTCCGAAGTCACGACCTCTCTATAGAGCACTACAATGGTAGTAATCGTGGAAATGCGGATGCGATCTCCCGCACTCCCTGTAATTTGGAATGCTGACATTGCTCAAAAGCTGAGGCCAAAGACGACATTATAGATATCTGATTAATGACAATAACATCGGCAGTAGACTGGGATCCGAAGGAACTACGAAAATGTCAGCAGGAAGATCTAGATTTGAAACTTCTAATGTGTGGAGTGGAACTGAACAAACCTCTAACCTCCTCCCCTCTAGGGTAGAAATGGCTGCAGAAAGCCCAGTCGCAAAGGCATATTGAGCACAGTGGAACAGTTCAAAGCTGGTGTCTAGCTGCTGGCATCGAGTATAGGAAAGCGAACATGGGTAAAGTTCAAGTGTTCTTATGATTACTCCGAAAGTAAGAATTCCCGAACTTCTCAACGAGCTGCATAACGGTCCATTTGGAGGGCACAAGGAGTTCGCAAATACCTTGGAAAAATGAAAGCAAAGGTTTTATTGCAATGGTTGTCGTCAATAAGTTATATAGTGAATTGCCAATTGTTCTGAGTGCATTGCAGCTACTGGTCCATTTCCTACCAACAAATTAGGAAACAAATATGTTTTCAGACGTCAATTTAACAAATTAGTTGCGGTCAATGCCGTCAAATGGGAAAAATAAGCAATAAAAAATTTTTCTGATAGATTCAGCCGTACCGGGCACGTGCGTAAACAGTTGTTTATATGTGCATCAACTGCTCTGTCGTTATCGTTATCGACTGTGACCGGTGTTGCCACACTGGTCCTATAAAAATAAAACAAAAATTTTACTCCCAACTGCATTGTCAATCAAACGACAGGTTGCTAATATCCAGCAGGGAAATTACTAAAATATAACAAATAAGGAGGGGCTAAGTTCGGGTGTAACCGAACATTTTATACTATCGCAAGGATCAGAGGCGGGGAAATGTTTCAACGAAATGTGTCGGGTGCTGGCATAACTTTATATTAAAAAATGTTGCGGATGAATTCAGTATTCATTATTCGAAGAAATTGTCAATGGACTGCAATCATATTTAGTATCTTATTACTTTTTATACCAGGCCATAGACTCATGTACTTTCGTTGCTATATTTTGCTTCGTGTCAGAGATATTTATATTAAAATCTACCAAATTAACTCAAAGGCGATATATGCGATACAAACTCAACCAAAGTGGTTTAATAAATATATTAGATACATGAGGAAAAAGTCAACCAGAGAAAAGGAAACCATTCTATTAGGAATAAGCGGGTTAGACCATGGTCTAGACCTGGTTCTTTCATATTTAACCGGAAATCACATTGTATTTAAGAAAACAAATCCACTTAATTTCATTAAAATATCACATATATTAACCAACATAAACGGTAAAAAGTTAGATGAAAAGTCGGGTTTTATTGTATCGGGCATTTTTGTGATATAGGAAGATCTGCGCTGATCACATTAACTCTTTTCATTATTCAAGTATATTAGGGAACATGTTTTCACGCAATTTTGTGAAGGTAACTCACACAGTTATTTCAATTTTTATTCAAGTCATCGCTGCACGGACAGACGGACAGACAGACACCCGGATTTCAACCCGTCTCGTCATCCTGATCATTTATATATATATAACTCTACATTAATCTCGATTAGTGCTGGGTGTTACAAACAACCGTTAACAAAATTAATATACTCCGTTGTAACATGATACGAGAGTATAAATAACAAAATCAAGTTAAATAAATATAAAGTAGGAAAATGGTGGCTAAAACTGCTAACAATCTAACTCTAACTCAAGTAAGGACGTAAAAAGAAATATTTTGCACTAACTCTTGGGAATTAAGAAGGGGCAAATACGAGTATTATAAAATGTTTGCTTTAAAGTAAAGGGGTTTGAAGCATATCAGAAAGACTCAATCTTACTGTAAATAGGGTATGGAAGGGCTGAATAAGAAGCCATGGAAAATTTTATTGATGGGCCCACTTTTAGAAGAAATCCTATATCCCAAGAGAGCCTAAACCAATTTAAACCAAATTTGGTACAAGGCATTCTCACTCACACATTTACACTCTTGTGTAAAAAATAGAGAAAATTAGATGAAATCTTCTCCTTGCCCCCATATATCTAATACAAAGATTTTTGAACTTTCGGTTGAATTCATAGCATATATTTCGGTTAATATATGAGTTATCCCTGTGAAATTCAGAAAGCTGAAAGAAGTTCTGATAACTGTGCGTCCGTGTGCTTAAAATGGATAAAATCGGATAAATACTATCCCTATCCCCCATGTACCTAATATAAAGATTTTCAATCTTCCGGTATATTTTATACCGTACCGTAATGAAATTGAAGTATTATCTTTCCATGATAACAACGTGCTCTTGTGCCGAATATAGGGAAAATGGGGTAAATACTTCCCTTAGCCCCCATATACATATAATAAGGACTTCGACCTTCCGTTGGACTTTATACCATAGTTTAATGCCGAAAGTGTGTGAAATAGTTCGACGAATTATCCCAGCTCCCATATAACAACATTTTCTCGCTTGGACAGCATTTTTACCTTTTCTGAAGTTAAAAAGTAAAATATGACGAAAATGCTGCTTATTGCTCTCCATATTTAAAAAGGCACCAACCAAAAACTACTGGGTAGAATTAATAGAACTTTTTCACACACAAGCCTTGCAATATCAGCTCTCATGACATATAATGGTTATGGGGCTTAAGTGTGAAGTTAGTTTCGAAAAAACGTAATTAAGTCCTCTGGCGGGAAAAAACGAAATGACTTTCCGAACAACCCAATACATATAATGATTTTCTTTATTCTAGGAGACTCTATGCCGAATATGTCGGTCAGTGTGTGAAGTATCTTCATAAAATTGTGTAGAAACATGTTCTGCAGTGTACTTGAGTAATGACAACAGTTAATGTAATCAGTACAGACCTTCCCTTAGCCCAAATATATCAGATATAATGATTTGGAACTTTTGACGTGACTTTAACCCGTTTATGTGGGTCTATATGTGATATTTTACAATGTGATTTCGCGCTAAATATGAAAGAAATCGGTCTATGGTCTCTACACCTAAGCCCCTTATTCTTAATATAATGATTTCCGATTCTCTGGTTAACCTTTTCCTCATACACTTAATATATTTAGTTAAGCCACTTTGGTTGAGTTCATATCACATATATCTTATTTTAGTTATGTCTATGAGTCTATGACCTGTAATATAAGCTAATAAGATACCAAATATGATTGTAATCCATTCACGGTTATAGCGAATAATGAGTGGTGAATGCTTACGCAACATATTTTAATATAAAGTTTTGCCAACACCTGGAAGTATTTCCCCTCGTTTATATAGAGAGTATAAAGAGAGTATAGAACTCATAGTTATATAGATACTATACATAGGTACTATAGATACTATACAATAGAATACTGAAAATTGTCCTGCCTATCATAACTAAATAACACAAAAATGATCGCCTATGGGCGGTGGAGCTACAATCCTACCAGAACATAATGAGGCAACATGAGCAAGCATCTCACCAAGTAATATTTGCTCAGTATTTTTGCCGAAATCTCTCCGCATACACTTGGTTGATGCAGAAGCACCTTCTAGAAATATTAATAACACATTTCCAAAATACTCTGACCACGCAACATCTCACTTAACAAACATAATCGCCTACTGAATAATGCATGTAGTTAAATTTCTGCTTAATATGCATACAAACGGTCTGTCAATTAAAGTTTTGATCACCTAACGGTTATTTGTAACATATAAAACTAATCGAGATAGTTATAGACCTATATGTCTCAAAATGGTCAGGATAACGACACGAGCTGAATTCCGTGTGACTGTCTGTCCGCCCGTCGGTGCAAGCGATAACTTGAGTAAAAATTTAGATACCTTTATGAAATTTGGTACACAAAACCTTGGCACCTTAAAGAGTGCCAGCCACGCCCGCAAATGTCCTTGAGTGAAAAATGATAAACAAGCCAGAACATATCCTTTAGCATCTTATCATAGGTGTGAAAATGGGTGAAATCGGATAATAACTACGTCCACCCCCATATAACGGTTATGTTCCTTATTACTTAAAGAGCGATAGAACTCGCAAAAGTAAAACGCGAAAAGCACTAAATTTCGCAGTAAATGTGGTCCGGTAAGTTCGCATATCAATCGGTATAAAAATTGGAGAAAGAAATGACACACCCACTTTTAGGGGAAATCTAATATCTCAGCAACTACTTCACTAAATTCATTATATGTTATAGTTTAAAAAGGGGCAAAACCGAATCGCAACCACGCCTACTTCCCATAAAGCACAAATTTAAGTTCTCCGAGATGCTATCACTTTACAATATATAAATGAAACACCAAATAAGATATCGAAGTAAAACTTTGAACAAAGAGTGCCTTGCTACTCCTTGCTAAAAATTACAGAAATTTTAATATAACTCTGCACTCCCTCAGATACCGAATATGAGGCCTTTGATTGACATTTTACTAAAAATATCGGTCAATCTGAAATATGTATTAATGAAATTCAAAGGACATATTTTCTTGATATTAGTCTGCCTAGTGCTAAGAATTTATAGTTTCTAGCCTCCATATACTCGTACATAATGTAAGATTTTTCAAGTTTAAGTTTTTAAAATTAACTAAACGTATAATCTTGGATGTACTATAGTTCAATTTGGTTTATACATATATTGGTCAATATGTTCGATGTTTTAAAGAAATTAATTGAACATGTGTTCTTGATCTTAATATGATTAAGCGTTAAATATGAATGGTACTGGTCTAGCCTCCATATCCCCAATATAATGATTTCCGCCCCTCTGGTTAACTTTTCCGTCATATTTCCCTGTCTTTGATCAAGTAACGGGAATTTTCGTTTTTTGAAAAAAAAAAAAATACTTTATTCGTCTACATTAATGTTGTCGCCTTCAAAATAGTCTCCATGCGATATTAGGCACTTATGCTAGCGCTCCTTTCAATCGTCGAAACACTTGATATTTGGGATAGCCTTTAGTTCTTTCAGCGATGCGCGTATGGCGAATATGAACGCTAAGGCATCGCCCCAGTATTGTTTTTGGCCAAGAATTCAGGAACAAGCAACGAAATGTGAAGAGAATTGAGCAAAAGTGAGCAAAAGCCATGAATTGTTTTTATACAAATCCTGGCGTTTTTTTGGATTGCTTCACGCAAACGGCGTTGAAGGCCATTATGCCATTAAAGTCGAAGAATACAGTCGAAAAAACCACGAATATGTGTCCGCAACCGTACCAAAGCAAACAGAAGTGACAAATTTTGATTGTGTTTTAATGGGCAATAAAAACTGTGTTAACGCGGGATTTAAAGGATATAGAAAATATACGCATCCAAAGGTACGGTTTGGCAAAGGATTTGCTTATGTCGTCAGCAAACAGGCAGGTTGATTACATATATTCTGCTCTACAAGCAATGAAATTTATGAGAAATAATGTTTGGAGAAATACGTATGTTTTTATTAGAAGTAATTATATTGTATTTATTTTGCCCAGATTTGGCAACATCGCATTATCCTGGAAGAACTTTGGAGCGGTATCAGCATTCATAGAATTTGTCCCCAAGGCGTAGAAACCTTTGAATACACCGATGCCAAGTTGAGTTTAGTAATATTAGGTGTTTGGTTAACGAGAACTTTAAGGTCTCATGCTAAAATGTTAAACATTTTTTAAAACGTTGGATTGCAGCAGTTAATTAGAATTACACTTTAGTAAAAGATATTGCTACAGATTTTGAACCCATGAAGGAAATTTTTTCTTTAAAATATAGCGTACGAGTTTCCGGGTTTTCTCGCACCCATTTCTTATATTTTCGATTTAATATTTATTTTTTATGTAGTTCACTATACAAATCACGTAAATTTTGAAGTACCAAAGTTAGGAAAAATCACAAGCTTTTATTCTAAAACACTTTTAATTTAGAGTGAGGTCCAAGATATGTATTACATTAACCTATCTTAATAAGTATTCTTCATATTTTGGAAAAATTTAATTGTAAACGGGAACACCACTTCTGGTTTCTTTTGGAGCAAGCTATGTATGTAATCGTAAAAGAAATCCACGATTTCGGGATGGTGGTGTAAATAGCATTGGGCATTCTCTAATGTAAGTTTCTTCTTCTTTTGATAATGTTTGAATAGCAAATTGTCAGCCTTCCACATCAATTCCAGTTTAGGTAAAATTCGTTCTCTCGGTTTCAGAGGGGAACGTATCGCATGTAATAAATAGTTATATTTGGGCCAGAAGTGCAAAACAATTTTTCCATTGGATGTAAAGTACGTTTCCGATGTCTCTTCAGCCACTTCATTGAAATATTTGAAATTCTTAGCAACTATAACGTTAGCGAAGTGACGATAGAATATGCGCAATTTTTTGCGCTCTTTTGCTACAGTGATTATACCATGCAACACTTTTCCTGAAATTAAATTAAATTTTGAATGTACATATTTATGTACTGATATCGCAATTAAAATGTTTGATAAAAACATTAATTTGATTTCTTCGTTTTGATCAACTTCGTTTTCAAAATTTTACTCTAATATATTGTGTTAAAAGTCACATGTGTATTTACACAATAATGTAATTTACAAATATGTATACAATATGTACACAACATTTGCACATATTTTGTGTTCTTTTCGAAAAGGTAAACACATAATAACTGTCAAACTTTCATAGTTATTGTAAACAAAAACATTCCTCAATCTTTCGTTAATAAAGTTAAGTATTTATATGTCGAATTCACTTCAAAAAGTTATCGGAGGGATCGGATCTAACTTTTATGTCTATAGACATTATGTACAGTGCCTCACAGGAATATTCACCATAACTTCTGAATGTACAATATATCTATAAGTACAAATGCCAAAATTTTGATATCTTCAATGTACAGAAGAATCTTGCAAAAGTTAACCCCGGCAACAGTAAAACGCTCGGCTTGGTTAATCGGTTTTTAGCGTTCAAGTCATCTATAATTGGCAGCACTACTGCCATCAAAGGCTCCTGAACAGGTAAAATGACGAGCACCACTAAGACTAAGAGTCGCGAAAACACTGCGTTATTTATGAGATCATATTTTTTAGAGAATATTACCTGCTTTTCTAACTTTTATTTAAAGAGATTTAATATGAGTATTATTTTAGAAAGAATGGGATTTGTAGCAAAGCAGCTGTGTTTTCCTGAGCAGAGTTAAATGTCAAATATGTAAATACATATTTTAATCAGAATTCCCTGAAATTATTATTTACACTTCGATTTATGAATGAATATATTTATTAAATATATAACTAGCCCAGGAAAAGTAATGTTTTATTAATTTTTTCATATTGAAATTTTACATGCTAATTTTGAAAATCGTTTGGCATTAAAATATATATGTAGGGAAGGACCTAATATAGGATATCAACCTTGTAAAACTAATGTTGATTACGTATACTTTTAAATACCCAAGAAATACAATAAAAAGCCCAAAACTTGTCTCTTCCCATAGTGGCACCACTGTCAAATGTTATAAGAAATGCAAATTTTGGCAGGGCTTTCTCAAATTAAAGAGTTTCGCATCATATTATCCAGGGTTTACATACAGCGTATTAATTTTTAAAAAGGAAAGCAAGGATGACCCAAAAGTTTATTTGGAAACAAAAACAAGTGTGTGCTCAGTCTTGTTACGGGTACTCTCAGAATTGATTTTTGTTTTGTGTAAAAAATTGTTGCCGAGGTTATGCCTGGCCTAGCCCAAATTTACTAAATTGTGAGTGTTTAAATTTGTGAGTATTTGCGAATTATTTATAATTTTAAAAAACGTCAACTAAGCAGATCATCACAAATTTGAACATTGAATTTATTTTGGATTTAGAATAAATTTGGATTACAATAAAAAAAAATATTAACTATAGAATTAAATATAGAACTATTAAAAATAGAAGAGATATTCCAAAAAAAAAACACCCAGACCCACTAGAAATCAATTTGAATTAAGAGTGACTTGTAAGAGAGTGAAAAAAGAAAAGAAAAAATTATTTTTGTGGTAGAACTAAATCATTGATATAAATGTAGCGTGTTAGTTCCAAAAAAACTTATGTCTAATATTGTATTTTTTCGAATTTTGAGAACCGCTTGGAAATTTTTATAATTCGGAAAAAATTCGGAAAACTTTGACTTAACTTTGAGTTAACTTTTGCGATATTTCAATATTCATAAATACTGTTTACGCATCTATACATATATTTATATACGAATAAACGTTTTGTAGATTTAAAACATACATGAACATATTTCTATGAAATATTTTAATTATCAAAGTAAGGCAAAAATGCTAATGATATAAATATCTAAATTGAGAACTGTCAAAGTTTAAAATTATAAAAGATTATAAGAATAAAGTTTAAGGTTCAAGCATAATACGATTCGAAAGAAATGTTACCAATATTGTTCTTCATTAATTTTAAAGTTTTCTTGTAATAACAATAATAATAATAATAAATAGGCCTTTGCATGAACAATTCATGTGGCAACACTCTTTCTGTATATAACTTCATTTCCAGTTAGAGCGTAGTGTATTTTTCTTTCTCGAAGTGGTGCTTTAAAATGTTCGCTCTTTTATTAACTTTCTTTGCTTTGGTAAATATTTTTGTTATTTGTACAAACAGGTGTCGTTGTATTGAATCGTGGCTATTTTATTCCAGTAAAGGATAGAGGGCGCAGCAAATTTATATACTTCCTTTTGAAGCAAATTCGAATTTAGTAATTTTTTGGACAAAGACCATTAGGCACTATAGCCAAATTATTAATTTATTCGAATATTCCTTTTTGGTTTATATACTATTTGTATTACTATGTATTTAATATTTCCTATAATTTATTTCCTATTAAGGCAATTTCATTTATTTCCTGGTGAGGGAACCGCTGCGGGATAAATGGTTTATTTACTATTTTAGAGTAATAATTTACATGAATATCCATACATAAAAATATATATGTATCGTTAAAATATCTGCCTTAAAACGCCCATAGTAAGTAGACAACGATTTAGTATGATTATGACGCGTATGTTTCGGTCGATGGTTGAGTTATGTGTTGGATATATCAAAACTATATTGGGTTACGGCAAATGTTAAAATATCACATCACGCTTCCATCTGAACTAGCTATTAGTAACTTGAGAGTTTTGTATAAATGTGGCGCTACAACAAAATAAAATTGGCAATATTGAACAGCTTCGTTCAATTTATGTATATGATAATATAAATAGACTAAGATAGATATAAGATAGATATAAGAGACTATAAATAGTCTCTACGTATTCCTACATGTGTACTTGAAGAAATATGAAATAAAAGAAGTGCCTTTGCTGAAATTAACTAAACAATTTAAGATAATTTCCCTTTAAGACGGAGGTAAAAGATTGTACAAACACAATCAAACTTTTCCAGTTGTTTACCCACATTCGCCATTTTTAATTAGATAGGGTAATCTAAAGATAGAAAGAATAAAAACTATCGAAAAGCTTATTGAAATATCTTTAATCTAAAAGAATGAAAAAGTGTATACAAATTTTCCTCAAAAATGTGCGGTTCATATTTGAAAACAACTTTTGTAAATTCAGAGGTAAGCTCCTTTCCGATATTTATTATTAAATTAAAATATTAAATATAAGATTATTAAATATAAAAATTTTTTTTTTTTAAAGAATCAAAACCAAACAAAAGGGTTAATAAAGAAGGTAAGTTACTTGACAAGTGAGATATTTGTAAGGAATTAAATATAATTGTAGATAAGAATTCTGATGTCTAAATATTGGATCTGCAAATATATAACTGGATTATTATACCAAATAAATGAAAAGATTCAGGATACAAATAAGCAGATTGTATAATATTTCTTGATATTATATATAACTATGGATATATATCGGCATTATAATAATGCATCTAATATTTAATATATTATAAATGGTCTGGTATGGTATGGTATAAATGTGTATAGTATAAATATAAAAATAAATATGTGGTATAAAAATAAAATATAAAGAAATATGGTATAAATGGAGATAAATAAAGAAAGGATACTACATATGTAAGTTAATTTTATCCACGCTGGGTATATTCAAAAAAAAAAAAATGAATTTAAAATTTTTATTCAACCTTTATTTTACAAATCCAAATAGCAATTGAACTCTTATCCTAAAGCTAGCTATCTGTGTAATTTAGCTTGCGCTATGTGCATTGAGCTTCTCGAACTTCTTGGAATCGCATTGGGGATTTACTGCTATTGGCCGGGTTTAGGGAACTCGACGTGTACGGGAAGTTGGGCAGACGCTGAACTTGCATTTTATCATAACTACTTGCATTTCGTTAATATTGTCGTTGTTAATTTGTATAATACGTGTCTTCACAATATCTGCTCATTTGCAGATACTTAAAAAAATTCCGTATTATAACTAATTTAAGCTTAACTGTTAACAGTTAAGTTGTTAACTCAAAATTGTATATGGGCACCTTGAATATGTATTTCCATGAATACATTTACACTTATTGTCGGAATTCGGAAAGGAATTGTAACTATTGGGTTGTTCGGAAAGTCATTTCGTTTTTTCGCGCCAGAGGACTTAATTACGTTTTTTCGAAACTAACTTCACACTTAAGCCCCATAACCATTATATGTCATGAGAGCTGATATTGCAAGGCTTGTGTGTGAAAAAGTTCTATTAATTCTACCCAGTAGTTTTTGGTTGGTGCCTTTTTAAATATGGAGAGCAATAAGCAGCATTTTCGTCATATTTTACTTTTTAACTTCAGAAAAGGTAAAAATGCTGTCCAAGCGAGAAAAAAATTGACGGATGTGTATGGAGAAGGCGTGTTAACAGTACGCCAGTGCCAGAACTGGTTTGCAAAATTTCGATCCGGCAATTTTGATGTCGAAGATGCACCACGGTCTGGAAGGCCGGTCGAAGCTGACAAAGATGCGATAAAGGCATTAGTTGATGCAAATCGGCGAATCACCACACGAGAGATCGGTGAGAGGTTAAATTTGTCGAATTCAACTGTTTATGGCCATTTGAAAGGCATGGACTTAACCTCGATGCTCGATGTGTGGGTGCCCCATGTCCTTACCGAGCGAAATTTGTGTCGTCGTGTTGACGCGTGTGATTCGCTCCTCAAACGTCTAGAAAATGATCCATTTTTGAAGCGGATTATTACTGGGGACGAAAAATGGGTTGTATACAACAATGTTAAACGCAAGACGTCATGGAGCAGAAAAATGAACCGGCTCAAAGCGTGTCAAAAGCCAACATTCACCAAAAAAAGGTGATGCTCTCCGTTTGGTGGGATGTCAAAGGAATCGTTTTTTTTGAGCTTTTGCCGGACAATACAACGATTAATTCAGAAGTCTATTGTCATCAGCTGGACAAATTGAATGATTCACTTAAAGAGAAGAGGCCCGAATTAATCAACAGGAAGGGTGTAGTGTTCCACCAGGATAATGCGAGACCTCACACAAGTTTGGTCACTCGCCAAAAACTTTTACAGCTTGAATGGGACGTACTGCAACATCCACCATATTCTCCAGATCTGGCGCCTTCCGACTACTATTTGTTCCGGTCCCTGCAAAATTTTTTGGATGGCAAAACCTTTACCTCAAATGAAGATGTCAAAAACCACCTGGACGAGTTTTTTGCCAGCAAGGACCAAAACTTTTATGAGAGGGGAATTATGTTACTGCCAGAAAGATGGCAAAAGGTGTTGGACCAGAATGGCCAATATATAATTTAATAAAATATTTATTCATTATACGAAAACTGTCTTTCATGTTCCCCAAAAAAAACGAAATGACTTTCCGAACAACCCAATAAATGTGTTTTAGGTTTTCTAGTGGCAGCGCATATTACCTATATGAAAGATAATATAATCATATTAATGAACTATTAAATAAATAATTTTATATAAATACATATGCTAACTGTTTTCATTTTCATTTTCTATTTCTAGAGCGTAATATCAATAAGCATCAACAGTACATAATTATATATATATGTATTTATTTGCATAGTTGTGTGTAGTATAAGTAAATCCTTATAATATTGAGAAGTTAAAATTAGGTAGCCTGTAAATCATTACCTGTAAATTTCTTGTATAAGGGTAAAAGTTGATATTTAATTTTAAACTTATTTTACGACTTACTTATGACCTACGTAGCAGCAATCTGTTACGAACAAGAACATAAAGCATGTTGCCCGAGTAAGAGCAACTCAGTGCCCTTCGTCGCCCCTCGCCATCAAACTACGAGTCTGGACAACAAAAGCCTTCGTGTATAAACGTGGTCTTAATTAATAATATAGTGACGAAAATGCCAAATACTAATGAAAGAAAGTAATGAAAGAGAGAACTTTCTTCGTTCCCTCGTAAAATAACCATTTCCGTACTTTATTAATTTTATATATTTTACGATTGAAAGAAATATATTGGACACTAAAAACCTTAACATTATTACCTTTAAATTACCTACAACACAAAATGAAATTCATAACACCAAAAAGCATTCATAACAAATAATTTTGTGTAGTGCACATTTGCCTTAGCGGTATGGTTATTTACCACGTTGTTGCGTCGCCGTTTCGAATCTGGTAATGACGAGTTGAATACCGAATGACTGTTTCTCCGTCCGTCCGCTCGTGCATGCAATACTACCTCCCCATACTCCCCCCATCAAGTCTTTACTACCTCCCCATACTGTAAGAAAATAAGTCAAATCGGATGATAACCACGCCCACCAAGGTTGTGTTGGAAACTACCAAAAGTGCATTAACTTGCTGAAGAAACACGTCAGAAACATTAACTTTTATAGCAAATAGTGTAAGTGTAAATAGTGTAGTGTATTGGACAATGGGCGTGGCATGACAACCAATTTCAACCAAATTTGTATTGTGATGAATGTAACTCAAGCACCAATTGGGATATTTACGTAAAGAGTGCCTTAACCGTATATCATTTCTTGTCCTTTCTTCTTGTCCATTCTTCAAATGGTGGAAATCAGACTACAGCTTACATACAAGCCCCCAGATACCGAATATATGAACCTCGGTGCTTTTTTCTGACCTTTTACCAAAAATATCGGTCCTTCTGTGATATATATTAATGAAATGCAGAGAGTATCTTTCTCTTCTGATAATGTGTCTTTGTTTCGAATATGGATAAAATCGGGTAAGTACTTTACATAGCTTCCGTATACCTAATATAAAATTTTACGAACTTCGCTTGATTTAATACCACATATAGCGGCTAATCTGCGAGGTATGTTAATGAAATTCAGGGAACATTTTTTGCTGGTAATAGTGTGTCCTGATGACAAAAATTGATAAGAGCAGACCAATACGTCCCCTAATATACCTAAAAAGAGAATTTTTAAAATTCCTTGTATAGAGGTCAATATGTAAAATATCTTAACAAAATAAAATTAGTTGACTCAACTGACAGTTGACTGACTGATAACATGACTTGAATGTATTGTAGCGAACACGAATGCCAGAACAAAACAGAATTAACGCTAAGTTGACAGAATCAACCAGACAGCGAAACTCGTAGTTGTTGGAATGTTCGAGTGGCGATGTGTTAGTTACGCCCTTCCTTACTTGTTTTTTTTTATAGAGATGTGAGACTACTAGTAGTTCAGACGCTAAGGACACTTAGTAATGACAAGTAATAACGAAAAGTAAATTTCGTATTCTGAATATAAGAGAGTTGAATATCGTTTTGAAATGAATGAATTTCAACAGCTGAAATATTGGGTAAACCAATTTATAAAGTCAATCGACTTGAAATGAAATCTCCGGATGTAATAAGCGAAATCGTTAGAAGATTGAAGCTGAAAAGTGCGTACGCAAACTTCTATAGTTGAATGCCCCCCAATCGCTATTTCTCAAATTAGAAGGAAAGCCAGTAATAATTATTGGTATGGGCGTGTCACATTTTGCCAATAGACCTGATTTCTTCTTGGAGATATTTCTCCTTCTATAGAGATATTTGCGATATAAACTCAACCAAAGGAACGAAATTTCATATAATGCGTATATGAGAAAAAAGTCGACCAGAGGGACGCGACCGTCATTCACATTCAACGCTAAATCATATTATGGTTAAGAAAACACTTCATTACTTTAAAATATCACACGTATTGACTTACATAAAAGGTTTAAAGCCAGTTGGAATATATATATATTCCATATATATTAAAATGAGCAAATGAGCATGCATATATATATATTAAACCTATGGAATATATATATATATAATATATAATAACATAATATATATATATATATTTAATAATATAATATATGATAATATATAATGCGAGGGCGGGTCAATAAGTCCGTGACTTTTTGAATTTCTGACCTCTTTACTGAAAAAACAACACTACTACACTACTAAACACTACTACTAAAAGTCACGTACTTATTGACCCGCCCTCGTATATATAAAATTAGACTATATTAGGCATATGGGGTTTAGTCCAAGGTCTATACCGATTTCATTCATATTCAGCGGTACACTACATTATGCTTAAGAAAGCATGTCCACTTAATTTCATTGAAATATTATACATATTGCCCAACATTAACGATTTAAGGCCAGGCGAAAATCGGAAATCACTACATCAAGTTGGAGGTCAGCTTAAAAGTCGGAAATCCATATATCGGATGTATTCGGGTTAGGTGCAGATCTGGTCTGATTGCAGTGACTTTTCACATTACACAAGTACTAGGAAATATGTTATATTATAAAAATTATTTTAAATTTAATAAATAAATAAATATAAATTATCATAAATCATAAAATATAATTATTTTATGAGGATAGCTCACACATTGACCAACATATTCGGAATAAAGTTAGCTAGAAATCGTTATATGGATTATTTGGGAGCAGCTGTAATTCGTTGACCGATTTCTCTCATTTTCTTCATTAAACTATAGTGTATCTAGTATAATAAGATATCTTACATATTGACGAATATATATGGTATAAATCCAACCGGAAGTTTGAAATAGAACCGATTTTATCTATTTTAGATACAAGGGTAAACTGTTATCAGCTAGAAATCCTCTCTGAATTTCACTGGGACAACTCACACATTGACATGTACCCAGTTTCATCAGTATATCTTAATTTTTACTCAAGTTATCGCTTAAACGGACGGACGGACGGACGGAAAGAAAGTCACCTGGAATGCGATTGGGCTCGTCATCCTGATCATGTATATATATAACTGTATATCTATCTCGATCAGTTTTAGGTGTTATAAACGACCGTTAGATGAACAAAATTATTATACTTCGTTGCAAAATGTTGCGATAGTATAAAAATTATCAAGATAACGAATAAATAGAATTCTAGATGCCTGTCTGTCCGTCCATCCTTCTGTTTATGGAAAATTATCCAACATAGAGGAATGTTAACGTTATTAGGCTAAAATTATAATGTGATTATTGAATGTTAAAATTATGCACATACGAGTATGTGTAAGAAACACAAAATATCAATTTGTTACTAATTTTTAGGTGAACCAGATTTGGTGCACGACATTATCTTGACATACTAACTTCACGGTTTGAAATAGGCGGACTGCAACTACGCTAACTTACCATATAACACACATTTTAAATTCCATATCGGAATAAAATTTTACACAAATAGTACCTTAAAGATGTAGCTATTTCATCTAAAAATGGCTGAAATCGGACAACTTTTTAAGGCCCCAGATACCGTCCTCATCGCCGATGTGTTATTGCCACTGCCTTTATGTTGAATGCTCATAATAATGTGGCCCGACGCTAAAAATGGATAAATTAGCTCAGTACTTTCCCATACCATAAGGATTTGCAACCCTCTTGTTGATTTTATGCCGTATATATCGGTCAATATATGAGATACTTGGCAAAATTAAGTGAACGTATAATCTTGGACTTACTATAGTTCAATGCCGAATATTGGTGAAATCGGTCCATTAATTATCCCAGTCCGCATATACCTATTATAATGATTTTCGTTATTCTAATTGTCCTTTTGTCTAATATATCGGTCAATGAATGAGTTATCTTAGTAAAATTGGGTGTAAATATGTTCTAAAACATATTTAGTCTAATACAAAATTAAATGAAATTAGTCCTGACTTTCCCCTAGGACCAGTATACCTAGTACAATGATTTTCGATTTTCCGGTTGACTATACCGGTTGTTATACTTTGGACCATACACGAATTATCCACGAATTATCCACGAATTCGTGTATATACATATAAAATATTCGTGTATTATGGAATACACGAATGATCTCTTAATTAAGTATAGTGGACATGTTGACTACAACACGGTTTAGCGGAATATATGTTAGGTTTACGGTACATATTGTATATATCTCAAAAAGCTATATCAACTAAACATTTATTTTCAGCATTTCTTTATATAGTGCGCAAATGGCTGAAATCTGATAATATTTATGCGTCATCCATCTGTATGGATCAAAACTACAAAAATTGCGATATCTTGTTCTAGAAAAAAGATAATCTATTTTTTCTGCTTTAAAATGAAGGTTTTATTTAGCATAGCTAGAAAGATACGATTTATGTCAAATATGTTTAAATATGTAGTTTCATAATGCCACTCCCATAGAAACCCTCTACCCTATTGGCAAAACACAGGAACATTCGAATTTCACAAGTTTCTCTTGAGGCGAATTTTTCACCAGCAAAATTATTCACCACACACAGAAACAGGTAGTAATCATTTGGTGTCAGGTCCGGGCTATAAGATGGATGCATATTAACCTTCAAAAAAAAGCTCCCGGAGCTTATGGCGAGTGACTATCGATGGAACACAATTCCTCTCCTATTGGCTAATGCTGGCCGCTTCTGGCAATTGGTTCATTCAAACGGTCCAATTCTTGACAGTACAGGTCCGAATTAAGAGTTTAGCAGTAGGGGATCAGCTTATAGTAGATGATTCCCTGCCAATCCTACCAAACAAATAGCAAAGCTTTTCTGGCCGTCACTCCTGGCTTGGTCACCATATGCGACGACTCACTGCTATTCGACTACAACCGTTTTTGCTTGATGTTGTCGTAAGCGACCTACTTGTCATCACCAGTAACATTCATTTCAGAAATAGATCGATTTTGTTGCGATTCAGAAACTATTCGCAGATGGAAATTCGGTCTATGATGTTTTTGTGTGTTAACTCGTGTGGCACCTATACACGAAGGTTCTTTTTGCTTCTGAGCAATAGAAACAGTGCTTACATTACGGTCTGACTCGACTATTTTTATTACTTTATCGATATTTTCGACAAATGGTCTTCCAGAGAGTGGCAGATCTTTGGCATCAAAGCTTCACATTTTCAGCCACCTGGCTTGTAACTGTAACTATAAAATATGGCGTAGATTCTCATTGCTGGTGTCCATCTTTAACGCGTGATCAAACAGTACTGAGTCAAACAATCACTAACATTTCAAAGAAAAACTTCAGAATTTTGTAGTGAAAATAGTACGGTATTCTTTCATGCGAACCAGTATAAAATTTTTACAATAGACGTTGCACCGCCCACTTTTGTTGAAAACTCATCAGCAACTACTCAACCAATTTCAACCAGAATTGGCACATAACAGTTTTTTGACATTATTATTTTAGTTTGAAAATATTTTTATATATTTTTCAATCGGATTATAACCACACCTACTTCCCATGTAGCTAATTATTAAATTCTATCAGATTCTCTAACGTTATTATACATACATAAATCAAGCGCACCAATGGAAACATCGGAATAAAAGTTTGTGGTGGCACCTCTCATCTAAAAATGTCGAAATCAGATTATAATTTTTCAAACCAGCTTTCAGTATTTCAATATTGAATAAGGGGACCTCAGTCTCCGCATGAAAAAAATCAGTAAACTTATAAGATATCTTAATGAAATTATATGCACATCTTTTCATGATAATAATATGGTCTGGTGCAAACAATTTATAATTTCTGTTCGAATTTTATTCTATCCCCGTATACCTTTTACAGTTATTTTCGGACTTCCGGGTGACTTTGTATCGTATATTACTGTCAATATGATAGATGCTTTAATGAAATTATGTGGACATGGTAAATGTTCGACAAATCCGACAAATATCGATAAGGATGACATGATCCGAGACTTTGTCATTTTTCTCTCGAACGCGTTTCCTGATTAAGTTGGTAGCAATGGAGGTCACAGAATTGTGAACGGCTGATATTAAAAATGGCGGGATGCCAGAAATAAATGGACCGAATTAGAGGATGTGACTACGAAGAGAGGAAGATAACGAACGAATATAAAGGGCAGGGACTCAATGTTCATCAAAGGCTATGGACGTGAACACGATTTTGGCTACAATGTCGCAGATGTCATCACAAGTCTCAGTATAAGTGTCCTCACAAATAGCAGAGGTATTATCACAAATGCTGGCACAACAATCGTAATTGTCCTCGGAGTTGAAAGCTCACGCGGCGCGTTATGTTTAAGAAAACTTAACTTCACTGTTCACTTAATTTCATTAATATATCACATATTTTGACCAACATAAACGGTTTAAAGTCAGCTGGAAAGTCGGAAATCACTATGTTGGGCCCCAATATACCCACTATGGGGAAGGTCTGGACTGATTGCATTCATTTTTGTCATTATACTCGTGTATACTCGAGAATAAGTTTTCACACGATTTTGTGAAGATAACTGACACACATATATACGGCATAAAGTCAGCAAGAATAACGATATACGGTATAAAGTCAACCGGAAGTTCGAACTTTTGTGTATTAGGTATTTGGACAATAAGGGAAGGATTTGTCCGATTTTAGCCTTTTTTGACACGATGGAACATTATTACTAGAGACAAATGCTTTCTGAATTTCATTAATATTTCTTTCGAATTGACCGATATTTTCGGTAAAAAGTCAGCCATAAGAACAGAGATCCACATATGCGAAATTTGAGGGCTTGAAAGATATATGCCGTTTCACCATGTTTTGCCAAAAAATGGTATACCTTGAGGCCGCTATTTCGGTAAATTTTATTCCGATATATTAATTGGTGCTTGAGTTATATACTGTAAAGTGATAGAATCAGATTAAATTTAAAATTGTGTTATAAAGGAAGCAGGCGTGATTATGATCCGATTTCGCCAGCTTCCACACTGTAATCTATCTCGATTAGTTTTAGGTGTTACGAACAACTGTTATGTGAGCAAAACTATTATACTCTGTTGAATCATGTTCCAAGAGTATAAAAAGAACTTACCTCTGAATTCATAAAAATAGTTTTGTAATATTAACGAATACCGGCCAGTGTAGATGAAGAATAGTATCGCTCTTTCAGCATAACGGTATTTCAATATGCTTTAATAACGATAGTTTGTATTTTAAGTTTTTAACTTTAGCTTTCGTTATTAGAAATGGTAGATAATGTTATTGTGTGTGGAAATATTTGATTCTGTTTATGCAATCTGTTGTCTTTGTCTTGCAGAGAAGTTGTTAAAGAGGACTTTTAAAAATTTCATTTCTAATCGGCCACACCTTTAGTTCTACTGTTTTAACTCTTAATATCGATAACGATTTTCGCTAGTAGGTACTCTGCTGGTCTACGTAAGTATAATGCCTTTAATATCTAAATTTAGTTTATCAAAATTAGCACTAGGAATTTCGTTCTTATTAAAATACAAAGTTAAAACATTAACATTTTTGCTTGTTCAGTAACCAATTATTCTAGCAGAGAGTTGAGAATTAAAATAATAATTTAATTCCAACTATAATATGTTATGAAAGAATGAGAGAAAAAACATGTACTTAGTTAATTTCAATAGTTTTGGATTGCTGTTGTTTTTATCCTATGCTTATGTTGTTTTATCCTAGAATTGTATGCTTTTAAATTTTTACTTAAACTTTGACTAAGGATAGATTCCTTTTGTTAATATAATGGAAGTTAATAACAGTTCTTTGTTTACTTTTATCCATGAGTTTTGGATTAAAAATGATAAAGCACAATTTTCTCGGATAGTTATATTACTGCGGTAACGAGAGATAAAACTGCAATCAAAGCATCGAATTTTGAATAGAATCAGAAGTTAAATTAAGAAGTCGCTGAGGTTATTGCCTTACGGCAAAATATTGTGGTCAATAAACGCATAAAATCCACAATTAGGATTAGGAGAGGAATACTGATGATGAATGAAAAAATTCCACCTTTTGTTGTAAACAAAAATCTCTAAACTTCTTATTATTTCTGATGTTTTTAAAAATATTAACTACACTTTCAATGTAGCTCCTATCGTTCTCAATTTACTTGGCGAACCCACTTAATGCACTTGCTGATGTATAGTGGGAGCGTAGCAACATGCAACGATCTCGATCTAACCACAATGTTCGTCGTTTCAACATGATTTCCCGTTCCAGTGTGCTGCGTGTTTGCATGAGGCCAGTTTTGATATTTTCTGCCGTATCTAACTCGGACAACATCGCTGTGACTCCGCTTTGTATTGTTGCTACCTCGTCGATCAGATCTTGCTGTGCAAAATCACGACAGTTCTCAACGTTAGGCCTGAAGCTACGATTATCCATGCGAGTCTGAGCCACTTTCATAGCTGCATCAAAGCTACGAACTGCACGATGCAATTGAACAATACGTGTCTGTTGAAAGCTCACGCGGCGCGTATACCGATGCAGGTGACCTGACAAATGAAAGAGGTTTCGACCCAGATTTCAGTACAAGTGTCCTCACGGGTAGCAGAGCTGTCATCGCAGTTGAAAGCAGGAGGCACGTATATCGACGCGGGTGGCCTCACATATAGCAGAGGTGTCGACGTAGATTTCAGCACAGGCGAACTACGGTTAAATCGGTCAATTATGCCAACAGGCTCTGCCAAGGTAAAAACCTCATCCTTTGACGGCACAATTTCGTTTCAGGTTTTTAAGCTTCAGTTTGAAAAGCCGGAGATAATTGGAATGCTGAAGATAAAGTCGCTGCGTTATTCGTTGCATTAAAAGGGTCTGCCGCAGATTTACAAACCATTCTCAATTGCAAATCAAGTAGTTATGAAACGTAGATGGGTGCAGTAGAAAGACTATATGGTAGTGAGTACAGGAAGTAGGTCTTCCACATCGAGTTGCTAAATCGCCACCAGAAAACCAAGGAGTCTCTGCAGTAATTTGCTGCACAGGATGAGAGGCCATCTCAATACTAAAAAAGAGATCTCTATCTCAAAAAGATCAAGCAGATTTCAAATCAAACCAATCGTTGAACTAAAGTGAACCAGCCGAAAAGGGAACGGGCTGGCTCCCGCAAGTGAATGCCCGTTTAATCTCCATCTCACTAATAAGCAGGCATACGAGTAACGCAAAAAGAGCATCTTGACTGTGGATACGGGCGCGTCACATTCCATAATTAGATGTGATCTTCTCAATAAAAAGTAAAACCATAACCAGGTCAAAGTTAAGTTAATAACAAAAAAGCAACAGATTCCACCAAAACCAGAAGCAGTTATTTTGGCAGTAATAGATGAAGACTATGGAACAAGCAAGTTGTGGGTTGTTGAAGACGCAGAAGAATCTACACCAATCTTATTTATAACAAAACTTTGACTTTGATAAATCAAGACAAACTTGTTTCAGTAAGAGTACTCACCAATCCAACTTTCCAAAAGAGCTATTTAAGGCAGTGTCACGAAATTGAGGTCGTGACGAATTGCGGAACACGTCTTGAGCGAAATTCCACCAATAAAAATGACATGAGTGAAATTAACTCGTGGGCACAGGAACTACAGGCAGACCATCAAAATAAGGCTAAACAACTCCTTCTCAGATACTCCATCATATTTGATCAAGACGATTCCAAACCAGGCAGAACCAAAGTTGTGAAACATTTTATTAACACAGGAGATGTGAGACCAATCCGCCAGGCTCTTCGTAGCGTTCCATTAGCAAAACGTCAAGTTATAAGCCATGAAATGAGCGAAAGTGAAAAAATAAAAGCATTGCACTGGAAGACAGGTGTGGTGTACTTAGACGATACCATCGTGCTGGGTAAAAACTTCGATGAATACCTTAAGAACATGGAAGAGGTCCAAGGCTAGGGCTAGTCGAAAGCTGAGTCCGAGGAATTATTCCCTGTTGCAAAAGGAAGCAAGCTACCTAGGACACAAAACAACAACGGAGGGCATTTTCCCAGCTCACGAAAAGATAGAGGCAGTAAAAGATTGGCGAGGTTTTAAAAAATTACATAATTTGCGGAATGAAAAAGAACAAAGCCTTTCAGTGGAATAAAAAACAGGAAGTGGTTTTCCAAACCCTGCAAAAACGGTTATGTACTGCGCTAATGTTAGCATATCTGGTCTCAGGATCAGGATGCTTATTTTGGATACGGGTGTTAGTGGGTATGCAATTGAAGGTTATTGATTATATTTCAGGAACTCAGACCAGTTGACAAGGTGGATTGAGAGACTCCGAAGTCACGACCTCTCTATAGAGCACTACGATGGTAGTAATCGTGGAAATGCGGATGCGATCTCCCGCACTCCCTGTAATTTGGAATGCTGACATTGCTCAAAAGCTGAGGCCAAAGACGACATTATAGATATCTGATTAATGACAGTAACATCGGCAGAAGACTGGGATCCGAAGGAACTACGAAAATGTCAGCAGGAAGATCTAGATTTGAAACTTCTAATGTGTGGAGTGGAACTGAACAAACCTCTAACCTCCTCCCCTCTAGGGTAGAAATGGCTGCAGAAAGCCCAGTCGCAAAGGCATATTGAGCACAGTGGAACAGTTCAAAGCTGGTATCTACCTGCTGGCATCGAGTATGGGAAAGCGAACATGGGTAAAGTTCAAGTGTTCTTATGATTACTCCGAAAGTAAGAATTCCCGAACTTCTCAACGAGCTGCATAACGGTCCATTTGGAGGGCACAAGGAGTTCGCAAATACCTTGGAAAAATGAAAGCAAAGGTTTTATTGCAATGGTTGTCGTCAATAAGTTATATAGTGAATTGCCAATTGTTCTGAGTGCATTGCAGCTACTGGTCCATTTCCTACCAACAAATTAGGAAACAAATATGTTTTCAGACGTCAATTTAACAAATTAGTTGCGGTCAATGCCGTCAAATGGGAAAAATAAGCAATAAAAAATTTTTCTGATAGATTCAGCCGTACCGGGCACGTGCGTAAACAGTTGTTTATATGTGCATCAACTGCTCTGTCGTTATCGTTATCGACTGTGACCGGTGTTGCCACACTGGTCCTATAAAAATAAAACAAAAATTTTACTCCCAACTGCATTGTCAATCAAACGACAGGTTGCTAATATCCAGCAGGGAAATTACTAAAATATAACAAATAAGGAGGGGCTAAGTTCGGGTGTAACCGAACATTTTATACTATCGCAAGGATCAGAGGCGGGGAAATGTTTCAACGAAATGTGTCGGGTGCTGGCATAACTTTATATTAAAAAATGTTGCGGATGAATTCAGTATTCATTATTCGAAGAAATTGTCAATGGACTGCAATCATATTTAGTATCTTATTACTTTTTATACCAGGCCATAGACTCATGTACTTTCGTTGCTATATTTTGCTTCGTGTCAGAGATATTTATATTAAAATCTACCAAATTAACTCAAAGGCGATATATGCGATACAAACTCAACCAAAGTGGTTTAATAAATATATTAGATACATGAGGAAAAAGTCAACCAGAGAAAAGGACACCATTCTATTAGGAATAAGCGGGTTAGACCATGGTCTAGACCTGGTTCTTTCATATTTAGCCGGAAATCACATTGTATTTAAGAAAACAAATCCACTTAATTTCATTAAAATATCACATATATTGACCAACATAAACGGTATAAAGTTAGATGAAAAGTCGTGTTTTATTATATTGCGCATTTTTGCGATACAGGAAGATCTGCGCTGATCACATTAACTCTTTTCATTATTCAAGTATATTAGGGAACATGTTTTCACGCAATCTTGTGAAGGTAACTCACACAGTGACCAACATATTCGGCATAAAGTCTGCTAGATTAGCGAAAATCATTATATGTAGTATATGGAACTGGGATAATTCGTAATCCGATTTCACACATTGTCGGCAGTAAACTATGGTATATCCGATATTACACGTTCACTTAATTTTGCTAAGATGTCTCACATATTGACCGAAATATATGGTATAAAGTCTACCCGGCGGTTGAAAATCCGTATATTATGTACAAGGGGGCCAGGGGAAGTGCTTACCTGATTTGATCCATTTTAAGTACATGGACATATTGTTATCAGAAAGAGATGGTCTCTGAATTTCAAAGAGATAACTCAAATATTGACCGTTATATATGGTATACCGACTATATATGACCGTTAGATATCTACAGGAAGGTTGAAAATCTTTATATTAGGTGTATGGGGGCTGGGGGAAGTATTTATCGGATTTTCCTCATTTTTGATACAAGAGCACACTATTATCATGGAAAGATAATTTTCCAATTTCATTACAATATCTTACAGATTTCCCGATGTTTTCGATAAAAAGTCAGATAGAGGCACTGAGCTCCTAATATTGGGTATCTGGTGGCTTGAAAAGTTATAATCCGATTTCGTCTATTTTTACGCATGGGATGGTATATCTTGAAAGCACTATTTGTACAAAGTTGATTTTCATATCTTAATTGCTGCTCCATTTATCTGCTTTAAAGTGAAAGAATCAAATGAATCAGATGAAAGAATCAAAAGAATCAAATTAAAATTGTGTTATATGAGAACTGGGCGTGGGTTTTATCCAATTTTTTCTATTTCTATTTCTACGTCTATTTTCCAGTGTGACATAAGAATGCAAAAATAATGTCACACACCAAAGTTTGTTGAAATCGGTTAAGGCGTTCTTGAGATATGGGGTTTCTCCAAAAAGTGGACCGTGCCACGCCCATCACCAGAACTTTACACGGATTCCTATGCAACCCTTCCGTATCATATTTGTTGCAAGATTTAATGTTTCTAACGTGTTCCTTCAGCGAGTTATCGCACTTTTAGTAGTTTTCAACATAATTTTTGTATGGGAGGTGGGCGTGGTTAATATCCGATTTCACTAATTTCATCAATATATGAAGAGATGCTAGAAAAACTTAGTCGGAATAAGTTTGATTTATATAGCTTGAAGGGTTTCTGAGATATATATATTAAACCTATGGGACGGGGTCATACCCATTTTTATAAACATTTTTACCCACTGATGCCCCACAGATGATGCACCCAATTAGGATCCTCTATACCAAATTACATGTTTATGTCTTAATTTGCAGCTCAGTTATAGCATGTTATGTGTTTCCGATTAATGGCATTTTGTGGGCGTGTCAGATGTGCAATTATGCCCATGTGCAATACCAACCGTCTTACTTACAACGAACATGTGTACCAAGTTTCATCGAAATATCTTAATTTTTACTCAAGTTGTCGCTTGCACGGACGGACGGACAGTCACTAGGATTTCAACTCGTCTTTTCATCCAGATCATTATCATGTGTATTATATATATGTCTATATCTAACTCGATTAGTTCTAGGTGTTACAAACAACCGTTAGGTGAACAAAACTGATATACTCTGTGGCAACATGCTGCGAGAGTAAAGGGAAGTTTATAGCCAATAAATTGCAACTTTCATTTACGATTACGATTACGATCGTAACAATCCAGCGATTGAACTCAGAGTAGAATTCCAACGTAGGCGATTAATGTAGTAAATCCGTTTCAATATCGGATTTCGTCCCGCTTGTTTATGTTTGTATCGGCTCAACGTTATCTCATACGGTAGTAAAAATTAGAAATATTAGTATGTTTTATGCCTTGCTAATGTACTAATATGATGAATATAGTTACTTGTGTTTGTTAAGTTGATTTTATTAAACATACTTAGGATATAAAGCAAAATGTAGTAAGGAAGCTAATTGAGTTCATCACCTATAGTATAAGTTAATAAGTTACCAAATATAATTGTAATCCATTCACTATGTTGTCGAACAGTTGTTTGTAACACCTTAAATTATATCGTGATAGATATGGAGTTATATATATTAAAATAAGTAAGGAAGGGCTAAGTTCGGGTGTAATCGATCAAAAACGGAGAAATACTTTCAGGTGTTAGCAAAATTTTAGGTTAAACAAGTAAGGAACAGCAAAGTTGGGATGTAGATGAACATTTTATACTATCACAATTTTTAAAGATCAAAGTGAGGTGTCTATTTTCCGGTGTTGGTGTAACCATCATTCATATTCATTAATTGACGAAACAGTGAACGGATTACAATCCTAATTAGTATCTTTATAACTTATATTACAGGTCATAGACTTCCGCACTTTCATTATTATATTTTGTTTCTTGCCCGAGATATTTATATTAAAATCAACGAAGTTAACTCAAAGGAGATAAATGCGATATAAACTCAACCAAATGCTCAATTAAATATATTAGGTACATGATAAAAAAAGTCAACTAGAGGAATGTAAATCATTATATTAGAAGTATGGGGTTTAGAGCAAGGTTTAAACTGATTCCTATAATATACTGCGCAAACCATATTAATTGTGCCATTACATAAACCGTTTGAAGTCTAGTGGAAAGTCGGAAATTACTATATCGAGTACATTGGGACTTGGGCAAGAGTCGGGGCAGATAACTTTTCCTTTTTTTTTGAAATTTTTGCTTTAAACTAAAGTATGCTCAAAAACATACTTCCACAATTTGACCGTTTTTCGTTGTAAAGTTCACTAGAATAACGATAATATTTTATTATATACCATATATGGGGGTTGTGGTAATTCGTAGATCGATTTCACTAGTTTTTGCAACCAAACTATAGTATATTCAGGATTATACGTTAATTTAATTTTGCTAAGATATCTTACATATTAACTAATATAAAGCCAACCGAAGCTCGAAAATCTTTATGTTAGGTATATGGGTGTTATGGAAAGTATTGCCCAGTTTTACATATTTTTGACACCAGGGCACATTATCATCAAGAAATTATTTTCTTTGAATTTCAATAATATATCTTACATATTGACCGATATTTTCAATAAAAATTGGATAATAAGATAGAGGCACTGAGGTCCAGATATTCGGCATCTGGGGGCCTGAAAATGTATAGTCCGATTTCCACCATTTTTAAACAGACAATGGCATAAGTTTAGGGCACTATTTGTACAAAGTTTTATTCCCATATCTTACAGTTGCAGTGACGAAATGAGCAATTGAGGGATATTTGAGCACTCAGATTAAAGTCGGCCGGTAATGAATTCAAATTTGAAGCCGCCTATCTTCATTTCGTTTGGTCCGAAGAAGATGGTTTCGAAAATTGAACACTGGTGTGACAGCCAAAAATGTATAGTTTAACAATAAAAAGACTCGTTCATATTTATTTGTATTTTCAATTTTTAATTTTGTTTTCAAAAAGTATGACAATCGGCAAACATTTGCAAAAAAGGTATGTTGAATATCTATTGGAATTGATGCTTTGTATTGAACTGTTTCTTGGATGGGCCACATTCACATTGGTAATGAGTTTTGTGACCACTAAACGCGTTCGGTTGCATAATTTTGTTTTTTAAGTATGATGACTACTGAACTGTATGTGACTGTAAGTTGGCACGTTTAATGAATTCAAAAACTCAGTTGGATAGGTTTTTGCTTCGTCTTAATTTCTTACACAGTCGATAGATTTGAAGAAATGCAGTGAACCAATTATTTGATTTTTAGTCGTACAGTTTATATGGTCTACATCCTTGTTCTTTGCCACTAAAATTGCTCTTTTATTCAACTAATCATCGTTTTTGTGGTTAGCAATGATGTTCGCAAATACTTTGTTGATGAGGTCCTCTTTCGTAAAGGCCAATTTTCACAAATTCGCTGGGAACGAAATCAATCCATTCGATGCGTTGGCAGGAACACGACCATTACAGATTGTTAGCAGTTGATTTAAGAAGATTTCGGCATATGGATTGTTTAGCAATGCAACTCGCATGTTTGTCGTCAACTGCAGTTTCTTCACATAACGTCACAATGTCGATGATCGGCAACTGTAGATCGTGTTATTGCTTTGTTTGTCGGATGTAGCCTAAAAGTAAAACCAATGCACCCCCAAGACGCTTGCGCCATTACACATATCTTTCATGCTGCGATTCAATGTGAACACTTGTTTGAGTGACTGTATATAACTATCAGGATGATGAGATGAGTTGAATTCCGGGTGACTGTCAGTCCGTCCACGCAAGCGCCAACTTCAGTAAATTTATGATATCTTGATGAAACATGGTTTACGTATTCTTTGGTACTATAAGAAGATGGGTATTGCAGATGAGCGTAATCGGACTACTGCCGCGTCCACAAATGCCGTTAGGCGAAAACGTGCAAAGAGTTATAAATCAATAGGGAGGGCGTCGGTGGTTTGAATTATTTTATAAAGTGGGTATTGCTCCGGCCCCTAATGGGTTTATTGTATATATCTCACAAACTACTAAAGCCCTGCTCAGAACTGGTCTTTCTTGCTCCTCCTGGTGGTTCTCACACACTGGAAAAATGTGTTAAATCGGATGATAACCACCACCTCCTCGAATGCAAAGATTATGTTGAAAACTACTAAAAAGGGTTTAAATCGCTGAAGAAACACGTCAGCAACATTAAATCTTACAGCAAATATGGTAAATTGCAAAAATTGTGCAATGGGTGCAGCACCTCCCACTTTTCGGAGAAATTCAATATCTCACAAAATTTAATAAAATTCAATATCTCACTAAACCCATTTCAAAAAAGTGTTGGTGCTTAACATTTAATATCTTTATATTACTTAGTGAAAATGGTGTGATGTGAATAACACCCTTTTACATAAATTCAATCTGACTCTTTCACTTTACAGTATATATATATATATATATATATACACTAAAGCATCAATTAAGTTATAGGAATAGAAATTGGCCCAATAGAGCCCAATGGCCCTCAACGCATGCCTTTTCCTGTCTGAAAATGGTGGAAACCGGACCATAACTATTCAAATCCCCAGATCGCTAATGTTTGGATCTCAGTGCCTATTGCTGACTTTTTGCTGAAAATATCAAGTATCTTAGTATCTTAATGAAATTCAGTGAGCGTCTCTCTTTTAAAATAGTGAGCCTTTGCACCAACTATAGATAAAATAGCTCTCATGTACCATATACCAGTTCCAACGTATGATATTGTAGCAAAATTAAGTGAACGTATAATCTTAGATACTCTGTAGTTTTGTGGCGAAAATTGATGAGACCGGTATACGAATTACCACAGCCCTTATATACTACCTATAAAGAATTCCTCTATTCAAGTGGACTTTATGCCGAATAAATCTATCAAATTGTGAGTTATCATTAAAGAAAAGATAAATTGCGAAACTATAAAATGTTCACTTACGCCTGAACTTAAATCTTCCTTACTTGTTTCTAATATTAGAATACCAGTAACGTATGGTTATTGTCTCTGACACTTCACCTATTCTCATGTTACTTGTACAGTAATTGCTATTTTATACGGATCCGGATCCGGATGCATTCAAAAGCTAGGAAATTGGGTGTCATATGAATTGAAGCCAAGGCGTATTGAGAGACGATTTTGCATGTCAGAAAATCTGCTTGAACGCTACATTAAGAAATAGTTTTTGCATCGGAGTGTAACAGTTGAAGAAAAATAGATCCATTACAGCAACCCTAAATGCACAAAATTATATATGAAACTTAACCAACCAGACAAACCAACACAAAGTCGAATATCCATGACGCCAAGGTATTTGGTAGGATCAGAAGGACTGTATTAACGGCTTCTAAGACCGGGTGAAATCATTAATTGGGAACGCTACTGACTGCAACTCATCAAATTGAAGCGAGCGTTTGCCGAAAAACGACCAGACACGAGGTAATAATTTTCCATCATGACACCTCTTGACTTCATGTTGCAAGATCGGTTAAAAATTATTTGAAAAAGAGTGGCTAGGAAGTTTTGCTTCACCCGTCTTATAGCCCCTTCTGACTACCATTTGGTCCTTTCGATGCAGAACGCCCTCACAGGAATATGGTTCACATCAGAACAGGTACCAAAATTTGTTTTGATTTGATGGGAAAATGTTATACAATAGATTCAGATGGGCAATACCTTGAATAATACTATTATACGTGTTATTCTTAGTAATTTTTTAAATTAAAAAAGTCGCATGAATATAGTTATCGACCAATAGACTATTACTATATTTTGTATGACGTAGTAGCACTTCGCCAGCAGAGTGAAAATACACTACTATTCCACCAATTCCATTCACATACACAAGAGCAATATGCTCATTTAATTTCACTACAATATCTCGGTTATTGCTAGAAAGTTACTTCTAGATTTTGGCCATTATCTAACCATATTAAAGGCATTCGCCATTTTCGTGATATAACCTATAAGTAAACGCTACTTTATTTAATATGTCTAATTATTATACTTTTGGTAGTTCAGAAGAATATGATTACATAAGATTTATGTTTGTTTATATTCTAAACTCAAAATCATAACTTTACATTAATAACCACAGATAACCATATGTTTCGTTATAAGCTCTAATCTTCAAAAAACCCGTGTATAAATTTAACGGCAGTGACGCAATTTTTCGTTTTGGAAAAACTGGATAATAAGGAATTTTGTGTGTCAATGAAACAATTTTTTTTTGATGAATAGCAACTATTCGTAAGTGGTTTGCTAAATTCTGTACAGCCTATACGAGCACCGAAGACAATGAACCCAGTGAGTGAAGTTGATCGATAACCTTCAAAAGACCCGTCTAAAAATTGTTCATGAATATTTGGGTATGCGAAGCTCTGTGCGATGCCGCGTAAGCTCAATTTCCAGACACTGCACGGTGTCTTTTTGCATTTAACTTTCAGCCACTCTTTCATGTTCTCAGATCTCAATAAAATGGTCTGCGAAAAGAGACCGCCGATATGTCTTTTGCTACAAAAATGATAAGGAATAGTTGAAAGATTGATCGGCGATACATATATAGAGGGCGATTTCACCCTAATTAATAATGAAACAGTATTAAAAGCAAATATGTATTTTTCTTTAAATGTGTTTAAATGTGTATGTTTTATTAAAAATGTTGCGTAAGAATTCAACATACATTATTCGATGAAATTGTGATTGGATTATAATCATATAAAGTAATTTACTAGCTTATATTATAGGACATAGATTTAGTTTCATTACTACATTTTGCATTGTGTCCGAAATGTATATATTATATTAAAATGAACCCAATTAACTAAACTGACATATGTGATATAAACTCAACGAAATAAGCTATACTTAATATATTGGGTATATTAGGAAAAGTCAACCAGAGTATTGGAAATAATCATATTACGGATATAAGGTTTAGACCAAGGTCTAGACCGATTTCATTCATATTCAAATAAAACGTGTCCACTTAATTTCATTAAAATGTTACATATATTATCCATCAACGGTTTAAAGTTAGGTGGAAAGTTGGAAATCACTTCATAGGATTTAAAGTCAACTTTGAAGCCGGAAATCCCTATAGCAGGTATATCGGGGCTAGGGGAAGTTGTAAACTGATTGCAGCAACTTTCGGCATTTACAAGTATACTCGAAAATATATTTTCACGCAATTTTTTGAAGATTCAAACTCATTGACCGACATATTCGGCATGAAGGCTTCTATAATAACGAAACTCATTATATATAGTATATGGGAGCTCGTGTAATTCGTTTATCGATTTCACACACTTTCAGCATTAAATATTAAACATATTGACCCATATATACCGTATAAAGCTTACTGGAATTTTGAAATTCTTATATTAGCTATATTGGGGTTGGGGTAGTATTTACCCTGATCTTACCCATTTTTTACACAAAGACAGAATATTATCAGACAAAGGCTTGCTCTGAATTTCAATAATATATCTCACAGATTGTCCAATATTTTCGGTAAAAAATCAGCTATTCGGTGTCTGGGGATTGAAAAGTTATAATACGATTTCGACAATTTTTAGATGTGAGATGGCATAACCTAAGGGCACTCTTTCTGCAAAGTTTTGTCCCGATATCTACTATCGACGATATACTCTAAAGTGAAGGAATCTTATGGAATTTAAAGTTGTGACATTCCCATAGGCGTGGTTGTATTCCAATTTCTCCTATTTTCACACTGCAAAGTAAGGATGCAAATATAATGTTATATAGCAAATTTCCGAGTTATAGGATTTCACCTAAAGCCGGCGATGCAATGCCCGTTGTCCAAAATTTGCGCCGATTCCTTTGAAACACTTAAGTACCATCTTGGTTGTGTAATTTAACGCTTCTGAGGTGTTTCTTCAGCCAGTTAACGTACTTTAAGTCGTTTTCAACATAATATTTGTATGGGAGGTGTGTGTGGGTGTGTGTGGGAGGTGTGTGTTTAACTAATTTTCCCAGTGTATGATTAATCTTAATTGGGAGCTTAGTTATAGCATGTAAAAATTTCATGATATTTTTATTTTTACTCAAATCATCGCTTCCACGGGCAGACGGAAATACGGACGGAGAGACAGTCACCCGGAATTCAATTCGTCTCGTCATCCTGATCTTTTATATGTATATTACTTCAAATCTATCTCGATTAGTTTGAGATGTTACAAACAACCGTTGGGTGAACAAAACTATTATACTCTGTTGCAGCATGTTGCGAGAGTATAAAAACAACGATATTTTTGGAACGAAAAAGTATAAGACCGAATAAAATATGATCCCTACGAGCGTCTAAAATGTAAGGATTATTTCTACGCAGAAGTTTTCAAATGGAGAATCTCACATACTTTTTCAATGACATCAGTAACTTCACAAAGTATTACCATCTACTAGATATTCAAATATACATACACATATAACATACTAAGTGCAAATACCTTCTGCTTAAACTGGGCAAAGTTTAATCGTTTAATTATAAATTTAATAAAATATTCTGTAAGTTTTGATAAATTCTTTGATGATTACACATATTTAACAAAGTATGCAAACTCACCGTATAAATTTAATGTGTAGTATTCAAATTTGCCAACAAAATTATTGATTACCAAGTATCGCATTAGCAGTTGTACACCACCGTCCATGATAAATACTGGTTCCCTATCTTTGACATTAATTTCAGCTTTGAATTTTTGAGAATCCGCATTAATTTTCGTTTCTCGAATAACTAACAACATATTTCCTTTGTTTCGAGCTTCCATATTTTTCTCCTATTTTGAATACAAAGGTTTTAGTAAAACTTTTGTGACATGTGGACTTTGGTCAATCATTCAATTTTATAAATATATAGTTTTTAAGACAGAGAAGACCCATTTATAAATCCTCCTCAGAAGGTTCATCACCAGCTGTTGCCGTTGGTAGAATTCAATGACCATACGATAATACGTGATACGAAATATGTGATAGTGAACCTTTTCTTGATATTTAATATTGTCTATTATAATCAAAGGAGAAAGAAGAACAAATTGTGCACTTACAATTCTGGCTTTGTCTATGTAATCGAATTCACATCGCTTTTCCGCAATTAAAAAAAATTTGTCATTATATTTTCCTCGTAAACAATGCCCACACATGCTTTTGCTTGTGCCTTTCGCCATTTGACTGCGACTGAATACAACATAGCCGTCATAGCTTTCCTCTATGTTAAGATTCATGTAGCCAACTTCATTGAGCTCACTTTCTAGAAAGGTTTTATTTTCTTCATTTAGCTTGCAAGGTCCTGTTTTAACCTGTGATATATAGAGTTTTTCTTCAAAGAGTAAAGCCTGTTTTTCGTTGTGCATTTCTTTAGCGGTAACGTCCCATTGACATTCTCTGAATTGCACTTCAGTGGGTTCGATTTGTGAGAGTAACGCAGAAATGATGCTGTCAACACTTATTTCATCTTCCGGCCGCATAACGAACTTCTTTTGGCAAGGCTTGTACTCCCATGAATCCTCCGGACGCTGTTTAGGAATATCGTCTGGTCTGCATAGTTCAAATAAGCCAAAATCTTCAATGATAGAAGAAAATTTTTAGAACAATTCACCAATACTAAACATAAAATCTGACCCATTGTTAAGTTATGTATGTGTATATATCTTTATTTTATTAGAAGGATGTATGTTAATAACGATTTTCTTTTCTAAAGTCTAACGATTTTAATTGCCTAAATGAACTCTATGTTGAAAATAATATAGTCGATAATTCTTACAAAATAAAATGAACGTAAAAGTCAAAATATTTTGGAAATAATTATAAAAACCTGAATTTTCGTTTTAACCGAAAAGATAGTACAGTAGGTTCTCTTATGATATTGGACGATAGGGGTGGCACCACCCACTTTAAGGTAAAATCTCATACCTTAGTAGGTGTAGTAAGGTACTCGACCAATTTGAATCAAATTTGGTACATAATTTACATGACATCGTTATATTACACTGTGAAAATTAACTAAACCGGAATACAACCACGTCTACTTCCTAAAAGACAATATTACTCATTTCACCAATTCCTTTCATTTTACAATAGATAATTCAAACACCAGTATATATGGAAAATCGAACTGAACACAAAAAATGGTGTGGTGTATCATCTACAAATGGTGGAATTTGGACTATACCTTCTCAAACCCTCAGATATTGTATATGAGAAGTTCCAAACTTATAGCAGACTTTATACCGAAAATATGGACAAATTTATGAGATATCTTAGTGAAATTAAGTGGGAATCCTTCGTTGACAATAGAGTGGCCTTATGCTAAAAATGGTTGGTTAAGTACTTAAGCTAATCCTCATATACTAAATATAATGATTTTAGAACTTTCGGTTGACTTTATACAGTACATATCGCTCAATATGTAAGATATTTTAACAAAATTAAGTGATCGTATTATCTATACTGAAGTCTGGTGCTAAAAATTGGTGAAATTCGAACATGAATTACCCCAGTCCTCATATATGTAGTTATGTATGTGTACATCGAAATGCTCAGGATGACGGGTGAGTTGTATTTCGGATGTCTGTCTGTCCATGCAAGCGATAACTTAAGTAAAAATTGAGACATCTTGATGAAACAGGATCACGTGTTCTTTGGTGCTCTGAGAAGGTTGATATTATAGAATGGCAAAATCGGATCTCTGCCACGCCCACAAAAATGTCAGAAATTAGGGTACGAAATTTAAACTCGTTACAGATTATGAGAGAAAGGACGAATGTCTGTGGTTTAAACAATGTTCAAAAGTGGGCGCCACTGAAAGGTTTAAAACAAAGTTTATGTCCTAATCTACTAAACGTATGATAACCGTGTAATGAAATGTAAAACATTAAAAGCTTTAAATTTAACCGTAAAGTAGTACAGCAGTTTTCAGGGGAATCGGTATAAAAATTGGATAATGAGGGAGGTACCGCCTACTTTTAGTTGTAATCCCATTTCTTAGCAACTACTCGTCCGCACCGCATACATAAGGATTTTTCGACATTTCAATTGACTATATCATATATTGTGCCATATTTTAATGAAATTAAGTGGACATGGTTTCTTTACTGCAATGTGGTTTATCGTTAAATATGAATGAAATCGGACCAGACGTTTATTCAGCCCCATATATCAAATATAGTGATTTCGCCCCTAACGTTGACTTTTCAATCATATACCAAATTTATTAAATTTACTCCCTTTGATTGAGTTTTTATCGCTTATATCGGGTTAGTGCAAGATATCTAAATAAAAAAATTAAGATGAAGTTTTTTGGTTGGCATTGTGTCTCGTAGTAAAAATTAGTGATATCAGTAGGTACCCTTGCACACCAATAATATGTGGTTTGTGTTAGTCAGATTGATTTTAATATAAATATGTAGTTAGAAAAATAATACGACTGTAATCCATTCACAATTTCCTTAAATAACGAATGTTGAATTCTTACGCAAAAGTTTTCAAAATACAGTGTTGCCAACACTTGAGAATATTTTCCGTTTTTGTTCGTTCAAAACTGCGAGAACATATTATAAAACGTAAAATATTTTTTTTTTTTTGTATGCCCCATACTCATGTAAAGAACTTGGATTTGAGGGTACTGGGAGGCTGGTATCAAATGTATCAAATGACATTTAAAACACACTGGGTACAAACCTCCTGTCATATAAAGAGTTCAACACTGTGTTGACAGAAATTAAGGGTTGTGTCTATCCTCGCCTCTCTACGACAACTCTACTGATGTTAGAGAATTGGAGGTTCTAACTCTAGCACTTGTTCCATTCTACTGATAGTGAGACCAGAATGCATTTGCAAGCTCATCAATTTTACAATTCGCTATGATTCTGTTATAGGTAGACCCACATACAAGTCTTATTAGGTCGAAACTACTGGTAGTGATAAATACTTCGCATTTCTTAACTAATCTCGAACGCATGGTCTGTGAACTCAAGGCTAGTAACGCCGCCTTGCCATCAGAATATACGTGAACTTCTCTGAAGGAGGCTACTCTCCGGAACAGTAGATCTACTGCTATCTTAAGGGCAGCCACATCATCATTCCGATTAGAGATTCGGGGAAGTGGTGGCTAAATAGCCACACCCTTCGATAGTATAGGCAAAATATCGATATTATCGTTTAGAATTAAAAAATTATCGATAGCATAAATTCCCTTATGTAGGTTTATTCCAATTCAAGAGATTTTTTTGAATATGTACTTTATACTTTGGTACTTATGCAGTTTATGCCTCAAAAAGTATTCTTTAACTTATGTTACGCGTTATTATACTCTTGCAACATGTTGCCACAGAGTATAATAGTTTTGGTCACCTAACGGTTGTTTGTAACACCTAAAAATAATCGAGATAGATATGGAGTTATATATATGTAAATGATCAGGATGACGAGACGAGTTGAATTCCGAGTGACTGTCTCTCCGTCCGTCCCTCCTTTCACCCGTGGAAGGGATACCTTGAGTAAAAATTAGGATATCTTGATAAAACTTGACACATGTATTGTTTGTTGGCATAAGATGGTTCGTATTGTAGATAGTTGTAATTGAACCACAGTCATGCTCCCAAATTCCCATTAATCAAAAACTGTAAAATGCCATAACCCAACAACAAATACAAACCTGTAATTTAGTACAGAGAGTCGTAGTAGTTGGGGGCACCAGCGTTAAATTTTTTTTTTAAAGTGGTTATGGTGCCGCTTCCAAGATCTTTAGTGTTCATACCTCACAAACCACTAAAGCTATATCAACCAAACTTCCTCAAACAAGTCTTCACTCCTCCTCATACCCTGGGAAAATGAGTGAATTCGGATGCTAACCACGTCCACCTCCAATACAAAGACTATGTTGGAAACTAAAAGTGCATTAACTCGCTGAGAAAACACGTCAGAAACATTAAAGCATTGTGAAAACGGCCGAAATCGGACAAAAACCACGCCTACTTCTCACATAACAATATTTTTAATTTCGTCTGATTATTTCACTTTAGAGTATATAAATCAAGTACAAATTTAGATATTGGGATAAAATTTTGCATAAATAGTGCCGTCAAGGTATGCTATCTTTTGCGTAAATATGGTTGAAATCGGATAATAACTTTTCAAGCTCAATCTGAGGTTTTACCAAAAATATCGGTCAATCAGTTAAATGTCTTAACAAAATTTAGAGAGTATGTTTTCCTGGTAATATTGTGCCCTTGTGTATAAAATGGGGAAAATCGGACAAATACTTTTCAGGCTCTCTAGATACCGAATATAAGGATTTTCAAACCTCCGCTTGATTTTGTACTATATATATCGCTCAATCTGAGCGGTACCATGATGCCAAAAATGAATAAAATCTCATCAATTCTGCCCCTAGCATCCATATACCAAATAAAGGAACTTCAAACTTCGAGATAGATATAGAGACATATATAAATGATCAGGATGACGAGACGAGTTGAATTCCAAGTAACTGTCTGTCAATCCGTCTATCCATGCTAGCAAAAAACTTATTAAAATATGATACATCTTCATAAAATCTTATCTTCTTATCTTCATAAAATTGTTTCGAAACATGTTCTCTAGTATACTAGAGTAAAACGACCAGCTATACCTACTAGCCCAAATACACCCGTTATAATTATTTCCGATTTACCAGCTGACTTTAAACCATCTATGTTGGTCAATATATGTGATATTTTAATGACATTAAGTGGAAAAGTTTCCTTAAACATAATGTGGTTTCGCACTAAATACGAATGAAATCGGTCTAGACCGTGATCTAAACCTATTATTCTTATTATAATGATTCCAGTTTCTCTGGTTTCCTTTTTCCTTATATACACAATATATTTATATAGTATGTATTACAGTCATATTTGGCATCTTATCATTAACTTATGTCACAGGGCAGACTTATGTACTTTCATTACTATATTTTCCTTCGTGGACAAAATATTTATATTAAAATCAACCAAATTAACTCCGAGGAGATATATGCGATATAAACTCATCCAAAGTGGATTAACTTGGGATTGGGATTAATAAAACAAGGAAAAATAATTTATTTTTTTTCCAAAAGGAAAACAATATTTTAGACAATACAAAGCCAAACAATTTGTAAATGTAAAAAACAATAATATTTAATGATAAACAAGTAAGGAAGTGCTAAGTTCATGTGTAACCGAACATTTCATACTCCGGCAATTTGCAAGGATCAAAGCCGGGGAAATACTTCCAGATATTGTCTAAACTTTATATTAAACAAGATTACACCAGAAATATTCTCAGCGACTTCGGGATCTGTGAAGAAAAACAGCTGACGGTATTGGCGACGATGCCCATCCGTATTTTCAACGCCAATATTCTGCAGACGCTCATCAGCAACAAGAATATCCCTGCCCCGAGCGACAAGAGCGCGCGGAATGCGGCTAAGCTTCTCTCGCAATTCCTTGATTGGGTAGTTGAAGTAGGTGGTCATTTTGTTACAGATGTTGTTATAGTTTGGTCTGGTGTTGAGAGAGACTCAGAAAGAGAAATGTATTGCAATCATCTTTAGTATTATATTAACTCCTACTTTAGGTCATATATTCATATAGTCAATCTAAGGCAAATCATCTATATTCATGATATTAGTGCTGAAATGATCACTGAATGATAATATTTATCGAAGGTAAGTGGATAGTACAACAGTCATAATTTTTATTACCGAATGACATAATACTTATCGAAATATTCTCATTTTAGTTTTCTGTTTTCACATTTACTTTTGGGATTAAACTAAAGAATGCTCGAGAACATATTTCCACAATTTGGCCGACATATTCGGCGTTAAGTCTAATAGAACAACGATAATCATTAAGTGTAGTATATGGGGCTGGGGTAATTCGTCGATCGATTTCACTCATTTTCGTCACCAAATTATATTATATTCAAATTGTAATTATTTTATATGTTTTAATTTTGCCCAAACATCTCACATATTGACCGATATATACGGTATAAAGTCAAAGGGTACTTCAAAAATTTTTTATATTAGCTGTCTGAGAAGTATTAACCCGATTTTACCCATTTTGGACATCATGGCACATTATTTGCCGAGGAAAATGCTCTCTGAATTTCATTAATATATCTTACAGATTGACCGATTTTCATTAAAAAGTCAGATAAAGGCACCGGTATCCACATAATCGGTGACCGGGGGACTGAAGATATTTTTCGATTTCCAACATTTTTGGTCAGAAAATGACTTACCCCGAGGGCGCTATTTGCTCATAGTTTTTTTCCGATATCTTCACTGCTGCTTGAGTTATATAATCTAAAGTGAAAGAATCAGATTGAATTTAAAATTCTCTTATATGGGAAGTAGACGTGGCTGAATTCCGACTCCAACCATTTTCACAAAATAATATAAAAATGTCCTGAAAATATTGTTCAACAAATTTAATTGAAATTGATTTAGCCGTTCTTGAGATATGGGATTTCACTAAAATGTCCAACTAAAACTATTGTCCAATCCATGCAGGGATTCCCTCTCACTTCTAAAGATTTTCGATAAATTTTAAGCCCTCCGTTAGAAAGATATATTAATGAAATTCAGAGCAAACCTAGCGCGTATTCCCCACGTTAAAAATTTCGAGCTTCCGGTTAACTTTATACTATGTATATCGGTCGATATACAGGTTATCTCAGTGGAATTCAGAGAGAGTCTCTTGCTAATAACAGTGTATCCTTGTGCATAAAATGAGTAAAATCTGATGAATACTTCCCATAGCTCCCATGTGCTACATATAAGAATTTTCACACTTCCGGTTGACTTTATACCATATACATCGAACAATCTGAGGTATCTGATCCAAAGTCAGATAGCATATGAAATTTGATCTATACTACCTCTAGCCTCCATGTACTTAATATAGGAATTGCAATCTTCCGGTTGGCTTTATACGGTATATATCGGACAATATGCGTGATATCTCAGTAAAATTTAACTAACGTATGATATTGGATATGCTTTAGTTTTTTAATATCGATAAAGTGTGAAATCGATTAACGAATTTTCACCACCTATCTATAGTAGACTTTGTGACGAATATGTCGATCAATGGCGCTGAGCAATGCATGCGTTATCTTCATACATGCTACGGTGGAAACATATTTTCGATTATACTTGCGTAATGCCAAATGTTATTGCAATCAGTCCAGACCGTCCTCAGCACCAGTATGCCCGATATGGAGATTTTCGGCTTTGAAGCTGACTTCAAACCCATTGCAATGATTTCCGAATTTCCACCTAACTTTAAACCGTTCATGTTAGACAATATGTGTGAAATTTTAATGAAATTGAGTGAACATGCTTTCTTAAACAAAATGTGGCTTAGCGCTCAAAATTAATGAAATCGAGACTTTGGTTTTAGCCGAACTTAGCCCTTCCTTATTTATTTAATAGAAAGTTTTGTCGACAATTGAAAATATACCCCGGCTTTAATCCTTGCATACTGCGAGAGTATAAAATGTTCGGTTACACCTGAACTTAACCCTTATTTGTTTCGCTTCTTTTTGCCCGAAACCGTTAAATCTCCAGTAAACAGTATTTCTGATTCCGTGGACGTAGCTAGGAAGCAAAAAACAACACATTATGTTATATAAACAGAATTAGAAAAACTTGCTTTCCAATACTTCAACGGATCGCTGTCGTCGGGTGCGTTTGGCATTTTAAGGTATTGTCGCACACTAATAGTAGCATCTGTAATATTTAATTTCAATTTTTCTTCAATCCTTTTGATAAGAAAGGTTGATGGTTTCGAGATTTTTGTTTCATAAACGTAACTATTTCATCATCTAAATGTTTGGGTACTTTATCGGTATTAGAGTGAAACCTAAACCTTTCTATCTTAAATCACCCATCTAGGATTGTCTCCATCCAGGTTACGGTTCGACTTTCGTAATGAAAATACGTGTTGCTTAATTATTAGAACAAATATTTGAAAGCACTTAGATTTTCTTCAGATGTTTTCATCTTCATTTTAAATTTATTTGGAGGCACCCCATTTTGGTGGCATTTAGGAGGATACAGTCGAATTAAATAGAAGAAGTTCTAAATTGGTGACATCGGTCTGACGGCAGAGAATATGTAGTTTTGATATCAGGTCACTTCTTAACTGGCAGTGCGTTAGGGACTCTTCAGGATCGAGAAATAACAGATAACAGCAACCAAGTCAACAAATGGAATCAGATATTGCCGTCAAACAAGTATTTTGAAAACGTTGGTCACACGACTACAAAAGCGAATTTCAAGCGAGAAAAAAGTGGAATATTGACCGTGGAAACATCGGTAAGAACGTAATGGTTCTTATCCATAAGGACAATATACCACCGCAACGATGGCTAATTGGTCGTGTCATGGCCGCAGTTTCAAGCAACAATACACCAGACAGAGTGGTTGATACGCGAACTTCGAAGGAAATCATCTATCGTCGAATACCCAATAGTACAGTATTATCTATTTGAAAGTCCTTTCAACGGGGCGGGTGTTGGGTCTCCTAATGATAGGCTCTGTAGTCTACCTTAGGTTAAAAACATTTGCACACTCATTTGCACACTCATTTACTGTGAATTTAGTATATTTAATCAGTCATGTAGCAGATACATTCTCATATCTCTAATATAAGAGCATACATTTACATATATATTACCTACATACCCACTAAAGCTTAACTTGATGCTTCCACTTAAATGATTTGTATATACACACGCATATATGTTTAATGTGTTTTAGCACATTAAAGAATTCAGTCTACTCCATGATTCAATTATATAAAGTTATGTCGTTAGCACAGAGATAATTATTTGTCACAAGTGCTTTCAGTCATAATATCAAAATCAGCTGTTTTTTCAAAAATGTATTTTTCAAATATTCCAGCCAATAAGAATGCGTTGCTTGGTTGATAACTGAATCCGAAAAGATTGTAAAAGACCCAATATCATCAAAATGCAAACAAGAAAGATGTTGAGAAAAACGTAAAAAAGATAATTTGACAGTAACAATTAAAAAATATTTTCCATAGAAGAAGCACGCTCTCTAATAACATAACTTTACATAATTGAATCATAGTCTACTGTTGACCATCAAGACCAAGCAATTTAATTTCGCAAGGTTTCCGTTATTATTTCACGAATCGGTTTAATTACATTGCCACTGGTTGAACTGTTTTGCTGCTGCGTTACCAAACCGCGGTTAGGAAAAACTCTTTCCGATCCTACAAACAGTCTAAAATAAGATTTAAACAATAAAGGAACATGAATTTCCAAAATATGTTTTGAGAGAATTTACTAGAATTACTAGCATATGAAATATTTCAGGTTAGCACCACTTTACATTATTTCAGCATCCACTCATTATTTGGTAATAATTCCATTAAGTTAAAATTAGCTTCATTTATTAAAAGTACAACATATTTGTGGGAGGCAACTATCACTTTTGACACCCTTTTGACATTTGAAAAAATGTCATTAACAATTCATCAGCAACAAAATGTGGGAAATCAGTTCATTTGTTATGCCTAATGTTGAATGTTCATTCAACCCTTAACGACAGGAGTGTACATTATATACAGAATAATAAATAAAAGCTATACACACTTATTAAAATGCCGGGGTGCAAATATCTTAAATTATATAATATGAAAGTGATATCCCTCTATAAATTAGTTGATAACATTGGCGGAAATAAAGCAACTTCTGTGTTTAAAGGTCATTTCAACATTGATCAATGATTGACTGATTCAGTCAAAAAGCTGACTGAATTCAAAATAGCATTGCCTTGGAAGTGTTTGCATATTCGAGGAACAAGAAAAAACAAAATATCAAATATAATTTAATTTGGTCCAAGAGAGAGGATTTTGATACAGAAGTGATCGTTGTCCTGTCCAAATTTTCATAGCTTTATACTTTGCAGAATATACCACCATGTAAAATGTTATTATTAAATTCGGGTGATATATCTCTGTTCGTTTATTAAATTTTCGATATATTAACTTGTGAATAGCGTATTCTAAAAATATATATATACTTCCTGGCTCTTCTACTTTACGGAATAGTTTAAGATGTTCTTTTTGGTGGTTAATTATTGACTGATTCTTTTACTGAAAATTTTAAATATTTATATTTGCGCTCTGCTTTCTTATTGCTAAATAGAAAATGTGCTTAAGATATTCTTCTGTTCTATTATTGCTTACTTATCTCATTCTGACGCCGACGGTCAATTAACTGCTTACTCTAGGTAATTTTTTTGGTGCTTGCCGTTGCAGTAACTTTACGAGTAGTCCTGTTTCGAAGATATATTTCTTTAGTTTCTAGAAGTTTAGTTTTCCGAACGTTGGTTTTACTTTGATTTTACTAAATAGTAGGGCTTGAATAAGTATTTCGTCGTAGAATGTCTGGTGACTGCCATCGTAAATTATTCCGTATATTTCAACATAGAATTTTTTGAAACGCACCAATTTTGTGCCATGATCTGATTTGAGTTAATATTAAAATTGTGCAATTGTAAAAACAGAAAAATATTAAAATTGTGCTATTTTTCTAAAGAATAAGATAAGGAAAGTAAAATTAGGTAGTGAGGGAAAGACTCACTATGTATTAGTTCAAAAATTTAATCAGTGCTTGGTTTCGGTCTCTTTAAGCTAAAGTTTGGGAAACAATATTCCCATACTCACCTCATATTATTTTAAAAAAATTAGAAAATGCACTTATTTTCCATACATTGTTATTTAATTTTATCAGCTTCTAACAATTTAATCATAACATTTAAAGATATCAGAACGAAACTCAACACGTACCGCTGAAATGTAAGAATTGTCTTCCGAAAATGGATGAAATAAAATTAGGTACGATTAAAATGTCTGTCATGGTGTGATCACTAGTCACTATGGTAAAATTTTTGCTATAATAGAGTCGTCCACGAACTTTTCGACGAAGAATAACTCTAATTTTTATTCAAAATTATCACTAAAATTTTATAAAACATGTGCCTGACCTATGAGAATGATTAACTTTACTTCCCAAAAAACCAAATGAAAAATGCAAATAACTCTACTTAAATCAGAAGAAAATATTTTAACTTACGTAAGATTATGAACTATTCCACATAATTCGATGAACTGATTATTCTTTGGAAGTCGAACACCTTTGTTTTCATTTGTAAAAAAATCGTGAATATATACGATGTAAGCGTTCCTTGAAGATTCCAATGATGTTAACTAACTCATTTAATTTCATTTTAAGGTCTTCCTGGAAAAGGTGTAGGATTTATGCCGGAACACTTATCAAGCCATTGCTTTAGTACTCTAAGTCAAGGCTAGTGATTTTTTGTTTATGGCGCGATCTCTCGGTCAGGGTCAAAGGCTTGCCAGCCGGTGTGGTACAAATAAGGTACAAATAAGGTAAGGTACATGTAAGGTACAAATAAGTAATAGGATATTTCAAATTAAAAACATGAATGAAAAATTCTTTTAGTTTGCCAGTTATTTCCAAATGTCGCTCATTTAATCAATTATATTTTTTATTATTTATACATACGTTTTAGATATTTTATTACTGTGAGCCGACGGCGAATTTAGTAAATTGTAACTTTACATATGTATTCGAAAATACTTATATATAAATATTTGTACATTATATCGATTACTTACACAAAGTAGATATGGAAAGTACATGTGGAAATGATGAGTATACGCATTCCAATCAAACTATTAACATCACTGCGAAAAGAACAGTAATTCTAATAATGCTTAAGAATATTATGTTATATATTATTGAGATGGTGTGAGATTGGGTGGTTTTAACATTGTAAAACCAAATTGATACGAGTTTTACGGATAAACTTGCATACACGTATACAGCGTTGTTTACTTCAAGAATAAAATTTGCTTTGCTTGTGTCCACTTAACATTATTAAAAAGGGTTAACGAGGTGAACAAATATTTACTTTAGGCCAATTAAAATAATAATCTAAGTGGTAAAATTCTGGTAGGTCGTAAACAGGAGTTTGGGGTTAGAGTTGAATAAAAGTGCATTGCCAGCACTTTATCATAGCTTTTATGTATATACATATGCATTTATATAATGAGGCAAAATCATAGTAATAATGCTAGTAATGCCATATTAATCTATACGCTAAACACCTCCCCAAAGATGTTTTTTATTTTTAATTTTTTAGTTGGTGAAGCTCTGTTATAGTGCCTATGATTATGAAGATGACTGAGGTAGATGAAGGATGCTTATCCGCAATTCTATGCAACTGCGCAATGTATAGATTATCTTGTAATTTACGTAGGAGTTTGTTCAAATATATGTGTAAGTGTAATTGTGGCTGTGCGTATGGGTGCAGAGAGCAAGGCTTACTAAACGAAATGTGTCGCATTGTTTGGGATTTGCATTTGTTTCTGTTATTTGCCAACATCCCTTATATTTTCGAATGAAGGCATTTCGTTACCATTGATTTTGCATGCACATAATTTCATTGTAATGAATTTGTTGTTTGATTTCCGTTGATGCCTCAAACGGAAAATGAACGATTGACGAGTGCAATACAAGAGGAACAAGATATATGCCAATATCAATAGCTTCTATAAGTGAGCGATTTAAATATTTGCAGAATCATCATCAATGTGCCCAGCATATCATATAAATGTACTCGTATATATGAATGTGTGTGTATATTGTGCAGGTTATTATGTGCCTCTCTCCAGCTGTGTGCCGGTTGGATATTTATCCTGCACTCGTTTATTCACTGTAGTGAACTGATTGAGTTTCCTATTTCTATGATTTCCTCTTTTTCCAAACCATCTCCACCTGTAATTTTTACCACTGGAAGTGAAAGACATATGTATATACATCGGCGTTTCCTCTGAATTGAAGAAAACATTTGTTATATTTACTAAATATAATAACTTTTAAGATACCTCAACTGATTCTCAATGACATATTAATAAAAGTAACACAAATAAGTAAGGAAGGGCTACGTTCGGGTGTAACCGAATATTTTATACTCTCGCAATATGCAAGGATTGAAGGAGAGGAAATAATCTCAGGTGCTGGCTTTATATGCTTTATGTTATGCTTTATATATGCTTATATATGTTATATGCTTTATACTAAAAAATGTTGCATAAGAATTCAATATTTATTATTCGAAACCGGAAAGGGATTGCAATCATATGTGGTATCTTATTAACTTATATCACAAGTCATAGACTCATGTACTTTCATTGCTATATTTTGCTTCGTGTTCCAGATATTTATATTAAAATCTACCAAATTAACTAAAATGAGATATATGCAATATAAACTCAATCAAAGTGGCTTAATTAAATACATAAGTACGTGAGGAAAAGGTCAACCAAAGAAACGGAAATCATTATATTAAGAATACGGGGCTAAGACCACGGTCTAGACCGATTTCATTCATATTTAGCGCTAAACTACATTACGTTATGAAAAATATGTCCGCTTAATTGCATTAGAATATCACACATATTGACATATTGACAACATAAACCGTTTAAAGTCAGCTGGAATGTCGGGGATTCTTATATCGGGCATATTTGGGCTATAGGAAGGTCTGCACTGATCGCATTGTGGCATTGTTTTCATTACTCAAGTATACTAGGGAGCATGTTTCACGCAATTTTTTGAAGATAACTCACACACTGGCCTACATATGAGGTGTGTTCAGAAAATAACGGGAATGTTCTTCGACTGTGTTCTTTGACTTTAATGGCATAATGTATCATAAATTCTTCCCTCAAGGTCAAATGGTCAATGAGGAGTGCTACCTACAAGTTCAACATCGTTTGCGTGAAGCAATCAGAAAAAATAAGCCCGGATTTGTGGAAAAACAATTCATGGCTTTTTCTCACTTTTATTCAATTCTGCTCATATTTCGTTGCTTGTTCGTGAATTCTTGACCAAAAACAATACTGTAACGATGCCCCAGCCTCCATATTCACTAGACATGGCTCCGTGTGACTTTCTTCTATTTGCAAAAATAAACAAAACCTTAAAGGCCGTTGTTTTAGAAGAATAGATGGCATTAAAAGCGCATGGCATAAGTGCTTAATATCGGAGTGGATACTATTTTGAAAGCGACAACATTAATGTAGAAGAATAAATAATTTTTTTTTTCACAAAACGAAAATTCCTGTTATTTTCACCTCGTATTCGGCATAAGATCATTATATGCAGAATATAAGAGCTGGGATAATCCGTTGGCCGATTTCACGTTTTTTCGGGATTAAACTATGGTATATCCAATATTGCACGTAAAGAGAAACTGTTAGAATTTCACAGGATAACTCATATGTTGGTCGAAATATATAGTATAACAGTTTTACCGGTGTAACGGTCTATGTATGGTCTAACGGGAGTATGGTCTAACGCTTTATCATAAGGGTGCTATTTGTAAAAGGTTTCATTGCAATAACCTAAATAGTGCTTGATTTATATACTTTAAAGTGAAAGAATCAAATTAAATTTAAAATTTTGTTATAGGAGAAGTAGGCGTGGTTGTTATTAGATTTCGCCAATTTCCACAAAGTAGCTTAAGGATGCAAATATAATGGTATCTACCAAATCTGATTGAATTGGAAATTAGTGGATCCTGAGATTTTACCTCAAGATGAGCGGTGCCCCTCCCATTGCCAAATTTTTACAGTGATGCCTTTGAAACACTTAAGTACCATCTTGGTTATGAAATTCAATGCTTTTGGGGTGTTCTTTCAGCGAGTTGAAACCCAATTAACTCAAATGATATATGTATGTAACATAAACTCAACCAAAATATTCAGCGCTAACCTAGTTTAGTTTAAGAAAATATGTTCACTTAATTTCATTAAAATATCACACATATTGTCTAACATAAACGGTTTAAAGTTAGGTGGAAATTCGGAAATCATTGCAATGGGTTTGAAGTCAGCTTCAAAGTCGGAAATCTTCATATCGGGTATATTGGGGCTGGGGAAGGTCTGGACTGATTGCAGTAACATTTGGCATTACACAAGTATACTCAAAAATATGTTTCCACCAAATGTATGAAGATAACTCACGCATTGATCGTCATATTCGGCATGAAGTATTCTATTATAAGGGAAATCATTATATATAGCATACGCGAGCTGGTGCAATTCGTTGACCGATTTCGCACATTTTCGGTATTAACCTATAGTGTACCTAGTATTATACTTTCACTTAATTTTGCTAAGATATCATACTTATTGACCGATACATACCATATAAAGCCAACCAGTAATTTAAAATTGTTATATTAAGTGCTAATTTTTCGTATCACGACATATTTTACATTAAAGGTGCTGTCTGGCTGTCATAAGACACCCCGCAGATTAATCGATATATATGGTATAAAGTCAAACGGAAGATTGAAATACCTCATATTAGGTATATGGGAGCTATGGGAAGTATTTATCAGATTTTATCCATTTAGACACAAGTGTACGCTGTCAACAGCAATAAACGCTCTCTGAATTTGACGAAGATAATTCACATATCGACCGATATATACGGTATAAAGTTAACAGAAAGTTCGAAAATCTTTATATGAGGTATATAGGCGATAGGGTAAGTATTACCCGATTTTACCCACTTTTGACACAAAGGCACAATATTATCAGACAAAGGCTTTCGGTATCTGGGAGCCTGAAAAGTTATTTTTCGATTCCGAGAATTTTTAGACGTGAGATGGCATACTCCGAAAGTACTCTCTGTGCCATGTTTGGCTCCGATATCTTCATTGGCAATTGATTTTCATACTGCAAAGTAAAAAAAGAATCATGCGGATTTAAAAATTTTGATGTGTTGGAAGGAGGCGGGGTTGTATTCCAATTTTGCTCATTTTCACACTGCAAAATAAGGGTGCAAATATAATGTTACATAACAAATTTAGTTGAAATTGGTACAGCAGATCAGCGATTCTTTAAAAAGCTTTCAATACCATCTTGGAGGCGAAATTTAACCCTTCTGACGTGTTTCTTCAGTGATTTATTGCACTTTTAGAAGTAGTAAGTTTTTTTTAGTAGTTTTCAACATAACCGGCATATGGGGAGTGGACGTGGCTATATAAATATGGTATTATTGGTATATAAAAGCGACGAATAAACATCCGGAGAGCAACTCTCGCTTTTGCGTTTTAAGAAATGTAGAAAATTATGCACTTTTTCCGGGTTAGAATCTAACATTTTGAGAAAAGAGCAAACGAATCTGGAAAATATTTGAAAAAGGAACACGAAAATTTGGCAACCCGAGCATAGGGCAGAATAAATTCAAAATTTTTGTGAGAAAATAAATCGCTATTAGGTTGACTTTATGAGTAAATGACTTAAAATTAGAGCCAATAGGATACTAAAGGTTATTGCAATACATAAATTTTGCCGATTAATGAATTTTGAAAAAAATTTTTTTTTTTTTAAAGATTTAAGTTTCTCTGAAAATAAAAAATTGCGAAAAATTCAACATTAAATAAAATCTTAAAAGAGTATAAATTAATTATCCAAATTTTTAACAGTTTTTTGTTTTAATAGTTCAGCTTAATATAAAAGTCCTATAAATTAAATATAATAATAGAAAAGAAAATGCCAAAAATTCTAAATTTCACCTAAACATCTTCTCTACTTCTATCTCTTTAGAGTCTTCAACATCACACCAAACTATAACAAAATCTGTAACAAAATGACCACCTTCAACTACCCATCAAAGGAATGCTATGCGCTATTGTCGCTCGGGCCAAGGATATCGTCGTTGCCGATGAGCGTCTGCAGAATATTGGTGTTGAAAGTACGGATGGGCATCGTTTCATTGATATCTCATTTGTTTAAGTTATCTATGCTGAGTTACAAAATAGCGTCCTATGAAATGTGGACGATTTCGTCGGTCCGATTTCTCCCAGTTTCAAACTGTACTATAGACATAATAACCGTCCAAAATTTACTACCCTTGTTATGCTCTAGTAACGTGACTTTGAAGTGGAACCTGTGTTGTGGTGCTAATGCTGTATGCCAATCCGTAACTTTTTTCTCTGTCTTGAGCTGGGGTGCGACGTTACTATAATGAACAAAAATTTTGCATTTTGCCTGCCAAATAGGATGTACAATTTTGGCCAATGAAATTCAAAACACATGTAATTGCCACGTTTAAATTTTTGCCTTCTTATTTTTATTATCAAATATAATACATTCATGAAATTAATAAAATTTAAAGAAAATACTTTGCTTTTCTAATTGCAATATGCTCCAATTTAGCATAGAAACCACTGAAATCGCGTCAATATGAGTATGGGTTCTATGGCTTTTTATAGGACACCCGGGTGTTGGACCGACCAGAGTTATTTACTTTTAACTGTGGCCGATGGCCCCCAATTCAGGAAGGAGTTCCACGGAATAACTAAGAAAGTCAAATAAAGAAATCGCGATTGTGTAGCGATTAATACATAATGATTTTTAAGATGAAGTAACACTCAATTTTTACCATAAATGTAAACATGCAAATTTCTTGAACTATATGTTTGCAATTTTTATACGCAATTGTATAATAACAATTTTTATATTCTCGCAATATGTTGTACAGAGTATAATATGTTCGCTCTCCTAACAGTTATTTGTAACACCTAAAACTAGTAGAGAAGTATACTACATATGTATATCAAAATGATCAGGATGTCGAGACGACTTGAATTCCGGATGTCTGTAAGTCCATCCATGCAAGCGGGAACATGGGCGGAAATTTTTTAGAAAAATAAGCATGATCTCGATCTCTAATTAAAAGGTTTAAAGCAGATATCTCACAAACTCCTAAATCTATATCAACCAAGCATCAACATTTATATATCATGGCATATCAACAGGGTATTTCATAATACAGTGTGAAAATCGGAAATCGTACAAAGGTTACATTGAAAACTACGAAACGTACATTAACTCACTAAACAAAAAATACAGAAGCATTAAATTTCACACCAATGGTGGTAGCAGAAAAAATTTATGCAATCGGATCAATACTTCCATACTTCCTTGTGGTTGCTTTTATACAATATATATTGGCCAATATGTAAGACATCTTAGCAACATAATTTTAATTTCCCTCTCCGATTCTCTTGTTGACTTTTTCCTCATACACCCAATATATTAAATTCATCCCATTTGAGTTAATTCGTTTGATTTTAATATCAATATCTCGGAGATCTCGAAGCAAAATTGAGTAATAAAACTAAGTGAGTCTATGACCTATCGTATAGGTATTTGTACTTGTATTTGTAATAAGATGCCAAAACTTGATTGTAATCCATTCACGATTTCGTCGAATAACAAATATTGAATTACTTTGATTTTTTAATATAAGATCTTTTAAAATAAAGTTTGTATTTAAATAAAATTAAATAATTAAAAATAAATATTTTACTGCCTTTGGGATTCACAAATTGGGATTCACAAACACTCGCACTTAGCCTTTCTTTTGTTGTTATTCTACTTTTCTTTATTAGCAGATTATAATAAATAATTTTATAAACCAATGAATAATTACGAAAATTAATAATATTTTATAATAATTAATTGTAAATTAATAACATTATATTTTATACAATAACTTGCATGATACGTATGATTTTTATACTCTTGTAACAGTTTTGTTCACCTAACGGTTGTCTGTAACACCTAGAATTAATCGAGATAGATATAGAGTTATGTATATCAAAATGGTCAGGATGACCAGACAAGTTGAATTCCGGCTGACTGTCTGTCCGTACTAGTGATAATGTGAGTTAAATTTAAGACATCTTGTTTTAACTTGGTGCATTTGTTCCTTGGCACTGTGATGAGGGTGGTATTGCAGATGGGCGACTGCTGCACCCACAGAATGTCGTTAAACGGAAATGTATAAAATGTTTTAACTAAGCTCCCAATTAAGATAGAAAACTGGAGTTTTGTACAGGGAATCAGAGAAGCGAAAGGCATCTGTGGGTAGAAAATTTTTAAAAAGTGGGGATGGCCCCGCCCCTTAATAGGTTTCATGTACATATCACCCAAATCATTAAATATATATCAACCAAAATTGGTCAGAACAAGCACCTCCTTATACACTGGGAAAATTAGTGCAATCGGATGATAACAACGCTCACGTTCAATACAATTGTTATGTTGAAAACTACAAAAAGTCTGCTAAATCGCTGAAGAAATACGTCAGAAGCCAAGATGATACTGAAGGTCTTCAAAGGAATCTGTTTAAAAATTGGACAATGGGTGTGGCACCGCCAACTTTTAGGTGAAATCCTAAATCTCAGGAACTGCAATACCAATTTCAACCAAACTTGGTACGTATATTTGCACCCTTATATTTCATTGCAGTGCGAAAATGGGGGAAATTTTAATCCAACCTTGCCTACTTCCCATGTATCACAATTATAAATTCCATATGATTCTTTCTTTTAGTAAGTAAATCATTTACCAGTTAAGATATCGGCGCAAATCTATCTATACATAAATAAAAATGGTAAAAATAGTAAAATTAGGTTAATATTTCCCATAGCGCCCACATACGTTATACAAAGATTTTCTGAATTCTGGGTAACTTTATACCATATATATCGGTCCAAATGTGAGTTATCTCATTGAAATTCAGAGAGCGTCTCTTGCTGATAACATGTTACCTTTTGCCCAAAACGGATAAAATCGAGAAAATATTTCCCCTAGCTCCCATATACCTGATATATAGATTTTCAAACTTCCAGTTGACTTTTAACCATATATATCGGTCAATATGTGAGGTATCTTAAAGATCTTAAAGTCAGACAACATATTTTTCTGATTATAATATATCGTCATACTAAAAATGGATAAATCGGATCTATGCTACCCCTACCCTCCATATAGGTAATATAAGAATTTCAAACTTCCGGTTGGCTTTATACGGTATATATCGATCAACATGTATGAAATCGATCTACGAACCACCCCAGGACCTATGTATATTTTAGAAACATAGTGCTCTGCTGCAAAAACCCTCCCTTTCTTAAATAAAGTTTATATTAAATCTCTTTCAATAAAAGTTAGAAACACAAGTAATATTCCCTAATATGATCTCACTTCACCAGCATAACGCTTTGTTTTCGCCATACATTCAATAAACAATATGGTTGTATTACGCATTAAATATTCATGGTTAAGCACAAACGTGAACGTGCATATGTAAGAAAAATGCGTAAATGTGTATGCACGTATAAAAAAACGTTTATATGTACCTGTTTTTAAAGAAATCCAATCAATTTTTGCTTTATACCCTACAGATACTAAATCATATGACCCTGATTCTTTTGACACTTTGCTAAGCACTTCTATTTCAGGCCTTTTTTTTGCAAGGAACAGTTGTTTTTGTTTTAACTGGTCTTGATATTGTTATCCGCTGACCCTCCTTCAGTGCTAGTGCCCATAAATATTTTCGCAGTAAATTTTTTAATCTGGTTCCTCTAATCTGCAAATGTCGATTTCTAATATCAGTTGAATAAGTCTATCGTCTTTCCCCCACTCTTTTAAGGCAAACCACCGCAAAAGATGTCCATAGCAACGTTTAAATGCGATCGAACATACATACATACATGCATCCATAGGTATGTAGTTGCGTATCTATGGATAGTATGCTAAACTGCTCGCAATTCACCGTGCTTCTTACGGTCAAAGACGCAAAAGTTTATGTTTTAAGCATACCGCCTCTCAAACTGTCTTAACATTCACTACTTGGGTACCAAAATCCCCTTTCACTTTCCGTATTATTGGCAATTGAACTATAAAAGCCCCACAGCAGTTTCCGATTGAGGGCGCAGTTGATATTCAATAAAAAATTTGTTCCGCTCACAATGGACACTGCATTTCCGCCGGCGTAATGCTACAACGCCAATAACAACATAAAAAAGCGAGCGATTAAAAATATAGGGGCGAACTTAAATCAGATAAAAGGATGTTCAATGGTCTGCCTGACCATGTGTGACCGTACATCCCAGATACTTTCTTTCGCATTGTCTCTATGTGTGTATGTAACTACATAAATCGCCAAATTGATATTTTTGGATTTCATAAGACATTCCACACTCAATTACACACCATGATAGTGGTAGCACCGGCCTTTGCCATAAATTTCTCAGCACAAATAAAAAAAAGTAAGAATGGGCTAAGTTCGGGTGTAACCTAACATTTTATGCTCTCGCAATGAGCAAGGATCTGAGGAGGGGATATGCTTTCAGGTGTTGGCATAACTTTATATTAAAAAGTTGCGGAAGAATTCAACGTTCATTATTCGAAGAAATTGTCAATGGATTGCAATCATATTTGGTATCTTATTAACTTATATTACTGGCCATATACTCATGTACATTCGTTGCTATATTTTGCTTCGTGTCAGAGATATTTATATTAAAATCTACCAAATTAACTCAAAAGTGATATATGCGATATGAAGTCAACCAAAGTGGATTAATAAATATATTAGATACCTGAGAAAAAGTCAACCAGAGAAAAGGTAATCACTATATTTGGAATAAGCGGATTAGACCATGGTCTAGACCGATTTCTTTCATATTTACTATATTTTCAATTTTATGGAGGTAACTCACACACTGACCAACATATTCGGCATAAAGTCTGCTAGATTAGCGAAAATCATTATATGTAGTATATGGGAGCTGGGATAATTCGTAGACCGATTTCACACATTTTCGGCAGTAAACTATTGTATATCCGATATTACACGTTCACTTAAGTTTGCTAAGATATCTTACATATTGACCGAAATATATGGTATAAAATCTATCCAGAGGTTGAAAATCCTTGTATTAGGTACGTAGGGGAAGTATTTACCCGATTTTCCCCATTTTTGACACAGAGCACATTATTATCATGGAAAGATAATCCTCCAATTTCATTTCAATATCTCACAGATTTACCGTTATATATGGTATAAGTTCAGAGACAGGTACTGCCTTCCATATATTGGGTATCTGGTGGCTTGAAAAGTTGTAATCCGATTTCGTGTATTTTTACGCATGGGATGGCATACCTTGAAAGCACTATTTAGTAAAAATTTTGATTTTCATATCTGAATTGTTGCTCGATTTATATACTTTAAAGTGAAAGGATCAGATGAATCTTGAAATTATGTTATGTGAGAAGTAGGCGTGGTTTAATCCGATTTCGTCCTTTATCACAATGTGACATAAGAAAGCAAATATAATGTCATGTACCAAATTTAGTTGAAATCGGTTAAGACATTCTTGAGATATGGGATTTCTCCTAAAAGTGAGCGGTGCCATGCCCATCACCAAAACTTTACACGGATTCCTATGCAGCCCTTTCGTATCATATTCGCTGCAAGATTTAATGTTTCTAACGTATTCTTTCAGCGTGTTATAGCACTTTTAGTAGTTTCCAACTTAACTTTTGTATGGGAGGGTGGGCATGGTTATTATCCGATTTCACTCATTTTCTCAGTGCATGAGGAGGGGCGCGAAAAACGTGCTGTGAGCAAGTTCGATTTATATGGCTTTAACGGTTTCTGAGATATATATATATATTAAACCTATTGGGGGGCCATTCCCACTTTTACAAACATTTTCGCCCACTGATGCCCCGACCTACTAGGATTCTCTGTACCAAATAACACGTTTACATCTTGATTTTCTGCTTAGTTATAGCACGTTATTTGTTCTAATGGCGTTTTGTGGGTGTGGCGGATGTCCAATTACGCCCATATGCAACATCAAGCGTCTTACTCTGACAAAGAACACTCGTACGAAGTTTCATCAAAATATCTTAATTTTTACTCAAGTTATCGCTTGCACGGACGAACGGTCGGACGGCCAGACACACAGTCATTCGGATTACAACTCGTCTTTTCACTTACATATATATAAATCCATATCTATCTAGATTATTTTTAGGTGTTACAAACAACCGCTAGGTGTACAAAACTAATATACTCTGTAGCAATATGTTGCAAGAGTATAAAAACAAAAAACGGTTTTAAAGCAATAAATAGATATGTGTATTTCCAGCTCTCTATATACAAAGAGTGGGACAAAACTGGGGAAAAGCTCGTAAAGCGCTCTAACGTGGTTTTACCAAAAGTCTATTTCTGATAATAAGCTTTGATTCAGAAGTAAAAAATTCAAAAACATGATAAAAAGAAAATGTGTCTTTCTATGGATAAGTACAGAAGCACATTTTATTATGACTTATCCTTTAAGACGGAATTGTCTAGTGGATAATCTTTTTTAAAAGAGTCTTATCCTCTTGGAACTTCATTCCAATCTTACTAAAACTGCGCACAACGATATTTAGAGATACTCTATACACTATATATTATACATTCTAAGCACCAAATTAGTTAAGTAATATATGTACTCTCTCTTTACAAATAGAAATTCCTGTTATGAATTTAATTGGGCAGGAAAGCGTGATATTTATAATATAATTCAAAAAGGTATCGTTTGACCTATATGACAATTATCATCTCGGAGGACAGCAACCACTAAAACGTTTCAGTTGTAAAGTAGTTTATAACTAGTTGATTTGACCGCGGGGATATATAAGTAGCATATGTAATATTATGATATGAGAATTAAACATATATAAACATGGATGCAATCTGCACACATATGTACATTTACATGTGCTTACTTACAGAATGCTACGCTCTAATAATGTGTGCAAGTGTGTATGTACATATATATATATTTTATGTTTATAATAGCCGTTGCCGCTTCATTGTCCTTGAAGGGCTGGTCTTTGGACGCTAGTGATTCGTGTTGTTATCGTTTCAATTTTTACATATCATTAATAGCATTCTGTCATTATTGCTGTGGTTGACATTTTTGTGGTCTATATAAGAAAATTAATGTTATTATGTGCGGAAAGGAAGTGTTATAAAAATCATATATTGTCTTGTCCATATTGTGGTTTTCCTTTGTGTTGTTATACATACATATGTGTGCATTAGTCATATACAAACAAGGATCCATTTATTTATATGTAAAGAAGGTTTTTTATACCAGATTTCGATACCAATATACATACATATATTTAAATAAAGATGATTTTTTTGTTAGTTGGTGTAATTTATTTCCCCAGGTCTCGTGTTTACGTTTTTATTCTTTGGTCACGGTCTGGTTTTTAATTACAACCAATTCCATAATCACTTGCTTCTGCGTTGGCTAACAAATATTATATTTTCAACAGTTGTATCCGTTTATAATATTAAGTATAATAAAAAAAATCCATTATTTTTGCATTAAATTGAAGGTTTTACTAAGTATAGTTAGAATGATCCAATTTAGGTCAAATATGCGTCATTTTATGCTGCTCTTATAGAAACCTCGTCCTTATCGGCAACAAACTGGGAATGTCATTAGCCATAGACAGGAATAAGTAGTAATCACATGTTGCCACGTTCGGACTATAAGGTGGATGTATAAGAACCTTACAGCCAACGTTTTGGAGCTTGTGGAGAGTTACTATCGATGTGTGTGGCCTAGTGTTGTCCTGATGCAACACAATTCCTCTCCTCTTGGTCTAAGGTGGCCGCTTCTGGGCGATTGCTTCCTTCAAACGGTTCAATTGTTGACAGTACAAATCCGAATTAAGAGTATGGTCGTAGGGGATTAGTCGTATTAGATGATTCCCTGCCAATCGCACCAAACATAGAGCAAAACCTTCCTAATTCGACTACAACCATTTTCGCTTGACGTTGTCGTAAGTGGTCCACTTTTCATCACCAGTAACCATTCGCTTCAGAAATACACCGATTTTGTTGCTATTCAGCAGCGATTCGCAGATTGAAATTCGGTCCATGAGGTTTTTGTGCTTTAACCCCGGGTGTCACTCATATCAGGCTTCTTTTTGTATCCAGCGTTATTTAAATGATCTCAAATGGGTTTTTGTGTAATGTTTAGCATCTAGGCCATCGAAACAGTTTTTATATAACGCCGGGACTCGATGATTTCTCGATATTTTGTCGATATTTTCGATAATTAGCCTTTCAGAGAGTGGTACACCTTTGGAAACAAAATTATTGAATGGAGTGGACCGATTGGGTATCAAGATCATAAACACTATTCATATTTTCAGCCGCCTGGCTTGCGTTTCCACCTTTATTAAAGAAAAACTGTAAAATAGAAGTATTTTATCATGCCCACCTTTGGGGCGTGCTCAAACAATACCATCGTACAAACCTACAAGTTACAAATTCCAAATTTTTCGCCCATGCATACGCAGGTGAACGCTTTTGCTGTGAAAATGGACAAAGCCGGATACAAATCACGCCTACTTCTCATAAAATCAATTTTAAGTTTCATCTGATCCTTTCACTTTAAAGTAGATAAATCGAGCAGCAATTAACGTATGAAAATCAAACTTTGTACAAATGGTGCTTTCCAGATATGCCATCTCTTGCGTAAAAACAGATGAAATCGGATTATAACTTTTCAAGCCACCAGATACGGATCTCATTGTCTCTATCTAACTTTTATCGAAAATATCGGGAAATATGTAAGATATCGTAATGAAATTGGAGGGCTATCTTTCTGTGTAACAGCGTACTATGGTGTCAGAAATGGGAAAAATCGGGTAAATAATTCCCCGATTATTTGGGTTAATTTGATAGATTTGAATATAAATATCTCTGAGACGAAGCAAAATATAGCAATGAAAGTGCATGAGTCTATGGCCTATAATATAATTTAATAGATACCAAATATGATTGCAATCCATTCACAGTTTCGCCGAATAATGAATGTTTAATTTTTCCGCAACATTTTTTAATATAAAGTTATGCCAGCAGCTGAAAGCATTTCCCCACCTCTTATCCTTGCACATTGCGAGAGTATAAAATGTTCGGTTACACCCGAACTTAGCCCTTACTTACTTGTTTAACAATAAAATTGATTTCGAGTCAAAAGTATTTTGACAATTATTAAAGCGAAACTTTTCATTCAACAGTAATTTCTTTTCTTAGTTTCTTTCTTATGGGGTTCTAGGTCTTTTATAAATTTGTCCCCGAAGTTTGAACTCTTTTTTTTGGTTCTTTCTTTAAGATTAGTCACACAAGGGCGGCGTTATGGTAGGTCTAGGTTGCTTTTGCATAAGTAAGTTCCCAATAAGACTCTTTCTGTTATGGCTAGGTGTTATGGCTTTCGAAAAATGCATCCCGTTAACTTAATTTCTAATAAAAATAAAACATAAATGTCGTCAAATTACAATATATAAAACTGAAGTATTCTAGTACAAAAAGATAGAGATGGGTCACTTACCCCCTTAATTTTGGCTTTACCTTTACCGCAAACCACCATAATATATACCGCAATCTAGCGCCTAATACCAACCAAACGTAATAAATGGAGCGTGCAAGGATAATTCGATTGTGTTCAATTTAATTTTTACAAGCTTCGATTGATACGTTCTATGAGTTCGAAGAAGTATGTACATGCATTTATATATATTCAGTTCTTTGTATGTTTACATGTTCGACTGTTTTGATGTTCGTTGTCTCTGTTGTCTGTCGTCCCCTTTTCATTTCATTTTATTTTATTTATCCTGATTATTTTTATACGCTTGTAGAAGACCACATATTTCGACATACTCGTATGTAGTTACATATGTATAGGTATTAAGATGTTATGCCTTTTCTGATTGTTCGGAATTCTGCATTTGTTTGAGGCATTCCTGTATACGCTATGGTATCTATATGTATTTTGTAGGCGCGTGAGTTCTCGTTTATACGAGTACACCCACATTGAGAAACGCTTTAATCTTGTCCAAGATTCGAACTGATTTGTTGTTGTTTGCAACAACCCACCCACAGTTTTGATTTAGCAGTTAATATGAACAGTTGCTTTAGTGCTTCAGCGGAAGGAGCATAGACATGTCTTCATGTGTTGGAACTGAACTGTAGCGAATTGAACTGAGTCAATTGAAGATATTTGTTACACAGTAAATCCGATTTTCCCCATGTATCTAAACTTTTGTCACTACCCTGCAGTAAAGAAATCTGTAAGTCTTTTTCATCCAGAATTCCTTGAGTGAAATCTAACTACTCAGGAAAAATTTAGTGTTATGCCAATTATAGGACAATTTATTAATGAGTCTTATTTGATTTTTAGATATTTATGTACTTTTTTCAAGCATAAGACTAAAGTTAATAAATTTGAAGCTGCAAATTTATATTTTGCAATAGCTAAAATTTTTTTAAAAAGGTTCGTTAATTAATTATCCTTAATTAAAATTTTTTTATTTTTTCCACACAAAAAAGTAATTTTTGGAACTAGGCCAAGACTGTTATATTTTTGAGCGAAATCTGACAATTGGAAGAACTTGTATAAAAAAAAATTGTTAGTTGATTGTGGTCTATACTTGTTGTAAAGTAGCAGAGGGAAAAATACATGCGATTGTATGCGTATGTCTAATCTATTTATTTCTTCTAAATTTGCTAAGGTATAAATAAAATAAATGAATGAAAGTAACTGTTTACCGAAATATTTCAAATATGTTTATTTATGTTTATGTTTTCAGAAATCCAAGAAGATGCTTGTCAGACTGATAAATCTAGATGCACTAAGTTCTCTAATTCAATATCCGCTAAGCAAAAGCACACCCCGATCATGACAAGAATTTCAAGGTGTAACGTAAATAACATAAAAGGCGACAAAAATAAATAGCATTTTATAGGTCTCTTTTTAACGGCAATTTGTGGGCGTGAGAGTATTCCAATTACCCCTATCTGCAACACTAACCCCCTCAGAGGGCCAAGAAATATTTGCACCAAATTTTAGCGAGATATCTCAATTTTTACTCATGTTATTGTTTGCACGGACAGATTAACAGACGGACGGACATAGCTCTATATCGATCTCGATTAGTTTAAGATGTTACAAACAACCATCAGGTGAACAAAACTATTATACTATGTGGCAGTATGTTGCGAGAGTATAAAAATGTTGCATAAGAATTCAACATGCATTATACGACGAAACCATGAATATTTTCGCGTATCTCTTATGAACTTATATTACAAGTCATAGGCTTACATACCTTCATTACTATATATTGCTTTGTGTCCTAGATATTTATATTAAAATCAACCTAATTAACTCAAATGATATATACTCAACCAAAGAGGGAAAATTTAATATATTGATCATATGAGGAAATAGTCAACCAGAGAAATGGAAACCATTGTATTAGAAATAAGAGGCTTACGCCACGGTTTAGACCGATTTCATTCATATTCAGCTTTAAACCACTTTATATTTAAGTCTATTAATTTCATTAAAATATCATCATATGTAGTCTATTGGACTTTGGGGTAATATTCGGCATAAAACTATAGTATACTCAATATTATATGATCACTTAATTTTGCTAATATTGCTTATATTGATCGATACATACGGAATAGAGCCAACCATAAGTTTGAAATTCTTCCATTAGGTATATAGGGTTAGGGGTAGTATTGACTCATTTTGATTCCTCTTTCATTACATTTCGATACTGCACCGGTCGACAGATATATAACGTATAAAAAGATGTACATAAAGATCTTTATGTGAAGCATATGGGGCTAGGGGAAGTATCAACTCGATTTTACCAATTTTTTACGCAAGGCCATATTAGTATCGGGAAAAGATTCTCTCTAAATTTCAAAAATAAATCTCACAGATTGACCGATATCTCCTGTAAAAAGTCAACCATAGGCATAGGGGTTCGCTTAGTCGGTCTGGGGGAGCTTGAAAAAATATTAACCGATTTCGACAAATTTTAGACGTGAGGAGACATACCCTAAAGGCATTCTTTGTGCGAAGGTTTGGCCCGATTTTTTCCTTGGTAATTAATTTATTTACTGTAAAGCGAAAGAATCATATGGATTTTAAAATTGTGATATATGGGAAGTAGGAAGGTTGGATTTCGATTTCGCAAATGTTTAAACTGTAATATAACGATGCAAATCTAATTCAGTGCCAAATGCAAATATATTGCATATGACCCTCCTCACTGTGATCTGCACCAAATTTTTTACATTAATTAATATTTTTGATTAATGGCATTTTGTGAGCGTGGTAACAATGCGAATTTGTTTATCTGCAATATCAATCTTTCAATGCCCCAGGGTTTACATATACCAAGTTTCATCAAGACATCTTAATGTTTAATCAAGTTATCGCTTGTATGGACCGTGCAACATATGACTAAAGGCAATGTTAATATAGTCTTATGTATGTATATAAGTAGCTTTCGTTTATGTTCATCTGATCTTCACATTTTATATTTTTGTATGTCAAATAAATAAAAAAGTCTCTAATGTGCAACATATTCTCATTAGTAAAGATCAAATTTTAAGGTTTATGAGATATATGTACATACTTGAATACAAAGTTAATCCGATTAGCAAATAATACATAATTAGCACTGTTACTGATATATATACGACTAAATCAATTCGATTTCATATTAATTTCGCCATTAAAATTTTATATATATGCCGACTAATCTATGTCCAACATGTTGCGCTCGTTTATTATAAAATATCAAAACTTCACGTTCTATTAATCAAGATTAATGAATTGGGAAATTATTAAATATGCTCATATTTGCGGCAAAACTTTAGGTTTTCTTGTGTCAGCTACAACAATACCTGCGTAAACATATATATTGTTGTTCTTACTTTTCTTCCTGTCCAGTCCAGAGTATTGCAGGTTTTCTTAGGTATAAATCAATATTTTTCAATCTACAATCCATATGTATTATATATGGCCATGTATATACATGAACAGAAGCATTTAAAGCTTCTGGAGATTGTGCCTCAAATGTAGGCTCTGCCAATTAAAATCTCGTATGTATGTACATATGTATGTATTTATATGCACATTTGCATACGAAAGTATGAAATACGAGTAATTCCAACGATTCCCTTCCTTACGTAATCAATGGGCGTGAAAATTCCCATCCTTCCTAAAACCCCATTTGGTAGAAGGTTTTCAAGTTAAAATTTGTCCATTGTGCTACTGCTTACTCCCCTTTATGCTCGCAAATGCACCTGCTGGTATTGTACCTTTAAGATTTACACAACCCGTTGCAACCACTCTGATAAAATATTTTTATCTGATACGTTCAAACGGAGATGTTTCAACAACATATAGGCGGAGCTGCGCAAAGTATTTACACTCAGCAGAGCGCTCGTTGGATATCCGTCTATGTAATGTAATCGTCTTTATCGTTTTATGAACGGCAATTCAAAACGCCCACTTTTCTACTACAACAACCTAAAGTATAGCTTTGAAAGTAAAATCAATACATAGAAACATACGGGAAACCACCACTAACGCCAAAAAATTAAATATATTCTTACAACGCTACCACAATAGTAGTGGTTACATAAAAGCACGTGAGAAACCCTTACAGTCATCGCCCGTCTTCGCATACAGATGCATAAGTAATCAGTTAGACGAGAACTTTATTCACTGATTGAGCATATTCGTAGCAAACTCTCTGCGTGAAATGCCACTATAAACTCTTTTATAAAAAACATACAGCGCACAGTGTACATATTATTTGGAAATTTTATATAAAATACACTGTACTGCATTATGTTGAAACCATGAAAATAATACATTTCTTATGCGTTCTTTAGAATTCAAAAAAAAAAAAACCTGTTTAGAAGTCTAGTTGGGCACCAGACTCTTCTCTGACTAGTATCTATATATCTTATTCTGATTTTTCAACTTCAAATATTTCGAACCACAATTATAACACCTTTCCTTAAAATTTAAAATCGTAATAATTTCCGTTTGGTCGGTGTTACATTTTAAAAACAATATTACACATGGTAGAGGTTCAAAAATCTATTTTTGGTGGAAATTACCGTTTCTCGCATACATAGGTCAAGGTTTCAAATAATATAAATAAAATAGATTTAGATACATTTATGCATATGAATGTACTTAAATATGTATAGTTCGTTATCTCCAGGAATGTAGTATGCATCTTTTACAATCTTTATTTCACTTTCTGCATAAGAATGCCACCATAAGGAGGAGTTTCATTTAGATTCTCAGGAATGTAGTATGTATATTTGCGCAATCTTTATTTCATTCTTTGCAGAACACCATAAGGAGACGTTTTTTATAAGTTCTCAGGAGCAATTTTAATTTGAATTTTACTTGAGTCCTTTTTTTGGAACTTAAAAAAATACAGATTCACCGATTTTAATTAACTAGTTCAATTTAGTCAGGAATTTATGATTGTAAACGGGGACATTATTTTACCTAGTGCATATTCTATTTTTTTGTTATGCACATATCTGTTTCATTAGTAAGTATAAAAATGTGTAAATTGTGATGTTTATATCGAGCTTATTCTCCAGTTTGCTAAACATTTTGTAAATTATTTTTATATAAATATGTATATAGCAGAGTATTTTAATTAGGGTTTTTGATTTTTTACCAACAATAAAATCTCCATAAACGATGTAGTTGTGTTTGGAACTCAATATTGAACCCACTGTATTCACGCTCTTCAGGAGCTAAAGCTTTCGAGCTACGTTATGTGTACCACAAACTTGTGCTAAGTAACACAGATACTGCCCTCTGACAGCTCAGTTTGTAATCATCTAACGGGGACTCAATCAAAGGGTGGCTTCGTTTTTCAATTCGAATGTGGATACATGGATCAACACTCACACACATTCAAGCATAATTTGGTAGTGTACAGTGCGCAGTTGTAGTTGCGCTAAATATGGGTGGTGGTTTCTGTTACCGCAGTCTTGATATTAGCAGTAAGCTCTCGTGCTACCGGCAAATTTCAGCATCGGAATTGTTGGAGAAACATTCCAGTATGATACGCGTTGCCGTTCACAACGAGGCGACGCGACAAAACACGACTTCCGACGATCCGGACAGGGTGTAACGGCCTACTTTTGCTACCGGGAATATATACATGTACAAAAAGTTTAGATCGACCTTTCCGTAACTACCACGAAGTACACCCTTCACAATATTTAGTGATTATCAGCACATTACTGAAACTGGTTGACGTGGAACTCGCGAAAGGAGTCGAATTCGTTAACTTTCGCCTCCGAAAAGTGTTAAGTTTGCAAGAAAAAGATATGTGTATACAAAATATAATGGAAAATGCAGAAGATAACATGTTGTTATTCTTATTAGTGATTTAATTAACATCGACTGCATGATTTTTTACTAATTTTGTAAAATAGCTAAAATATTGAATATTTAATCCAAACAATATATAGTGCAAATCTGTGCATTAATAGTAATTTCACTGATATAAATATATTACACATAAATTCATTATACATACAAACACACTTCTTTGACAAACCTCACTGCATCTAATAAAAAAGAAGATTGAAACAAAGCGTGTTTTGGTTAATAAACAAGGAATCTTCTAATAGTGTGTGTTTGTGAAAAAAAAACTATCTCTAAATGAGAATGGAAGATCCAAACCTCGCCGAACAGTATGTGCAGGAATTCGTGCTCGATCACCTTGAGGACGGTTCAGCAACTGTTACAGCTATCGGAGTCAAACGAGAAGATCACAGTCCAGCGGCAGCCCCAAAAATCGCTTGGACAACTACAACAATCACTCCAGAAGAAGAGGAACCAGCTGATCCACCCGCCATCAAAATGCGATCCTTTCCACAAAGTTGGCATATAGACGATCGCCGATTACAGCCACTGTCGCCACCACCGGAGATATATACGCACGGGCCTATGGCAGGGCAGGCAATCCTTGTGAACACATCGGTGCCCGGTGGAGTGCCATCGACACCGCCTGAAACCCCACCTGTTATTAGCTCACCTAATGGGAGTACTTGTGCTCAAACCTATGCAACAATTACAAGTGCTCCGTATCCAACACATCGTCCACCCACCGCCAACGCTGGTCTAACACAAGAAATGATGTGGCTACCAAACTCAATGCGTTCAGATCCTCAGCCATTAGACTTACGACCACTTGCTTGCCCTACTCATGAGGAGGAGTGGGAGCGACAACGTGAATATATGCATGCCTCAGCGGCAGTTGTGGCTGCCAACCATCATCATGGACACTTAGTGGCACAACCCCAACACCACCCGCATCATCATCATTTTCAATCTCTAGATCACTTAACACCCATCAATATGCATACTTCTTACCACAGCGGTATACCCAATGGCGCTACAAGTCTTGGTAGTTGTGGCAATGGCAGTCAGGCGCCATCTAACGCTCCAATTACCACTTCAGTGGTTCACCTCAATCGGCCAATGTCGGTCTGTTCAACTCGATCATCCACAAATTCACCGCGCACCTGCTCTAGACAATATAGCACTTCCAGTAATTTAGGTCTTGACGACTGTATTAGTGATGATTTGCTAACCACACTAAGCGTACGAGAATTAAATAAACGCCTGCATGGGTGCCCTCGTGAGGAAGTGGTACGGCTGAAGGCTAAACGTCGAACGCTGAAAAATCGTGGCTACGCTCAAAGCTGTCGCTCAAAACGCCTACAACAGAGGCATGAGTTAGAGAAAACCAATCGTCAGTTGAATCAGGATCTACATCGTTTGAAATTAGAATTTTCACGTGTGTGTCAAGAGCGCGATCATTTAAAACAACGTCTGCAAATGCGAACGAGCGGTAGTACTGGTGGTGTAATTGCTTCTCTATCGAATGCTACCGATGGCAATACACCAGGTGTGATCACCGTCGGTCATCCGCATTTAAATGCAGATAGTCAAAATTCACCAGAGTTCTATCTCTGACGCCAACTAGCTATCGGAGGACAACATGTGGCAGCTGCCGCTGCAGCGTCCAGCCATCGTCCACCGCATACGCAACCCTCGCACCAATGGCCATCGCGCTACCATCAGCACCTACACCAACAACCAGCAAACATTGTAACAATCTGAATGCGGTGTCTCAAAAATTACTCAAATAATTAGTGAACGCTTGTATTTAGTGTAAAGCATTAAAAATAGTAAATATTACTTTGAACTTTTCAGCGACTTTAAGACTTTAAGAACATTAATGTCTGTAAGTAAAATGGACACTCGCTCCGACTGCACCTAATAACAAATAAGCATATCTGAAAAACAATTTGTAAACATACTAAACTAAATATTTTTAATTGGATCAGTTCCTGTGCTCGAAGTGAAAACATCTTTTGGCTTAAGTTAGGCAGAAAGTGGTCGTGAAATATTTATTCGATTCGATTGCACACATACATTTATTTTCTACGCAATTACCATTATTGTATTAAGATCTCTTAGATGAATTCATTCATAAACAATTGACAATAAAATAATAAGTGTTGTGTTTAGTTCGTAGTTATATGTGTGCATGTATATACGTACACACATATGTACGCGTAATATAATTGGTAAATCAGTAGGTGTGAATAATAATAATATGATAAATTTTCAATGTGCTCCAACTTATTTTCAAAGCTCTGCACCATATTTTCCAATTTTCAAATTAATGTATATAATAATTTAATTTAAAGCCAAAAAAAATTACAATCAAAAATTCTTTTTCAATATTCTTTTAATAATATGAATAATGAATGCTATCATATATACTACATATATTTATGTATCTTGTGCTCATTTATTTTGCTATTTTGTTTTTATTATGTCTGAGAAACATTTTGTATAAAGTATAACGGCGAATAAAGATAAGCGGTGTTACGTTAATACAATTAGTACGTTTTTATTTTAACATTTTTTTCGAAACAATAAACATGATATGAACCAGTAAGGTAGGGCTAAGTTCGGGTGTAACCGAACATTTTATACCATAGCAATTTTCAAAAATAAAAGCTTGGGAAATACCTTCAGGTGATGGGAAACTTAATACTAAAAATTGTTGTGTAAGAATTCAACACTCATTATCGACGAAGTTGTTATTGGATTATAATCATATTGTATTGTATGTCAGAGATATTTATATTAAAATCTAGCAAATTAATCCGAGTGCAAATTGGCTTAATTAAATATATTAAGAAAATGAGGAAAAAGTCAACCAGGGAAATGGAAATCATTATATTAGGAATAAGAAGCTTAGACCACGATCTCGACCGATTTCACTCATATTTAACGTTAAACCACATTATGTTTAAGAAGACATATTCACTTAATGGAAAATCGCAAAATACTATATCGGGTATATTTAGGCTACGGAAAGGACTGGACTGATTGCATTAACTTTTGATATTAAGATAACTCACACACTGACCGCCATATTCGGCATAGAGTCTGCATGAAAATCATTATAAGTAGTAATAGGGTAATTCGTAAACCGATTTCACACATTTTCGGCATAAAACTATGGTATACCCGGTATTATGCATTCATTTAAATTTCCTAAAATATCTTACATAAAGACCGTCTTATGTAAAGATATACCATACAAAGCCCACGGGGTATTTGAAATTCTTATATTAGGTATATGGTCACTAGAAGAAGTGTTTACCCGATTTGATCCATTTTAGGCGCATGGACGCAGAGTTATCAGAAAGAGACGATCTCTTAATTTCATAGAGATAACTCACATATTGGCGATACATATGATGCAAAGTCCTGTGGAAGGCCGAAAATTCGTATGGTAGACATATAGGGGTTAGAGGAGGTATTAACACGGTTTCCATAATTTTTAACCCAAGAGAAAAAAGAACCAACAAGAGAAAATATACTCTCCACACAGATTTACTGATATTTTCCGTATAAAGTCAGCGATAGGCAATGAGATCTTTGTATCTTGTATGTCGGGGCTTGAAAAATTCTATGCCGGTTTCAACAATTTTAGCGCATGAGCTGGCATATTTAATTGTGCTATTTTTAGAAATTTTCACTACAATATCTTAATTGGTGCTTAATTTATATACCTTAAAATGAATGAGTGTGATGAAATTTAGAATTGTGCTATTTGGGAAGTAGGTGTGGTAAAAGTCGGCCAATCCTATTGTCAAAAGTTTACACCGATTCCTATGCATCCCTTCCATACCATCTTTACTGTAAGATTTATTGTTTCTGATGTGTTTCCTTAGCGAGTTAACGCACTTAGAGCGCTTAATTATCCTGAAGAATTATATTAGTCTATAATAGAGTTTTGTTTTTTGATTGTTGTTGAGTGGAATGATCTACAACGATAATAAGTTTCTTTTGGTTTACCTTTTGATCAATATTAAATTCATACTTCTAAAAATATATTTTAATATGTCGTGGTGAAAATCGATAGAAATCCAGCACCAAAATATTTAAATTATGCTAGCTAATAGGCAGAGTCCAAAAAGCGAAATGGGTAGGTTGTACGAGGTGTGTTCAAAATATAACGGGAATTTTAAATTTTTTAAAAGAATATTTATTTTTTAGTTTACATTAATGTTGTTTCCTTCAAAATAGTCTCCATTTGATATTATGCACTTATGCCAGCGCTTCTTCCAAACGTCTAAACACTTCTCAAACTCGATTTTTGGGATACCCTTTAGCTCTTTCTGCGATGCGCTTTTAATGTCATCTATACTTCTAAAACGACGACCCTTTAAGGTTCTCTTTATTTTTGGAAATAGGAAAAAGTCACACGGATCATCGTGTCTAGCGAATATGGAGACGGGGGCATCTTTACAGTATTGTTTTTGGTCAACCATTCACGAACAAGCAACGAAGTGTGCGCAGAATTGACAAAAGGAAGCAAAAGCCATGAATTGTTTTTCCACAAATCCGTGCGTTTTTTCCCGGATTGCTTCACGTAAACGGTGTTGAACTTATAGATAGTACTCCTTATTGACCGTTTGATCTTGAGGCAAGAATTCATGATTCACTATGTCATTAAAGTCGAAGAACACAGTCGATAAACATTCCCGTTATTTTCTGAACACACCTCGTATGTGTTTATTTAATACCGATAATCATGCGTACCTCTAGCTATTATTAAGTGAGTAATAAATATACATTTTGTAGAGAATTTGGACCAATGTACCAAATCTGTATCGAAAAAGTTTAGTACTAAATATGTAATTATCAGAACGATTTCGTCATTATTCATTATTACTTTAATTTTTGAACATTTTGAGAACCTGCAAATTTTCACCCTTTGACAAAAGCAACTCTCCAAGTGCCAATAGATTTATGTTAATTCTCATCAGTCCTTTGAGATCTTATAGGACCAAATTAATAACATCAAAATGCAGTTAAGAGAGACCTAATATTAATAGATATAGGGATTAAAAATAAAATTTTAGATTAAAAATTTACTAAATATTGAATATAGAAATTTCAACGATTTTAAGGCTAGTTGGATAAGTGTCTTCTTATTGACTGACTCTGTAATCGGTTGGTCTGGAAGTGTCGGCCGAGTACACCATAGTGTGTTAATTCCTCTTCGCCAGGAGGAACCGTTTCGTAATCAAGTGAAGCCAAGTCTTTCTCCACTTGGTTTTTCCAACATGTAGGAGACTTTCTTCTCCATCTGCTACCACTTGTTAATATCAAATTGATAATTTTCAGACACTTAACATCTTTTGACTAAAAAAGTAGTCAATTGTAACTACTTTTGGAATTTCCAATGTGGTTCCTAAAAAGTGGTTCCGTTAATTTAAACTCATTATAGTACAGCAATGGTTGGAGAAAACCAATGAAGTATATGTCATGATTAAAGATCATTCATTCATTTAGACAAGAGAATGTATTTATATAATACATAAGAGAGTAGATTTAACAATAAGAGAATAGGTTTATCAAGGTTTGAATATATCAGTCATATTTGATGGCTAGTCGGTGACAAATATTTTCCAATAGTATAAACAAAATCCTGGAATATTTCTTGTTTTATTATTATTATACTTTTTAAAATTTTGCAACAGAGTGTAATAGGTTTGTTCACCAAATGATTGTTTTTAACACCTAAAACCAATAGAGATAGATACAGATTTAGAGTTACATGTATATAAAAGAACAGGATGACGAGAAGAGTTGAATTCTGCGTAACTACCTGTCTGTTCGTTCATACGTCCACCCATGCAAGCGATAACTGGAGTAAAAATCAAGATATCTTAATGAAACTTGTCACACGTGTTCCTTGGCAGAATAAAAAGGCTAGGATTACTGAATGGAGTAATTCGACTACTGCCTCGCCTGCAAAAAACCGTTAATCGAGAACGTATAAAGTGACATAACTAAGCAACAAAGTAAGAATCCGAAGTGATTTACGTGGGTACCTGCCATTGACAGCTCGACTCCACGGTGTTCAAAAACACAACGGATCAATACAATGCGTCGATCAGCGCCCCGTTAATAATAGCTTTCGCTAAAACCAACGGTACCGATCGGCATTGTGGAATGGCACAATAACCACCTTGGTGGGGTTCGAGGCCTACCCAAAACCTCTGCCTTTCTATGGGTCGGGCACCCGGTTGCAATGCAACTCCACATTTGAACTGTACCGCCCCAGACAGTTCTACCCGCATTCAGGTTTTAAACCACAGCCACCACGATACTCCCCGAAGGGCCTACCGCAATGAGCAGGATTGAGCTGCAAGTACAACCCGCAACTCCACCGGGCCCCTGCTCCCCGTGGCACCAGATTAAAGTCTCCGGTCAGACCTTGTAGCCCGAAGGCTACTTCCAGTTGAGTTACCCATTCATCTCGACTGGTGGCATTTGTAGCTTGAACTACAATGCCTCGCTTTAAGTGTTTGCATAATACATTTTAAGTGATATAAACTCAGTTCAAGCTAAGTAATATAGCACTATTTCTGACATGGCTAAGCCTATAGATTGAGCAAAGTCTATTTCAAATGTAGTGCACTTTTTGGATTTTAGTCGCCTCGTACGACAGGCATGCCTACCGCGGGTTATTCTTATCCCCCGACCCGCAGGGGGAGCAGCAAAGTAAGATACAAACCTTTAATTTAGTAAAGAAAATCGCAATAAGGGTGGGCATAAGTGGTTTCAAAAGTTTTAAAAAGTAGATGTGGCCCCGCCTCCTAATGGTTTTAATGTACATATCTCAAAAACCACTAAAGCTAAATCAACCAAACTTTCTTAGAAAAAGGCCTTCTAGTACCTCCTCATATACTGGGAAAATGAGTGAAATTGGATAATAACCATGCACACCTCCAATACAAAGGTTATCTTGAAAATTACAAAAATTGCGTTAGTAATTTTCTCTCGCTGAAGAAACACGTTAGAAACATTAAATCTTACAGTAGAGATGGTACGGTAAGGATGCATAGCAATCCGTGTAAAAATTTTACAATGGGATTGGGACACGCCCACCTTTAATTGAAATCCCATATTTCAGGAATGCCTAAACCAATTTATACAAAAATTGGTGAAAAACCTTACTTTAATATCTTTATGTTAAAATGTGAAAGTAGCCGAAATCGGATTTCAACCACGCCTGCTTGCCCAAAATAGCTCAATTTTATATTAATTTATCTGATTCTTTCACTTTGCAGTATATGGCTCAAGCACCAATTAAAATATCGTTTTAAAACTTTGTTCAAATAATGCCATTAAAGTGCGCCATCTCTTACTTAAAAATGGTCGAAACCGGATATTACCCTTACAATCTTCCAGATACCGAATATGTGGACACCAGTGAATATGGCTGACTTTTTACAAAAAATATCGGTCAACCTGTGAGATATATTAATGAAATTCAGAGAGCATCCTTACCTGTTAATAATGTTGCATGATGCCATTTCCCCTAGTCCTCATATACCTAAAATGGTAATTTTCTGAATTTCGGTTTAGTTTATACCGTGTATATCATCATATTAGCAAAATTAAATGTAGGTATAATCTTAAATATGCTATAGTTTTGTGGCGAAAATTAGCGAAGTGGATATAAGAATTTTCCAACCCCCATATACTACATTTGATGATTATCGTTACTCTAGTGGACTCTATGCCGAATATGTCGGTCAAATTATAGAAATATTTTATGTTCTCGGACATGCTTTAGTTTTACGCCAAAAGTAAATGTTATTTGCTTAGACCTTCCCCTAACCCCTACATAACCAATATAGTGATTTCTGACTTCCCAGTTGACTTTAATCGATTTGTATAAGTCGATTTACGTGCTATTTTTGAGAAATTAGGTGTTTTCTTAGCCATAATATCGTTTTTAATATAAATAGTATGCATTTTTTTGACAGATGTTTTACTTTAATAGTGACGTTAAAGTATTTATATTTTTTTTAGGAATATTTTTATAGTACAAGTTTTATGTGACTATAAAAAAGTCTGTTAAAACGTTTGCAATTCAAGTTTTTCTACAAAAATTCACATATTGCATGATATGCCATGAGCAAAGAAACTTTTTTTATATATTGACATTAAATAAAGTAAATGAATAAAGAGACAAACGTTGTTCTAGAGCTAAATGAATTCTCAACATATAAATGTAATGTAAACTTTAAATGGAAGAGGTGAAAAATCCTTATGACAGAAGAATAATTCATCCTATTTCTAATGTACTGTTCAATTAAACTGTTCAATTAAACTGTCAAATTTGAATTAAACTTCAATTAAACTTTTTAATTTCATTTAGTAATTTTAGCTACACGGTTATCAAACAGAAAACTGTCTTCAAAAAGTACACACATATTGTCAATATTAAATCTTACAAATAATTATATGTATAATTAGTGTTACATTGTGTAGTTTGTGAATTAAACACGCGCTTGGTTGATAAGTTAAACATATGTATATATATAACCATGTGTATAAATAAATAGATAGATTACTTAAGGTACATGTGTAAACATTCTGTACATACATTCATAAAATTTGTTTATGGCAGATAAAAAAGAGGTTGTACATTTTTTCTTAATTAATTATACAAATGTTTCATTCGTTTTCTTTATAACTGAGATGGTTTTTTTGAAAATCTTATATAAATGTATATGAGATATTAGATTATATTGGATCTATTTATATAAATATGTACTAATAAATACATCACTATGGATGTTTCTGTTATTTATTTTATCCATATATAATACATGAAACGGTTTCTCAGGGATTTCGCCACATGTGTTTCTGTCATAAACCCGTAATTATACATTGTTTGTGTATATTTTTTTAAAGTTTATAATTCGATTACTATTAATATCTTCCCTATATCTCCCTATGGTAACTTTCAAAAAATTTGATATTGGGGAATATTTTTGCTCGGAAAGAGTTGAAAGAAAGATGAGAATTTTAAAATCACTAATGAATTTTAATATTGAAGATTTCACGCGAAAAGCATAAATTTTCAGCATACATATGCACATACATGTATTATTGTATATATTTTATAACATCGGGAATGCGAAGGAGCAGACTGAATGCAAATGCCTTGGTAGTTCTTCATTAGTGTTTGTTATAATGTTGTCTAATTTGCGGTTACCTGTAAGAAAATTGAACTGCTTCTTTTAATTAGTTTTCCTTGAGCTTCTAAAAATATAAATAAAGTTTTAGTAATGATTTCATAGCAAGATGTAGTGTTTCACAAAGTTACTGATTATTTACAAACTTAGAACTATTTGCAACTTCTTGGGTATATGTAGGTCTCTTAAATATTTTTTGTTGTTGTCATTTTCTACCGAGACTAGGCGTAGTGTTGCAAGTATAGTTTTGTTTGAAAGTATTAGATTGCTTAACTAATGATTTTAATTCCTGAGTTTGAAAATATTGATACTTCTGAAACGTTCTGCCTTCTTTGTTTTATAGACGCGATGACTGTTGTATATGTTATATGGTGTTTAAGATTTCGTTTACCATATTACTTTGATATTTTACATTTCTTACGTAATTTGTTAATTTTTGACTATTTCTCTGCTATCAGATATTGTTCGCCCTCTTTGTCCGTGCAAATGAGATGAATAAGTTTGAATGTACTTATTTTGCCTCTGGCATTTTCCCAATAAGACAATATTTCCAGTCTTTACCGTTCTAACTATTAATGGTCAGGCAAATGTATGTTTCCAAAGAATGAGGCAATGTCTTTATTTATGGAATGTTACTCCTAGGCATCTAATGATTTCGGAAAGTGTGTATGGAATATGTGTGCTGGTTCGGTGCTTTGTTCCTTAATGGACTTTAAGGAATTTTTAGCTATCGTATTAATTAATTAAATTATTTTTGTACCTTTTCTGTTTTTGATATAATAATGTAGAGAAATGAAATGAAGTGTACTTTTTGAAATTCGCATTTCAGGCTAGGATAAGATGTTGTTGAAATATGCATGTATATCAGCTATATGAAAATGGCATATATTACCAAAGTGTTTTTATAGTTTGTTGTCTATGGTTGGTTGGAATAGAATGGGTAAGTTTTTAGATCAAAACGGAAGACAGCTGGTTCAATACCTCCACTAGAGTGTAAGCAAACTCTTCAATTCTTGATTTTCATGCATCCTAATTTATTTATAATATGGAGTGAAAACACACATTGATAAAAGTCAACATTGTTCTGACTAATAATGACATTTTGTATTCATGAGTACTTAAATCTAACTTATTGACCCATCGAAATAGACTTCTACTGACTTATAGAAAGATTAATAGCCAATGTCGGCTTTTTTACATAAAGGATCTCCTATTATTTTACTGTTCCTGGTTTTTGCTCGAAAATGTTTCTAGAAATTAAACCCTACTGGCCTTAAAGTTTTCTCATGCATTTTATAGTATCTGAATTTTTTTTTTATATTAGCTCTTAGGTTAGATTCATAGACACATCCAATATGATTGCGAAATGCGTTAGGGTTTAAATACAGTTTTTCTTATTTCGATAGTATATCATTGTAGTCGGTTCAGGCAGAGTTCTCTGCAAGTCCCAGTTAATGGCTTGTGGAGCGGTACATTTAATAAGGGAAATAAGCAAAAGGTTGTTAAGACTAGCCACATTCCCGACCAGTATAACATTTGTTGGTCATATACATTCGTACGATTTCAAGTTATCTTTTCTTTAAATCATCAATACTTTTAACAGTAAGCCAAGTTGCATTGCATAAAGAATATTGGTAACTTGTTCCCAAACATTTGTTATCTGGCGTTTGATATGCTTCAAATGTTGGAAGTAGCTTCCACGAAAAAATGTTGATTGTTTCGCAACGGTATTGCTGGTTTATTTTTAACAGTATGCAATACGAAAATTTTATTCAGGTCATTGATTATATAATATAGAAACCGCGTTTTTCTTCCTCAGTCTATTATATCGAAACTTTAATCATACTGGGAAACAGCTTTATTTACTTATTTGACAACATTGCTTAGCTGACAACGTTTTGATTAGTTTTGGATACATACAAACATATATTGAAGTTATTATGTACTGCTTTGTCCTAGATCTTTTTTGGTGCAGGACTTATGCAAAGTTACCTAAGTAAAGTGAAATATACGGGGTTAGGTATTTATAAAAAACGAAGCGATGGAAAATCTATATCAGATTCTATATCAAATATTAAACAGGTGGTTTCTGAGAAAAGATTTTCATTAAAGCTTATAGTAGTTGTTTCTATACGCTTGCAACATGTTGTAGCAGAGTATATTACTTTTGTTCACCTTACGGTTGTTCCTAACACCTAAAACTAATCGAGACAGATTTAGAGTTATATATATATAAATGATTAGGTTGGCGAGACGAGTTGAATTTCGGGTGACTATCTGTCCGTCCGTAAATCCGCCTGTCCGTGCAAGCGTTAACTTGACTAAAACTTGAAATACCTCGATGAAACTTAGTGCACATGTTCCTTGACAGTCTGAGGAGGTCGGTATTGCAGATGGGCGGACTCACACTATTGCCACGCCCACGAATTACGGTTAAACGAAAATCCATAAAATGTTATAACTAAGCTCCCAATTAAGATATAAAACGGGAGTTTAATACGGAGGATTGCAGTACAGGGGGACATCTGTGGGTTGAAAAATGTTAAAAAGTGGGGATAGTCCCTCCACCTAATAGTTTTAATGTATATATCTCCCAAACCATTAAATATATTTCAACCAACTTTTCTCAGAACAAGTCTGTCTAGCACCTACTTATACACTAGGAAAATAAGTTAAATCGGGTTATAAATACGGGCAGCTCTCATGAAATGGTTATGTTGAAACCTACTAATTGTGATATCTTTGTCTATGGTTGCCAATCTCTGATATCTCGGATCAATGCTACCCCTAGCCCTCATATACCTAATATGCGAATTTCAAACATCCGTTTGGTTATACGGTACATATCGATCAATATGTGTGATATCTTTGCAAAATTAAGTGAACACATGTTGTTGGATATGCTATAGTTTAATGCTAAAAATGTGTGAAATTGGTAAACGAATTACACCAGCTCCCATATGCTATATATAATGACTTTCGTTATTACAGGATAGCTTATGCCGAATATGTCGATCAATGCGTCTTCAAAATTTGGTGGGAACATATTCTCAAGTATACTTCTGTAATGCCAAAAGTTGCTGCAATCAGTTCAGACCTTCCCCTAGCCCCAATATACCAGATACAGGGATTTTCGATTTTAAAGTTGACTTTACACCCGATGTGGTGATTTCTTTCACCTGACTTTAATCCGCTTATGTCATACAATATCTTTGATATTTTAATGAAATTAAGTGGACTTCCTCTGGAACTCTGTTTAACATTATATGGTTCTACGCTGAATATAAGTGAAATTGGTCTAGACCTTGGTCTAAGCATTATACATGATTTCCGATTGTCTGGTGGATTTTTCCTAATATATCCAATATATTAAGTTTATATCATATCATAACTTTTATATAATATATATGTATAAAATATATATATAAATATATATAACTTTTTATATAATATATCTATATAATATAATGTATCTATATATATATATATATTATATATCTATATTATATACCTATATACATTTCTCACATATGTATGTAAAAATATATTCATACATACAAACACAAACACAAAACTTTTCAAAATAAGAAATTTGTGTTTATCGTCCTAAAGGATCAACTGGTTTCTACAAGAAAATTGAAATATGTAATGTAAAGCCGGTTTTTTCGAGCTTGTCCAGTAGGCGAATGTATAGAAAACTAAGATTTTCCACAAACTTATTTAAGTTGCTGAAAAGAATTAATTTTTCACAGTAAATTCTGAGAGTGCTTTCTGATGAGAACGTTTTATATAAAAATGTGTCAAACATCATATTCACTCACTTCTCCCAGTCTACTAAAAGCTCTGTAACTCAAAACTAGATAATTTGTATTAAAAACAAATAAGGAATCGTAAGAACACAACGGATTATAGTCATATTTGGTATCTTACTAACTTATATTATAGGTCATAGACCCATATAATTTCATTGCTATATTTTGCTTCTTGTCCGAGATATTTATATTAAAATATACCAAATTAACTCAAATAATATATGTGATATAAACTCAACCAAAAAGGCTAAACCTAATGCAATATATTGAGTATATTAGGAAAAGGTCAACCAGAAAATCGGAAATCATTAAATAAGGGATATGAGGCTTAGACGAAGGTTTAGCCCGGTTTCGTTCATATTCAACATTGAACTACATTATGTTTTACAAAATACGTCAACTTAATTTCATTAATATATCATACATATTGTCCAACATAAATGGTTTAAAATCAGCTTTAAAATTGGAAATCCATATATCGAGTATATTGAGGCATTGAGAACAACTCACACACTGACCAACATATTTGGTATAAAGTATTGTATAATAACGAAAATCATTATATGTATGATTTCATTATATGTATGAATGATTTCACAGATTTTCGGAATTAAACTATAGCATATTTTACGTTCACTTAATGTTGCTAAGATATCATACATATTGATCGATATATACCGTATGACCAACCGGAAATTTGAAATTCGTATTGCTATGGGGCTAGGGGTAGCACTAATCCGATTTAATTAACTTTTGGCACCACGAGATATTATTACATATATCGAATAAAGTCAACCAGACGTTTGAAAAACCTTATAATAGGTATGTATAAGCTACGAGAAGTATTTATCCGATTTTATCCATTTTAGGCACAAGGATACATTGTTATCAGCAAGTGACGCTCTCTGAGTGCCAAAGGGATAACTCACATATCGACCGATATATATGGTATAAAGTTAACCGGAAGTTCGAAAATCTTTATATGAATTATTTGGGCACTAGGGGAAGTACTTACCTGATTTTACCAATTTTTGAGAAACGGGCACAATATTATCAAAAAAGAGTTCCTCTGAATTTCCATAATATACCTTACAGATTGGCCGATATTTTCGATAAAAAGTAAGCCAGGCACTGGGTCCGCAAATTCAGTTTCTGGGGTCTTGAAAATTTTTTGAAATTTTCGATTTTGAAAAATTTTGAAGTTCAGATGGGATACCCTAAAGACATTTTTTGTGCATAGTTTTGCTTTGAAATATGCATCGGTAATTGATTTGAATAAAATTGTGATATATGGGAATCCAATTTCGCCCATTTTTACAATGTAATATAAGGATGCAAATATAATGTCACGCACCAAATTTGGTTGAAATTTGTACAGCGGTTTCTGAGAAAAGGATTTGCAAAATTGGCGGTGCCACACCAATTTTACAATTTTTACACCGATTGCTTGAAAGCCCTTAAATGCCATCTCGGCTGTGAAATTCAATGCTTTTGACGTGCTTCTTCAGCAAGTTAACGCGCTTTCAGCAGTTTTCTAAATAACCATTGTATAGAAGGAGGGCGCGGATTTTACCCGGTTTGACTTATTTTCCCATTCTATGAGGAGGCGCTAGACTCTTGTTCTGAGAAAGTTTGGTTGATATAGGTTTTGTGTTTCGGATATAACCTTCATTATTCGACGAAACCATAAATGGATTACAATCACATTTGGTATCTTATTAACTCATATTACAAGACATAAACTCACGTACTTTCATCACTATGTTTTCCTTCATATCCGAGATATTTATATAAAAATCTATCAAATTAAGTCAAATAAGATATATGCGATATAAAATCAACGAAAGTGGCTTAATTAAATATATTGGATTAGAGGAAATACTATAGAGGAATATATTGGATTATAAGGAAAATGTCAACTAGAGAAACGGATATCATTATGTTAGGAATGTGGGACTTAGACCATGGTCTGGACCGATTTCATTCATATTTAGCCCGAATTCACATTAAGTTTAAGAAAATATATCCACTTAATTTCATAAAAATATCATTTTCATATTGACCAACGCTTTAAAGTCAAATGGTAGGTCGGGAATTCGTATATCGGGCATATTTGGGATAGAGGAAGATTTGCACTGATCACATTAACTCTTTTCATTATTCAAGTATATTAGGGAACGTGTTTTCACGCAATATTGTGAAGGTAACTCCCACAATGTCCGACATATTCGGCATAAAGTCTGCTAGAATAACGAAAATAATTATATAAGTATATGGGAGCTGGGATAATTCGTTGACCGATTTCACATATTTTCGATTTAATTTTACTAAGATATCTTACATATTGATCGAAATATATAGTATAAAGTCTACCCGGAGCTTGAAAATCCTTATATTAGGTAGATGGAGGCTAGGGGATGTATTTACCCGATTTTCCCTTTTTTAAAACCAGATCACATTAGTAAAGATAATCCTATATATCATATCTTGAACGTACTATTCGTGAAAAGGTTTATTCCATTATCTTAATTGATGCTCGATTTATCTAATTTAAAGTGAAAGGATCAGATGAAACTTAAAAATGTGTTATTTGAGAAGTATGTGTCGTTTTTATCCGATTTCACTCATTTTCACAATGTGACATAAGAATGTAAATGTAACCACATACCAAATTTCGTTTAGGCATTCTTGAGATATGGGATTTCCCCTAAAAGTCGACGGTGCTACGCCCATTATAAAGATTCCTATGCAACCCTTCCGTATCATATTTACTGCAATATTTAATGTTTAGGACGTGTTCCCCGAACGAGTTAACGAACTTTTTGTAGATTTCAACATAATCTTTGTATGGGAGGTGGGTGTGATTATTATTCGATTTCATTCGATTTTCAATTTTCTCAGTATATGATGAGATGTTAGAAAAACTTACCCAGATCAAGTTTTATTGATATAGCTGCAACGTTTTCTGATATATGTATATTAAACCTATTTGGGGCGGGCCCATACCCATTTTTACAAAATTTTTTCCCACAGATGCCCCACCCTACTAGGATTCCCTGTACCAAATAACACGTTAATATCTTAATTTGTTGATCAGTTGTAGCACTTTATCTGTTTTCGATTAATGGCATTTTTTGGGAGTGGCTGATGTCCAATTACGCCCATCTTCAATACCAACCGTCTTACGGTGACAAAGAACACGTGTACCAAGTTTCATCAAAATATCTTAATTTTTACTCATATTATCGCTTGCACGGACAGACGGACGGACGGACAGTCACTCGAATTTCAACTCCTTATTTTCTTCAATTTTTATCCTGATCATTTATGATCATTATGATTCATGTATGTCTATATCTAACTCCATTAGTTCTAGGTGTTACAAACAACCGTTAGGTGAACAAAACTAATACACTCTGCAGCAACATGTTGCGAGAGTATAAAAATTAACGCAAATGTGCCGGTCTCATAGGTAATGAATATTTGCTGAATGCTTAGTAAGAGCGCTTTCATGCTTCATGTTTACAATATATTCAATTTTTTTTTGTAATATGCAAATATGTATACGAATATGCATAATATAATAGAAATATTTTCTAAAGTGGTGAATAGTGATAAAAATTAGCTAATGAAAAATATTGTTGTGGACCGTGAAATGAAGCGAACAAGAATTTGAGAATATGATATGAAAGAGAATGTAGAAAGTTTCCACATTCGAGCTGCACATGTGCTTTCAATGGGCAACACCCAAAGAGAATTTCCCAATAATGAACAACAAAAGTTTCCATGTACAAGCCTAGACTAATTGTGGGTTTGTTTTGCAGGAAATGTAATTGTGTTGCTCCGATTGTTCCTAATGAAATTGTAGTGCGAAATATTCTAAACCGCAGTCAAACACATTCGTAAATAGTTGGTGACATAGAAAGCCAAACGGGGAGGCCTTTAAAGAATTACTCAACGTGTTTACGAAATATTCTAAACTGCATTCAAACACATATGCAAATAGTTGGTGATATAGAAAACCAAACTGGGAGACCTTTAAAGAATTACTCAACGTGTTTAAGAAAAACACTTACCATTCTTACTCACATTACAATTTATGGTAAATACGCAGAGGTAGCATCTTTTCGAATAAACAAAAAACAAGTGAGTTCGTATAGCATTATATGTTTACATACTTATGTACATATATACGTACATATAAATATAATATGTAAGCATAAATTCATACATTCCCTGCAGTGAAGCTTAAACCAGCAGGAAATATGTTAGTCTGGAACTAGAAATTCGTGCCCGAAGTCCAACAATGAATTCGAACTACGTAGAAAACCACCAGACTTATTCAATCATATAGCAATATATTAATGACTAACTTTATTTGACTATTGTTATTTTCAATATTCGAATTTAATTTTATACTTTCGCAACATGTTGCAACGGAGTGTATTATTATACTATTATATATGTATATTGAGCTAGTAAAAAAGTATTTTAAGCTAGTAAAAAAATAGATGTTTTCGGATCGAAATCTGAGAATTGATATATATTTTTATAGAAATGCTAGCAAACTGCCACGTCAATTTGAAAACATTTTTATCCTGTAAGTACATACATATGTCTGAATATCATTGAGTGTAATGTCAAAAAGTGCGAATGTGTTTTTAAAAACAAAATTAATATTTTTACAGAACGGACGGATATATTCAGACCATGTCTTAGTTTTATTTAGGCTGGTTTTAGGTAAAACAAAATATAGATATTACTTAGATACCGTTACAAAGTGCGGAATTTGTAGCGATTAAATCTGTTCAAACTATTTCCAGGTTTTTACAAAAAATGATTACTATAATCCTTCGTCCTCATTTTCTGTACTTTATTAACTTAACCAATATATTATTATTCGTTTTGTTGTTATTAACCGTTTGTGCCCATTTTCACATTGTAGTACGAAAATTTCTATAAAATTTAGTTAACAAAGCTTAGTTATTTGTAGAAATGTACTTTAAACCATTTAGAGTTCGGGACCACCCACAATACTACTATACTCTATGAAAAATTATGTAAGAGTATAAAAAATTATATATCTACATATGTATATATGTATGTACATACATATTGAGGAGTCTATATAAGTGTACTATATAAGTCAACTACGCCTTTGAAGTGCATGGTAAAGGACACTTCCTGCACTATAGTCAGCTTGACTTTAATGCACACATTTAAAATAAATGTCCATTTATGTTATGTACATGCATACGGAGTTCAGAAATATGTAATGAGAAGTGTTATAAACCACTTTACAACCAGTATGAACTCCAAGCCCAACCAGTCGAGCGACTCTTTGTTTTGCACAAATAACCGGTCATATCTTTTACGTGTTGATGTTCTACGAAGTGTTATTGTTAGATTTTGGACAGAAATGTTCCACTCTCTTACTAATTCAAAATATATGCATACATAACTGCCAAGTTCCATTGACATTCTGAGGAACAGCTTTCATTTGAATTTATTTCAGGTTCTCCTTGTATAGAAGTATCAGTATCACTAACATGCAATGAACGCTTACGTTCGCTCTCCTTTCTAACCAATTTTCCGAAAAATTGGTGTAAGTCTGATGCTTTCCTGACCATTTGAATTTAGTCAGAAAATTGTATTGGGTTGTTCGGAAAGTCATTTCGTTTTTTTAAGCTTCGAGGTTAAGTCCATGCCTTTCAAATGGCCATAAACAGTTGAATTCGACAAATTTAACCTCTCACCGATCTCTCGTGTGGTGATTCGCCGATTTGCATCAACTAATGCCTTTATCGCATCTTTGTCAGCTTCGACCGGCCTTCCAGACCGTGGTGCATCTTCGACATCAAAATTGCCGGATCGAAATTTTGCAAACCAGTTCTGGCACTGGCGTACTGTTAACACGCCTTCTCCATACACATCCGTCAATTTTTTTCTCGCTTGGACAGCATTTTTACCTTTTCTGAAGTTAAAAAGTAAAATATGACGAAAATGCTGCTTATTGCTCTCCATATTTAAAAAGGCACCAACCAAAAACTACTGGGTAGAATTAATAGAACTTTTTCACACACAAGCCTTGCAATATCAGCTCTCATGACATATAATGGTTATGGGGCTTAAGTGTGAAGTTAGTTTCGAAAAAACGTAATTAAGTCCTCTGGCGGGAAAAAACGAAATGACTTTCCGAACAACCCAATAGTTGTGAAGTGATTAATTTCTGACTCTGATGTTTCATTGTAGTGCCTTACGACGACAAAACTGATATTATTGCTAAAGTTTTTAGCAAGCTTTTTATTATACCTCTATTTTTATTTTAATGAGAAATGAATACCGAATGTAGATCAAGAATAAGATTTCATAATTCACAGAATTCAGAATTTAGGATAATTTTATAAAACCTATGTATGGCGTAGTAGCATGTGTAGTTTTGGTGTTTTTTATGTCATTATATCCCTGAAAAAAATAAAATACATGGTTTTAAGAGCATGTGTCCATTGCGACATGTACAAATATAATCGTGAAAGTGTTTGGCTTTCTTCTGACATCAGAAATAGGAAAAGTCTTCGACACTAAATCAAAAATCAAAACTGGCTGACGAATTGAAACTAAACAAGTAAGGAAAGGCTAAGTTCGGGTGTAGCCGAAGATTTTATACTCTCGCAATATGCAAGGATCAAAGAAAGGGATTTTCTTTCAGGTGCTGCCAAAACTGTATAATAAATTTATGTTACAAAATGTTGAGGAAGATTTCTACATTCATTATTCGACGAAATCGTAAATGGATTATAATCATATTTGGTATCTTTTTAACTTATATAACAAGTCATGGACTCACATACTTCCATTACTATAGTTTGCTTCGTGTTATTTATTTATACCGCCGTTTATCGTGTTTATATCGTTTTATTCATATTTATATTAAACTCAACCAAATTAACTCAAATAAGATATATATACGCGATACTAACTCAAAGTGGCTTAATTAAATATATTAGATACATGAGGAAAAGTCAATATATTATATTAGGAATAAGGGGCTTAGTCCACTATCTCGACCGGTTTCATTCATATTTAACGCGAAAACGCGTTATGTTTAAGAAAATGTATCCACTTAGTTTCATTAAAATATCACAATATTGACCAACATAGAAGGTTTAAAGTCAATTGGAAAGTCGCAAATCACTATAGTTGATATATTTGGGTTAGGGGAAGGTCTGGACTGATTGCATTAACTTTTGTCATTACTCAAGTTCACTGCAGAACATGTTTCCACACAATTTTATGAAGATAATTCGCACACTGATCGACATATTCACCATAAAGTCTGCTAGAATAACAAAAATCATTATATGTAGCACATGGGAGCTGGGATAATTCCTTGACTATTTTGATGTATTTTCAGCAATAAACTACGGTATATCCAATATTATACGTTCACTTAACTTTGCTAAGATATCTTACATATTGACCGATATATACCGCATAAAGCCAACTGAATGTTTGAAAATTTTATATTAGGTATATGGGGACTAGCAGAAGTATTCACCAGATTTTACCCATTTCAGACACACCGACACTTTGTTGTCAGAAAGAGGCGTTCTCTGACTTTCACAGAGATAAATCATATATTGACCGTTATATATGGTATAAAGTCTACCGGAAGGTTGAAAATCCGTATACTAAGTACATGGGGGCCAGGGGAAATGCTTACCCGATTTTGTCCATTTCAAGCACATGGACACACTGTTACCAAGAAGAGGCGCTCTTTAAATTTCAAGGAGATAACTTATATATTGACGGTTATATAAGGTGTTAAGTTTACCGGAAGGTTGAAAATCCTAATATTAGGTATATGGAGGCTAGTGGAACCATTTAACCGATTTTTCGCATTTTCGACACTAGGTCACATTATTATCATGAAAAGATATTTCTCGAATTTCATTAAGATACATCACCGAGTTACCGATACTTTCGGTATAAAGTTAGACATATTCGGTATCTGGGAGTTTGTAAAGTTAATACCCGATTTCGGCCATTTTGAAGTAAAAGATGGTATACTTTGTCGGCACTATTTATGCAAAGTTTTATTTCAACATTTCAATTGGTGTTTGAGCTATATACTGTAAAGTGAAAGAATCAGAAAAATGAATTTAAAATTTTTTATATGGGAAGGTGATGTTGTGTGGTGGTTGATGTAGCTGTGTGGCAGATGTGGTTGAAATCCTGTTTCGCCAATTTTCATATTTTAATATAAAGATATCAAAGTAATGCTATGCACCAATTTTGGTTTAAATTGGTTTAGTCGTTCCTTAGATAAGGGATTTCACCTAAAGGTGGGCGGTACTAATTCCATTGTCAAATTTTTACACGGATTCCTATGCATCCTTACCGTACTACTGCAAGATTTAATACTTCTGACGTGTTTCTTCAGCTAGTCAAGGGACTTTTAATAGTTTCCAACATAACATAACAATTCTGAGCAAGTTTGGTTCTTATAGCTGAAGTGGTTTGTGAGGTAAGTACAATTAGCCTATTGCAGCTCATTCTCACTTTAAACATTTTTTTAACTTCTTTGCTGCTATAGTAAGAAATTTAATAGAAAAAATTTAATAAAACAAGAAATTAGAAATAAAACAATTTTCGCTAGTGAAACTCAGCAACCTCGGGAGTAACCGAAAGAAAAGCTTAGCGTAGAATCTCGGCTAACTTTAAGCCTATAATGGTCAACCAATTTGATATATTCTCAATAAAATCTTTATATGAGATAGTTAGTGGTACATTTCTTATTTCAGCAGTAAAATATTAATAAGTGCTTTTCAATCGACAATGGCTAAGATATTTGTATTCTCCATAAAGAAATCCAATTGCCGCCGGCGAAGCCCTATGACACTGCACTACAAAGACAAGGCCCAGCGTGAACTTCTGTTATCGAAACGCTTCCAAAAAAGCATCCCATTCAAAACTTGTATGCTTGTAATTTGTAATTTATATTTTTCGGATAACGTAATGGCAACAATAAAGAAGTAAGGAAGGCCTAAGTTCGGGTGTAATCGAACATTTCATACTCTCGCAATCTGTAAGGATCAGAGGCGGGGAAATGCTTTCAGGTGCTAGCATAACTTTATATTAAAAAATATTGCGGAAGAATTCAACATTCATTATATGACGAAACTGAGAATGGATTATAATCATATTTAGTATCTTAATAACTTATATTACAAGTTATAGACTCATGTACTTTCATTGCTATATTTTGCTTCGTGTTCGAGATCAAATTGATTCAAATAAGATATATGCCAAATAAACTCAATTGCTTAGGAATAAGCGGCTTAGACCATGGTCTAGATCGATCTCATTCACATTTGGCCTGAATTCACATTATGTTTAAGAAAACATATCCATTTAATTGCTTTAAAATATCATACATATTGACCAACATAAGCGGTTTAAAGTCAGATGGAAAGTCGGCAATTCTTTTATCGGGCATGTTTGGGATAGGGGAAGATCTGCACTGAATATGATAAGTTGCTTTTGTCAGTGATCAGACCCTTTTCATTACTCAAATATATTAGCGAACATCTTTTCACCCACTTTTGTGAAGGTAACACACACAGTGACAGACATATTCGGCATAAAGTCTGCTAGAATAGCCAAAATTATTATATGTAGTATATGGGAGCTGGAATAATTCGTTACCCAATTTCACTCAATTTCGACATTAAACTATGGTATATCCGATATTACACGTTCACCTAATTTTCCTAAGATATCTTACATATTGACCGAAACATATGGTATAAAGTCTACCAGGAGGTTGAAAATCCTTATATTATGTACATGCAACCTTTGAGTGGGAGTAGGCGTGGTTATTATCAGGTTTCAAATATTTTATCTATGGCTATAGGAATATTTTCTGGTTGATATAGGAAAGAGTCTGGTTTATATAGCTTTCGTTCTTTGGCAGACATCTGCATAAAACCTTTCAGAGGTGGGGCAACGACCCCCATCCCCTTTAAAAATAAAATGTTTATCGCAGTTTTGTAGCTTAACTTGTGACCGATTAAAACGCTTTATATAACGCACGTACACCAAGTTTCATCAATATCTCACAAAGTTTACTTAAGTTATCGCATACAAGGATTGACGGACGGACAGACAGAGATCCGGAATTCAATTCGTCAAGTCATACTGATAATTTTGATATATGTAGCTCGGTTAGTTCTAGGTATTACAAACACCCGTTTTGTGTTCCGTTCTTCTTGTATAAAAGTAAAAAGTAAGTTTGTCGAAAATGAAAAACAGTGAATTAATTTTATAATAAAAGAACCTTTTAATGATATATAATAATGTTAGATACAAAAATATGTTCGGACATTTCATGCTAGAAGATGGAAGTTTAAATAAGGTAAGGTAAGATGGAGGTGGTTCTATACCACCAAAATGCTAAACGCTGTGTACATATGAATGTATGTATATCAACGTGAACATGAGAACACGTGTGAAAAGTATTTGATTAAATGAAGGCCACACAAATTTTGAAATTTCTTTTGGAGAATACATGATAATGACAAAATATGTGATATATGAATTTAAAGAAAATAGGTTTTAGTGCTTTGTTATCTGAATTGTTTAAAATAAAATATGCAATAAAAAATTACAATAAAATGTTTCCACAAATACCTCACGGAGTTGTGATTTCAGATTACTTACGAAAGTAATATGTCCCAGTTTGGAGTACTATGTGACCTGTCCTAGGACAATGCAATGTTAAATAAGCCACATATTAATTAAATGTAGTTAATTTTTTAGAACTTTTTCATGCATGTATGGAGTACCAGGTTTTCAGGGGTCTTGAAATGTAGCACTGTACAAGGCTTTTTTCTATAGTGGAATAAAAATCGAAAGCTGGAGTGCGGAACTTTAATCCACTATACCTAACCTATTTCCAACTCATGGCACACTCACGGAACCACCGGATTAAATATTACTTCGTAGGAGTGACGAGACATTTTAAGTATCCTCTATGGTACGGATTGACTGATGCCTACACTGCTGAAAATGTCTCAGTTCTGTCATTAGTAAAGCTGACGCTTCGCTGACAGCCTTCCAGTTCTCAGAGGACCACAAAAGTGCTCTATTTTACACCGTTGAACTACTGCTGAGTGTAGTTTTTAGCTTTTCAGCGTCTTCTAAGCATTCTGTATACCGCGAACAGTACGGACTAACGTTATGTTGGACTGAGGTAACTTCTAAAATACCCATGTCCACTTAATATTTGGGTCAGGTGAAAATCCAGATCCCCGTGTCGTCTGCCTATCCATGTGTGGATGTCCGGTATTAGTCTGTGGGTCCACCGTCCTTTGGATGAGATTTTCAGCAGTTGCTGCCACGTTGTGATACTTTTGCTTCTCTCCTCTAATTTTTTGCTTCTCGGGCGAATTCATCTCCCTGGATGTCAATGGAGGGCATACTGGCTATTACTTCAGCAGCATCGCTAGATGATATGTACATACATATGTAGTTCGGAATGCACTTATTACCCGTATTGTGGAAAGTCTATGCACTGCGCTTATGACTGTACAAGGCTTATGTTACAATGTAGACACATGTGTATGTAAGTGCATAAATTTTAAAATCTTATGTGGTTTACATTTTTCAAATCAATATCAAACCATATTGCTCTTGGCAGATATCATTTCGTAAACAAAAATTCTTCTCGAATTTCGAAAACAAACAAATACCATCTGCCTTTGTAAATATGTGTGCGACAAGGAAACCGTTCCTCAATTGTGCCACACAGAATCTTTCAGCGAAAAATGGATTACTATTTATTTAAACTCAAACTTTCAGTTCAATATACATATTTCGACATACATATACATATATACTCTCGAGTTTGTTTGTTTTAATGCTGATTATATCGACATCGGGGCTTATTACCGCTAGTACGAGTATTCAAACGTCGACATATTTTTTATTCCCAGTGGGAAATCACGAATTTTCTCTAGTCTCGATAACTGTTCATTATAGACTTAAGTGGTAGAACTACAGCTACCTCATAATATTTAGGCGAATATGTACTTAATCTCATTTCTAAAATTCATGGTTTCAGAATTGTCTCAATAGTGTTGTAAAAAATGAGAATTTGGGAGGTGAACATAGTAAATATATTTTCAAATCACTGAATAAGAATTATAAAAGCTCGTATGCATTGATAAATAGCTGTTGGACATGGCTTTAGTGGTAATATAAAATTAGATACGTGGTCATATATCAATAACAAGAACAAATTGCTTGCATTTCCAGCAATTTCGAACTTAATCTTATTTTTTTCGCATGCACTTATGTACATTAGGGTACAACATTTGTACATATGGTTATGTGGGAGAATATTTGTATATATAAGCAAAATTTGCATATATGTATGTATGCATGTATATACTTCTACGTCGTATGTATATATTTGTGAGCAATCTCAGTAACACACAATAAGAGTTTTTTTTTTACTATTTTTTTAGAATTAATAAATAAATCCCCTTTGATATTACCATTACTGTGGTATTATCAGACTTGATTTTTGGGTATATTGATTGTTACATCATCACCTAGATAATATACAAATGTCTATATACATATGTATGTACGTGATGTGTTCAAAACAAACGGGAATTTTCGTTTTTGGAAAAAATATATTTATTCATTCGCCTACATTAATGTTGTCGCCTTAAAAATAGTCTCCATTTGATATTATGCACTTATGCCAGCGCTTCTTCCAATCGTCGAAACACTTCCCAAACTCGATTTTTGGGATAACCTTTCAGCGATACGCTTTTAATGTCATCTATATTTATAAAACGATGGTCCTTCAAGGTTCTCTTTATTTTTGGAAATAAGAAAGTCATACGGAGCCACGTCTGACGAATATGGAGACTGCGTTACAGTATTGTTTTTGCTCAAGAATTCACGAACAAGCAACGAAGTGTGAGCAAACTGTTATTTTGTTGAAGCTGTACGACCATTCTTTGACAAGGGAGACCTCACTATTCTCACAATATTGGAATCAAGCCTTTAACTCTATTAGCCATGAAACTGTTTCAAGGAATCTAAAGCTACGTTTTGGTTTCGGCAATGACGCAGTTAAGTTGATAGGAAGCTCTCATACAAATAGACAGTAAAAGGTTTTATCTAAACAAAATACTCTTCCCTATAATGCCAATAAAAGTAGGGGAAGCACAAGATCTAACCTGGCCCAGTTTTGTTTAGTCTTTATAAGCAAAGCAACAATGCCCAACGTCAACGTTACAATTTCGTGGATGTATTGGGCAAGCTGCAAAAGTTTGAGGCCCACTTGATCTAATTGGACACTGTTTTGATGCAGAGACGATGAGACCTACTTGCATACCTAACCACATGTTATGCTGCAGTGGGCCGTGTTGAAAGTTGAACATCCTGTTATGCAGTTTTGCCAAAAAGCAGCCAGACATTTTTATTATGTTTAAAATTTTGTAGGAGGTGTTACGCGTTTTTTGTCGTAAATCCGTGTTTCGTATTTCGTAAATTGCATAAATAAAGTAATTGTTCAGTGATTAGTGACTGGTTTTCATACTCTCGCAACATGTTGCAGCATAGTATAATAGTAATAAACGGTTGTTTGCAACACCTAAAGCTAATTGAGATAGAATTATATGTATATAAATGATCGCGATGACGAAATGAGTTGAATTCCGAGTGACTGTCTGTCCGTCCGTCCGTTCATTCAAACACGTATTTCTTAGCATAATAAGTAGGTTAGTATTACACATGGGGATAATCGGATAATTACTGCGCTCGCAAAATGCAGTTAAGCGAAAACCTATAAAATGCTAGAACTAAGCAACAAATTAAGATACAAAACTGCACCTGTGAGTTGCTAATGGGAATATCAGTAGGGAGAGGCATCTGTGGTTTGAACATTATTAAAAAGTGGGTATAGCCCCGTATATAATGTACATATCTCACAAACCAATAAAGCTATATCAAGTAAGTTTGCTTAGAGCAAGGCCTTTTAGTACTTTCTCATATATTAGGAAAATTAGTCAAATCGGATTATAACACGTCCACCTCCCATACAAGGTTATGTTAAAAACTCCTGAAAGTTTGTTAACTCGCTGAAGAAACTCGTCATAGATATAAAATGTTACAGCAAGTACGCTAAGGAAGGAATCCGTTTAAAAACAATGGGAACGGCACCACACACTTTTCGGAGAAATCCTATATCTCAGGCACGACTTAACAAATTTAAACCAAATGTGGTGCATAACGTTACTTTGACATCTTTATATTTCAGTGTAAAAATGGACGAAATCGAATTGCAACCATGCCTAAATCTCATAAAACACAATTTTAATTTCCAAAAATTATAGAAATCAGAAGATATCTTTTTAAGCCCCCAGACATCGAGTAGGTGGACCTTAATACCTACAGCCGACTTTTTACCGAAAATATCGGTCAATCTGTAAAATACATAAATGAAATTCAGAGAGCATCTTCTCTGGTAATAATACGACATTGTGTGAAGAATGGGTAAAATTTGGTAAATACTTATCTCTAGCTTACATATATCTAATACAAAAATTTTCGAACTTCCGCGAGATATTTTAATGAAATTTAGATAACGTCCTTTCTATAATATAATATATAATCCGGAATATACTATTGTTTGGTACCACAAATAAGTGAAATCGGTCTACGAATTACCCCAGCCTTCATATATTCGTATAAAGATTGTCGTAATTCTATTCGACTCTGTGGCGAATACGTCTGCTCAGATCTTCCCCTAGCCCCAATGTACCCGATATAGTGATTTCCGACTTTCCAGTGTGTTTCTCAACCACAATTTTGTTTAGCGCTGAATAATAATGAAATCGGTCTAGACCTTAATCTAAACTAATGATTTATGTCCCTCTGGTTGACTTTTCCTTCACTTGAACAATATATTAAATTTCGTCCCTTTTTTGAGTTGAGTATCTCCATAGAAGATGTTTCAACAAAATTAGATGAGAATATCTCGATTATTGTTATGCTATTCGGTAAAAACTACTTTCCCACAGAACTAATATCATGAATATACATAGATGATTTGTCTTAATTAGATTGACTTTCTGTTTATGTGACATAAACTAAAAGTTAATATGATGTCAAATAAGTTTGCATTCATACAGAATACTCTTCGCGGGAAAATTTGAGATTGGAAAATTAAAAATAGAATCCTTCATAAAAAATATAAATTGTAAAATGTTATGTTTGTAGCTATATTTTCATATATTTAGAGTTAGAAAAGTAATCAAGATATCAAGAGTGCAAAAGATTGCAAAGTTTTGATGATTGAGTCTCGGAATCCCTTAATCATTTTTTGTTAAGAGAATTACTGTTTATGCAATTTATATTATTTGTTACTTTAATTAAAATATTTAAACTTTGATGTTGTTTTATTATTTAGATAGCGACTCCAATGAAAGCTGTAACAGATACACCAATTTTGAGCAATTGACATGTATATTATATATATGTGTGTTTACAATCCTGATCCTATAACCTGCAGAATAGATGCTGGACTAAACGAAGTAGCTTGAAGAAGTAGTACATAATGTAGTCTGCTTTTTGCAGGGCGTTGATACTTCGGCAGACAGTATGTTATAAAAGTATTTTATAAATTTTATGAGGAAAGATTTAGTTGATTTATGCTGCGAACACGAAAACAACTGTAGGATGATAATAAAAATTGTTTGTCAGTTATGTATTTCTTAAATAAATTAAATATATAATCAAAACATATAACATAAAAACATAATATAACAAGTAAGAAAGAACTAAGTTCGGGTGCAACCGAACATTTTATACTCTCGCAATGTGAAAGGATCAGAAGAGGGGAAATGCTTTCAGGTGCTGGCATAACTTTATATTAAACAAATAGGAAAGAGCTAAGTTCGGGAGCAACCGAACATTTTACACTCTTGCAATGTGAGAAGATCAGAAGCGGGGACATGCTTTCAGGTGCTGGCATAACTTTATATTAAAAAGTGTTGCGGAAGAATTCAACATTCATTATTCCAGGAAATTGTTAATGGATTGAAACCATTTTTGGTATCTTATTCACTTATATTACAAGTCATAGACTCATGTACTTTCATTGTTATATTTTGCTTCGTGTCAGAGATACTTTTATTCAAATCTACCAAATTAAGTCAAAAGTGGTATATGAGATATAAACTTAACCAAAAATGGCTTTTCTGAATATATAACATACATGAGGAAAAAGTAAACCACAGAAAATGAAATCATTATATTAGGAATAAGCGACTTAGACCATGATCCAGACCGATTTCTTTCATATTTAGCGCGAAATCACATTGTGTTTAAGAAACATATCCACTTAATTTCATTAAAATATCACACATATTGACCAACATAAACGGTTTAAAGTCAGGTGGAAAGTGGAAAATGAAAATATCGGGCATTTTTCGGATAGAGGAAGATCTGCACTGATCACATTAGCTCTTTTCATTATTGAAGTATATTAGGCAACATGTTTTCACGCAATTTTGTGAAAGCTACTCACACACTGACCGACATATTCGGCATAAAGTCTGCTAGAATAGCGAAAATCATTCAGAAATCAGAATTTCAGTACGATATCACATGCATTTACCGATATTTTCCAAAAAAAATCAGATAAAAGCACTGAGGTCGTAATATTGGGTATCTGGTGGCTTGAAAAGTTATAATCCGATTTCGTCTATTTTTACACATGCGATGGCAAATCTTGAAAGCACTATTTGTACAAAGTTTGATTTTCACATCTTAATTGCTACTCGATTTATCTACTTTAAAGTGAAAGGATCAGATAAAATTTGAAATTGAGAATATATATGAGAGGGAGACGTGAGAGAGAAGGCGTATGAGAAGTAGGCGTGTTTTTTATCCGATTTCGTCCGTTTTCAAATGTGACAAAAGAATATAAATATAAATACAAAATATAATGTCACGTACCAAATTTTGTTGAAATCGGTTAAAACGTTCTTGAGATATGGGATTTCTCCTAAATGTGGGCGGAACCGCGCCCATCATCAAAACTTTACCCGCACTCCTATGCAACCCTTCCATTTCATATTTCCTGGAAGATTTAATGTTTCTGACGTGTTCCTTCAGCCTGTTTATCCAATTGCAGTAGTTTTCAATAAAACCTTTGCATGGTTATTATCCAATTTCACTCATTTTCTCAGTATACATGTGAGGAAATGCTAGGAAAACTCTCCCAGAGCAAGTTTGATTGATTTAGCTATTTGCGGGCGGAGCCATACCCACTTTTACAAACGCTTTTGCCCACAGATGCCCTGCCCTATTAGGATCTTCTATACCAAATAATACGTTCATATCTTTATTTGTTGCTCAGTTATAGCACATTATTTGTTTTCGACTAATGGCGTTTTGTGGGTGTGGCAGATGTCCGATTACGCCCATCTGCAATACCAACCCTCCTAATTTCACCATTTCACCAACCATTTCATCAAATTATCTTCATTGTTAGTCAAGTTATCGCTTGCACGGACGGACGGACAGACAGTCACGAGTTAAATATAGAAATATATATATATATAAAAGATCAGGATGAAAAATCGAGTTGAAATCCGACTGACTTTCTGTCTGTCCGTCCGTGCAAGCGATAGCTGGAGTTATCGGTTAAAAATTTTACGACTTACTTGTTATACTCTCGCAACATGTTGCTACAGAGTATATTAGTTTTGTTCAACTAACGGTTGTTTGTAACACCTAGAACTAATCGAGTTAGATATAAACATATATATATATATGATCGGGATAAAAAGACGAGTTGAAAGTCTGAAAGTGTGAAGTATGTCCGGCCGTCCGTCCGTGCAAACGATAACTTGAGTAAAAATTAAGATATTTTGATAAAACTTAGTACACGTGTTCTATGTCACCGTAAGACGGTTGGTAATGCAGAAGGGCGTAATTTGACATCTGCCACCACCAATGGCACCATAATGCCATTAGTTAACTAACTTTTCTAGCATCTCCTCATATACTGAGAAAATGAGTGAAATCGGATAATAACCACACCCACCTCTCACACAAAAGTTATGTTGAAAACTACTAAAAATCCGATAACTCGCTGAAGGAACCCGTCAGAAACGGAAGGGTTTAACCGATTTCAACAAAATTGGTTCATCGTTTGCTTATCATTCAATAGTGGGTGACATTATATTTGCATTATTATATCACATTGTGAAAATGGACCAAATCAAATAGAAATCACGCCTACTTCTCATATAACCCAATTTTAAGTTTCATCCGATAATTCCATAGATAATAGCTCCAAATAGATGAATCGAAAATTAATGAAGATATTGGAATAAAGCTTTTCACGAATAGTACGTTCACGATATGCCATCTCATGCGTAAAAATAGTTGAAATCGGATTAAAACTTTACACGCCACCAGGTACCCAACCAGGGGGTACTCAGTGCCTCTATATATCGGTAAAAAAAAATATTAAAATATCAAAAATATCAGTAAATGTGTAAGATATTGTAATGAAACTAGAGGATTATCTTTCCATGATAATGGTGTACTTTGCCAACAAAAATGGTGAAAATCGGGTAAATACTAGCCCTAGTGCCCATATACCTATTATACGGATTTTCAACCTTCCGGTAGGCTTTATACCATATATTTCGGCAAATCTGCGAAATTTCGGAATAAAATTGGAGGATTATCTTTCCATGCTAATAATGTACTCTTGCGTCAAAAATGGGGGAAAATCGGGTAAGCTCTATGTACATAAGTAAGGATTTTCAACCTCTGCTTAGGCTTTATACCATATATTTCGGTCAATATGTAAGATATCTTAGTGAAATTAAGTGAACGTGTAATATCGGATATACCATAGTTCACTGTCGAAAATGTGTGAAATCGGTCTACGAATTATCCCAGCTCCCATATACTGCATGTAATGATTTTCGCTATTCTGACTGACTTTATGCCGAATATGTCGGTCACTGTGTGAGTCACTTTCACAAAATTGCGTGAAAACATGTTCCCTAATATACTTGAATAATGAAAAGAGTGATGTGTGATCAGTGCAGATCTTCCTCTAACCAAAAAAATGCCCGATATAAGTATTCCATACTTTTCATCTGAGGTATAATTTGGTAGATTTTAATATAAATATAGCTGACACGAAGCAAAATATAACTATGAAAGTACATGAGTTTATGGCCTGTAATATAAGTTAATAAGATACCAAATATGATTGCAATCCATAGACAATTTCTTCGGATAATGAATGTTGAATGGTTCCGCAACATTCTTTAATATAAAGTTATGCCAGCACCTGAAAACATTTCCCCGTTTCTGATCCTATCACATTGCGAGAGTATAAAATGTTCGGTTCCTTTGTTCTTTCTTACTTGTTTTCTGTTGTATTCGTACATGTTGACCTTTTTAATGATATATGTTTATGTGTAATAAAAAAAAAATTTAAATAATTTTCCTTAGAAGACGGAGGTAACCAATTCATTGCTACACATGAACATTGGATTTTGTTTTTAAACCAGTAATCGGGATGAGAGAATTACGACTATGGGAGTGAGCACTAAAGTAAAGAGACCCAATGAAAACTATGTAACCTTATATTTTGAGAATTTTTTTATTTTTCTCGCGAAACGCGCATTTGCGTACTTCTTTATTCGTCTTTCATATTTTACGATTAAAAGATATGTATTTGACCCTAAAAACCTTGACTTTATTGCCTAAAACACAACATGTAATTCATAACACCAAAAAACATTCATAATCATAAATAATTTCGCTCAAGGCATGTTTGCCTTGGCGCGATGTTATTTCGTCGGAGTCTCCACAACGACTAAACGATAGAGCGTAAGTGTACTTGTGATGTAAGCGAGCACAATTGTGCTGTGAAATGCTATGAATGCTGTTTTAAATTAAAAAAATTTTCGTAAAACGAACATTCAAATAAGGAAGAAATGCACATATAGACAATGATTCTGTAAAAAATTCCCAGCATTTATTTTGCAATAAAATTTTAAAAGCTTAGAGGTAAGTTGCTTTTTTTCGTTCGTTAAAGAAGTTGTTACTTAATTATTATCAAATTTTCTCTCAATAGAAAGCAAACTAAGTTACGTGAAATAGTTGGTACTACTTCATTCGCAAGATCCACAACATTAAAAGATGAGACCAGTTTTTACAAACAAAAGGCACGACATACGTGTAAACATGGCTTACATTCAAGTAAGTACACGATCTTCTTACATAACTACTGAATATCTGTTTCTTATATATGTATATTTCTTTAATTGGTGTAAGTTCTTGAATATGGATTATTAGCTTTAGCTAAATCATCGTACGGGCGCACGCAGAAAACGTGTCCGGGCAAAAAGAGTTGAAGCAATTGACATTTGTCTCAACGAAATGTTCAATGAAAGTCTCTTACTTATAGTTTTCTTTTAGTTATATATGTTTACACATGTTATATGTCGCAACACGTTTTGCAACACATAGCTTTGTTCACTTAACAATTGTTTGTAACACCTCGAATTAATCGAAATAGATATGGAATTACATATCAATACATAAATGATCAGGATGTCGAGACGAGTTGAATTCCGAATGACGGTACATCTGTCCATCCGTGCATACTTGGTACACGTGTTCCTTGGCACTATAAGAAGATTTGTATTGCAAACATATAAAATGTTATAACTAAGCTCCAAATTGTGACACAAAATTGTAATTTAGGACAGGTAATCGCAGTAAGGGGGGCGTTTGTTTGATGCAAACTTCTAAAAAGTCTTAGTGGTTTAATGTAAATGTATCACAACCAAAATTACTGAGAATAAACCCTTCTAGCACCTCGTCATACAGTGTGAAAACGGACGAAATCAGATTATAACCACGCCCACCCCCTCTTTAACGGTTATGTTGAAAACTCTGAAACTACGATAACTCACTAAAGAAACACATCAGAAAATGTATGACAGGGACGCTATTACACAAAGAGTAACAGATATTATTCCAAAATAGTTGAAAATTTAAAGCAGCAAAATATTTGTAACATTTGCGCTAGGGTAATCAGAGAGAGCGAATAAGATAATCACACCGACGTGTAGAAAAGAGCAGAAATAGTAACTGTTTTCCCAAGGGTAGATCAAAAGTAGCCTATAGGATAACAATTGCATTAATTACTGGTAACTCATAGGTAATAGGCTGGCTAACTCTTACCCATCTTGTCTATAATAAGGGCTTACTACAAGAGAGTTTCAGTGTCAACATTCTTTTTTTATTTTCATAGCAATTATGTATTTTATATTTGTTAAAAGAAATTTAAGATTGGATCGAAATGTTGATTTTCACTGAAGTTTTATATATGTATGCACATCTCTAAATAACGTAACATAACAGCTGATTATATTTGCTCGTTTTTAATTCAGAGACTCACGAATTTTTTGTGACTGAATTGCAAAACCGTCTCAACTCATAAAAATTTTCTCTAATTTATAATCACAAATTAAGAGAATGAAATTAAGAGACTTATGACTATACCAAAGTACAGAATTCCGATATTAATCTCAATGCATAAGATTTGCACAATCAACTCGCACATGCAACCATATTTTAGCCCATTCTATACATTCAGCTACCTCTTGAGCTTCACTTTCTATTTATTTACTATGTTTCGTGTTACTTTATTCAATTCTAAAATTTTTAATAATTATTTGTAAAATAAACATCGATATGTTTAAATAATTTAAGAATTGTTACACTTTAGAAGATTATGTCTTATTTGTATGCCCAAATAAAATATTAATTGTCCCCGTCAAAGTCTTCAAAGACTCTGAACATTATAGACTAAGGTTTTTTATTACTACTTCATTTCACAAATTAATATACTATTATTAAAAATACTTTCAATGTCTCAGTTGAAATGAACAATCGTAAAAATATAAGTTTAGAAGTAAGCCGTTCTTCGAAATACCATACATTTCTTTTCCATCGATTTATTTTCATATACATTTTCAATAAAAGTTTTTAAAGAAAACCTAAAATGTAAAATGTAAAAATTAGTAGAAAGAAAAACTGATTTTGAACTGTACAAAATCAGTGTATTAAAAAATTGGCGCATAATCACATGTGTGTTAAGTAGCAGTGTTTCGTACGACATTACTCCGCACGCTGGGCGTGGAATGAAGTTTGCAACTTCATTGCAGTTTGTAGTTGTTTAATGCTGTTAGAACCGATTCAAGTTGTAAGGCTTTAAGTCCATTGTAATATGCTTCACGCATCCACGAGCTCTAGGACTTACTATCTCTATCAGTCTCTCATCAGTTGACTGAGGCACCTCTAGGAAGGCAGAGTGCCTTTTATTATTATTTTCCAATTTTTGAAGAATGTGACGGATCCTCAAGATCTAAATGCCGATAATTAAACCGTTAGCTTTGATACACAACTTGATTACACAACAAGATACACATCTTGCCTGGAGGCAGAAGATGAAGATTTGCTTAGTAGTGATAAAAACGAGTGGTAAATAGCGTGCCGATAAATCAACTGTTTATAAATCTGAAATACCACATTGACTGACATGTCTCAGCTCTGCTTCCAGGTAATTTGCAATATATTACATATGTGATACCTCTCTTCTTCGTTTTATACTTCCCATCGTAAATAGTATAGAAGCTCTCAAGCCTATGTTACAATTGTGTTTACCTTATTTGCGAAATCTAACTGAATAGAAGTGGCCTTCTTTGTTTATTAATATTATTAGATATTATTAGACAAACTTGGCATGCTAAGCAACTAGCAATCAACCAACATTGTGAATTGCAGACAACCATACCACTATGAAAACAATATACACAGGTAATCATCAGAAAATCATAAAAACATTTAACGTCGTAATTAGACTTCTTTGATGTAGTACAGGTTTCTTTAAATCTAATAAACAACCAATTTACTGCAAATACTAATACATAGTTCAGCCAAATAAAATTTAAGAGAGAAAAACAGAAAAACTTAAGTTAGCGATGATTTCGAAAGGTTTTTTCCTCTTCAGCTCTTCAGCTCTTCAATGATGAAAGTTTTGGTCACGTTTACCACGACAGAAAAAGAAATTCGGTGGAATCGGAATTCGGAAGAAACAAACCTTTTTTACACAATGTATACTCTGAAGAAAACTTTACCAAATCAATGTTTTTGCGCGAACGACGGCAACAGTTACTTATTGGTCCTGTAATCACATGTAGACTCTCCATTCACAGAATATAGCATATTTTCTTGTTGCGATTCTATGTTTCGTATGTTCTTCTTGACAATATATTATCATATAGATGATTTAAAAATTTTTGAGTAATTGATATACCTTTTTAGAAGAATATGTAACTATAAACGAAAGCTAGAATAAAGTGTCAGCTTAAGCGAGCAGGGTATGAACATATTTAGAATTTATATGAATGTATATAACTTCATAAAAAGTCGTTATTATTAAATTGTAATTCTCTTCTGTCCATAATTGTCGAAGTATTAGAATGCTTTTTGACTTGAGGTTTTTAGTTTGAATGCATCTTCCTTTCCACCGTTGGAAAACAGAATTAAAATTAAATAAGTAAATTATAACCAATATACCATAACACAAATATTTTTCGACGCACAATTACTTTTACTTATAGCGCCAATTCGTATTTGATGTAGTGCTTTATGGTTATACCTTAAATTATCTAACAAATCGTGCTTCTACAGCCGTAAACGATCCTTGGTGAAGTTATCTTACTGTTTGGGATCTTAAAAAGTTTAGATTTTCTTCATTAAGAGTGAATTATAAAGCCACACAAAGTCAATTTAGGCAAACAACGATAACAGTTAAATAATCAAAAAGTTTTAAAACATCAAAAAACTATTTTGCGAACTTGTATGAATTATTTTTACAAAGTACTAGTAGACCCGGCAATCGATCTTCTGTCCTAACTGAATTATTGAATCCCACAAGGCAAAATAATAAAAAAATTAATTAATCAGGGATGTATTGCATAACTGAACGATTAACCTTTAATATCTAGCACACAACTCCAGCACATTCGTTTGGAAAACATCTTATGTTGCAGTTTTTACGATGGATGGGGTAACTCTGTTCAAAAATATATTTGAATTAAAGTCCCTTCAAGTATTTCGCCTCTTAAAGGTAGTTATTATGTTCAAATTTTAACACAACCTCTAAAGTAGTTTTAGAGCCTTTAGGAACCATACCCGGAAGTTTAGCCCACATTACATATATTTAGCATAAAATTCTACATTAACATCACCAGAATATGTTAGTATAACGAACAGAAAAAATGCTTTTAAAATATATGTCTGTATAGATATACAGATATACAGAAAGCACACTGATGGTAGTAATTGACCGCAATTGCTATTTGCTTTTGAAAATGCAACGTTCAGAATGCAACAGAAGCAACAACATTTTTACTGCCGGGTGTACACATATATATAACATAGACCATGCAATTCAATAACGACTCGTAAATATCGTTAAGACTTAAACACATTAAAAGATTAACCTACATTTATCGGTTTGGTCATTTGTAATTTGCAGAATGAATGAATGAATAGAATGTGTGCCGATTAAAGTAGCAAGGGGATCAGACGACCGTAAACAGTCGGTGTGAATAGCACACAGAAAGATTTGCCGCTGTAGAAATTGTATATACATTGTGTACATGTGTACATGTGTGTACATAACTATAATGACACTAATTGTGGATGACATAAAAACAAAAGTATTTTCTCACACGTGTTTATGTATGTTAAATTAGCTCCGATGAGTAACTTTGTTAAGTTAAAGAATTAATCGTTAAGGTGCGATAACGCTTTTACTAATTTTTATGTAGAGCTGGGCCACAGAATGGACCCACAAATGAGACCAAGTGTAAGCAACATACGTACATATACCTGTTAAATAAGCGCATGCACATGCGCAACGCACCATCAGAAGATGTATTGTATCAGCCTGTGTATGGATCTACATATGTATGTATGTAATATATACAATAAATTGTTGACTTTGTAAGGTGAACTCATGTTTGCTATTATCATTTCCCCCTGTTTCACCGCGATTTAAAGTTCATTATGCACATATGAGTATTCCCATATATACGTACAAAAATACCTTCACAAAAAATTCCTACAAGACACTATTGAGCACTTCGGATATTTAAAATTTTTTCATAAGCCTCTGATATATGCGCAAGACCAAAAATATTTTGTTTCTATAGTTTTTTAATGTTCAAAAGGATTAATAAAACCGTTTGCCAATTCATTTTCGCATGTATTCCAAACATGTGTGTTAGTCAGCATTGGCGTTGCATTAAAAAAAAAATCACGTCACGTCATCATTTAAATGTCAGTTCGGTGAAAAATTTTGCGTACGTAAGTTTCGGATATATAATATAATATTTAATTTGTTAAAATTAAACATATTTACATATATCCGAATTTGATTATTTATAGTACGAGTTGTTTGGAGTGCCGACTAATTCAATGGTAAATAACAATAAAATATTACAAAATGGTTTGATAACGCATATATTTATACTCTCGCTACATGTTGCAACAGAATGTAATAGTTTTGTTCACCCCCCTGTTATTTATAACACCTGAAACTAATTGCGATAGGTATAGAGTTATGTATATCAAAATAATCAGAATGACGAGACGAGTTGAATTCCGGGTGACTGTCTGTTCCTCGTATCTCCGTCTGTCCGTACAAGCGATGTAAGCGATCTACTTGAGTAAAAATTTAGATGTCTTTCTAAAATTTTGTACATATGTATATTCCATAAAATGCCATTAATCAAAAACATATGAAATGTTGTAACTAAGTTCCAAATCAAGATATAAATTTGGTACAAGGAATCACAGTAGGAAGAGGCATCTCTGGGTTGAAAATTTTTAAAAAGTGGGCTTTATGGGTTTCAAAGGAATCAGTGTAAAATTTGAAGAACGGGCATGGCACAGCCAACTTTTAGGTGAAATTCCATATCTAATTATCTGAGACGGGCGAATGGACGGGTGGATAGTCCGGTGAACAGATGGACAGACGGACGGACAGCTGGATATCCGGAATTTAACTTGTCTTGTCATCCTGATCATTTTGATATACATAAGTCATATACCTATCCTAGTCCAACCTATAAGTCATATACCTTGTATACCTATCTCAATTAGTTTTAGGTGTTGCCAATTACAGGGGGGTGAACAAAACTATTATACTCTGTTGCAAAATGTTGCGAGACCATAAAATTAATGGTTATTTACAGTTATCAATATTAATGTATTTACATAAGTATGTATATGAAAGTTCACATACAGCACTGCTCTCATTACAGGTATCACCCAGTTGCTTTTGTATTAAATCGTGTGGTATTGGTTAGTACGTGCCCCTAACTAGCGCTTCAAGTTTTAGGGAACCATCGAAACTCTTCATGGCATAAAATATGTAAGAAACATTTCCCAATTATGTGGAGTCAACAAAAGTGCCTCCTTTATTTGGGTATAACGTGCGTTAACGTTTATTCGTTTCAAAAAACGTAACACTTCACGCTCCAAACCAGGGACAGCAGTAAGAAAGGTAGAGACATTGTTGAATATCACTTAAAGGATAATTTGAAATAAAGCAATTAGTTTGGCACAGCGGAGGAATTCCAAACATATATGCGATGTTCTTTTAAAACTAATATGTATGAAGTTTCAAAGAACCTCCTCAAGCACAGGTTAGTTAAATTATATTAAAGTGGAAAATTTTTGTACTCTCTCTATAAGCTGCAACAGAGCATATTACAATAGTTTTGTTCACCTAACGGTTGTCGGTCCGTCCGTGCAAGCGATAACTTGAGTAAAAATTAAAATATCTTGATGTAACTTGGTACACGTGTTCGTTGTCACCATAAAAATGTTAGTGAGGGAAATGAGCATAATCGCACATCTGCCACGTCCACAAATGCCATTAATTGAAAATCGATAAAATGCTATAACTAAGTAGCAAATTAAGATATAAACGTGTAATTTGGTATGGAAGATCCTAGTTGGGCGGAGTATCTATGGATAAAAAATTTTGTAAAAGTGGGTATGGCCCCGCCTCCAATAGGTTTAATTAACATATCTCACAAACAGCTCCAGCCGTATCAACCAAACTTGCTCAGAATAAATTTTTCCAGAATGTCTCATGTAGTGGGAAAATAAGTGAAATCGTATAATAACCACGCTCACCTCATATACAAAGATTATGTTGAAAACTACTACCTACGTTAATTCACTGAAGGAACACGTTAGAAACCTTAAATCTTACGGCATTAGGTTACACAAGAGCTGCATAAATATCGGCATAAAATGTGGACGCCCCGCGTCCTACCTTTAGGAGAAATCCCATATCTCCCCAAGCGTCCCAAGAACGCCTTAACAAATTTCAACCAAATTTCAAAATATTATATTTGCATCTTCATGTCACTTTGTGAAAAGAAGCACGCCTATTTCTCATATAACACAATTTACATTTGATCTGATTCTTTCACTTTAAAGTATATAAATCAAGCAACAATTAAGATATAGGAATGAAACTTCGTACAAAAAATGCCTTCAAGATACGCCATTACATGGGAAAAAATAGTCGAAATCGGCATATAACCTATGGCTGACTTTATACCGAAAATATCGCTAAATGCATGAGATATCCTAATGAAATTCTAGTATTCTCTTTCCATGATAATAGTGTGTCATCTTGTGTCCAAAATGGGGAAAATCTGGTAAACATTTCCCCTAGCCACCATATATCTGATATAAGAATTTCAAACATCCGGTTGGTTTTATACGGCATATATCGGTCAATATGTAAGATATCTTAGCAAAATTAAGTGAACATATAATATTGGATATACATACCACAGTTTAATGCCGACAATGTGTGAAATCGTGTGAATGTGAAATTGTGTGAATGCGAAATTGCACCAGCTCCCATATACTACATATAAAATTAATATGGCAATCTTTAAGCCGAATATGTCGATCACTGTGTGAGTTATCTTTATCTTTTTCAAACTTATGTATTGAAAAAGGTTAATTCGATCAATGCAGACCTTCCCCTATCCCAAATATACCCGCTATAATGATTTACGACTTTCCAACTGACTTTAAGTCGTTTATGTTGGTCAATATGTGTAATATTTTAATGAAATCAAGAGAATATGTTTTCTTAAACATACTGTGGTGTAGCGCTAAATATGAATAAAACTGGCCACTCATTCCTAATCTAATGATTCATTTCTCTGGTTGACTTTTTCCACATATACCTAATATATTGAATTAAGCCACTTTGATTGAGTTTATATTGCATATATCTCATTTTAGTTAATTTGGTAGATTTTAATATAAATATCTCGGCCTCAAAGCACATTATAGTACGTGAATCCATTCACGGTTTCGTCGAATAATGAGTGAATAATGACACTTTTTAACATTAAGTTTTGCCAGGACCTGAAAGAATTTCCTCTCCTTTAATCCTTGCATAATGCGGGAGTATAAAATGTTCGGTTACACCCGAAATTAGCCCTTCCTTACTTGTTTCACGTTCATCTTATCATATATAAACATACCAAGTTTTAGTAACTTACTGAGAGATAAGATAAATTTAAATAAATTACTCGATAAGAAGCTTAAAGCCAACTTGGACAAAAATTCGTATATCTGTTTAAACTTTCCGTTTGTAAATCTAACTATTTGTTTGCATTATTTGTTATTTCTTTTGGATATTTATAATTTTCAATACATCTAAAAGGAAATGAGTTATAAAAACTCTCTTCTTATTCTCTGTTTATTTTCGTATACGCAATTACTGTTCCATTTTGAAAGCGTTTGGTTACATCCTAGAAGACAATCTCCTCTATCAAAAACATTTACCATATTATTAAAAATATTCCACCAACGATTCGGAATTTATTTTTGTGCTAACTAATATATAATTGCATTGCTTTAAACTATGTAGGTTAATCTTGTGACTTCAGTATGTTGAAAGCTTGTTCTTCACTCAATCTCAACTATATTTAATAATTTATTATATTTAATTTACCGATAAGTGGTGGCCGACTTTGAAATCCTTAGTAGATTTTTCATATGGTTACAGAGTTATCAAACTTTACATATACATATATCTATTACAATATCTGAATGATAACTTTTGTCTCTTCTGAGAGTGGAGTTACTCCTGTCTTTAAAGAAATTAACTTACCACCAATATCCTTTTCTTTTTAGGATCAAGTTCTTCAGTATCGCATGATTGTTAGGTTTAAATTTGTTTATATTAAGTGATGGATTTCGGCTACTCTACTAGGAACGATATTGAACTTTGCAAAATTTGAGATTAGGATTAGGTTATATCTGTATAATACGACACTGCAAGAAGTACCAAGTTGCTTCCTGGAAACGGCAAAAAACTTCAAATTGACATACAAATAAAGTAAAATAAATTTATAATATTAAAATTGAGAAATAAATAATAATTTTAAATTTATTATATAAGAAAACTTTAAAAACGAATAAGACGTGATAAAACTTTGTAAACTGTAAAACAAAAAAATTCAAAATGCATTTGAAAGGGTTAGGGAAACATAAGGAAAATTATGCAGCACTTCAAAAATGCAGACAGAAAAAATATATAGACTAGCCGACCGAATGGGACTCTGGGAAACGAGTAATAAAATATTGAAATTACCTTATGAATCCTTTAATTGTTGATAAAACATCATATATGTATATATATATACATATGCATGTAGCATCAAACCAGTTAAAAAATGTCAGTTATAAGTTAGACTTTCCTGAATAAAATCGAACTAGACCAAAACTATCAGACTTTTGCCCATAATATACGTCTGACCGAAACCTAAAAATACAATCGTAAAACATGCACAAAACCGGCGACTTTATTAAATAACATAACCTCCTTAAGCTGTGCCTTGCTTGAAATCTTTATTTTTCTGATTCTAGTCTCAAGCTCATACCAAAGATGCTCAATGGGGTTTAAATCAGGGGTATGTGGCGGGTTGGTAAACTTAAGAGCATTGTACAAAAACCACATTCGAACTTTGTGAGCAGTGTACTTAGGGTCATTTTCATGCTGAAACAAAAAGTATTCTTGTGAACCTATCCTAAGACTACGTTGCTTCATATTATTTCGTAGAATATCTAAATACGAATTCTGATGCATATTATTTTCGACAAAAACAAGGTTTCCTACCCCCGCAGCAGTCATGCACCACCACACCATAACGCCACCGTCTCCATGTTTAATGGTTATAATGATATTGTTAGGAGTAAATGCTCCTCCTACTCTGCGCCAGACTCTTTTTGTCCATTTACGACAAATATGCAAAACTTAGACTCATCTGAGAATAAAAATTTGTCCCAAAACTCCATAGGCTTGTCACAATATGTTATTGCGAATGTAATGCGCTTTCCTTTGTTTTTAGAACTCATAAACGGCTTCTTTCTGGGCGTTCTAGATGAATTCTAGATTATCTATGACTGCTCTACGCACAGTTTCTGCACTATCTTGTTTTTTGTCGTAAGTTGCAAGGTCATCACTGATTTTTCTGCAGCTTACAAATGGGTTTTTTTTACTGTTCGCATAAATTTTCTCTTGTCACTGTCATTCAGTTTGGGTACAGTTATGATTTTCTGTTCTCTAATTGTCAACTCTTTTCGGCCCATAAATTCTTTTATTATACTCCCACAACATGTTGGTACAGAGTATATCAGTTTTGTTCACATAACGGTCGTTTGTAACACCTAGTATTAAACGAGTTAGATATAGACATACATATATATATAATGATCAGCATGAAAGGACGAGTTGAAATCCGAGTGACTGTCTGTCCGTCCGTGCAAGCGATAACTTGAGTAAAAATTAAGATATTTTGATGAAACTTGGTACACGTAAAATGCCATTAATCGAAAACAGATAAATTGCTATAACTAACCAGCAAATTAAGACATAAACGTTTTATTTGGTACAGAGGATCTTAGTAGAGTGGGCATCTGTGGGAAAAAATTTTTGTAAAAGTCCCCCAATAGGTTTAATAAATATATCTCGGAAAACCTTCACGCTATATCTTGAGAAAATACTGAGCAAATTAGTAAAATCGGATAATAACCACGCCCCCCTCCCATACGAAAGCTATGTTGAAAACTACTAAAAGAGCGTTAACTCACTGAAGGAACACGTTAGAAACATTAAATCCTGCAGAAAATATGATACGGAAAGGTTGCATGGAATCTGTGTAAAGTTCTAGTGATGGGCGTGTACCGCCCACTTTTAGGAGAAATTCCATATCTCAAGAACCCCTTAACCGCCTTTAACAAAATTTGGTATATGACATTATATTTGCATTCTTATGTCACGTTTTAAAAATGGACGAAGTCGGATAAATACCACGCCTACTTCTCATATAAGACAATTTTAAGTTTCATCTAATCATTTCACTTTAAAGGAGATAAATCGAGCATCAATTAAAATAATGGAATAAACCTTTTCAGGAATAGTACGTTCAATATATGATATATACGATTATCTTTACTAATGTGATCTGGTGTCAAAAAAGGGAAAATCGGGTAAATACTTCCCCTAACCTCCATCTACCTAATATAAGTATTTTCAAGCTCCGGGTAGACTTTATACTATATATTTGGATCAATATGTAAGATATCTTAGTAAAATTAAATCGAAAATATGTGAAATATGTTTACGAATTATCCCAGCTCCCATATACTACATATAATGATTTTCGCTATTCTGGCAGACTTTATGCCGAATATGTCGGTCACTGTGGGAGTTACCTTCACAATATTTCGTGAAAACATGTTCCCTAATATACTTGAATAATGAGAAGAGTTAATGTGATCAGTGAAGATCTTCCTCTATCTCAAAAATACCCGCTATAAGAATTCCATACTTTCCATCTGACTTTAAACCGTTTATGTTGGCAATATGTGCGATATTTTAATGAAATTAAGTGCTTTCTTAAACACAATGTGATTTTGTGCTAAATATGAAAGAAATCGGTCTAGATCATGGTCTAAGCATGATTTCCCTTTCTCTGGTTTACTTTTTCCTCATGTATGTTATATATTCAGAAAATCCATTTTGGGTTATGTTTATATCGCATATACCACTTTTGACTTAATTTGGTAGATTTTAATAAAAGTATCTCTGACACGAAGCAAAATATAACAATGAGAATACATGAGTCTATGGCCTGTAATATAAGTTAATAAGATACCAAATATGAGTGCAATCCATTGACAATATCCTGGAATAATGAATGTTGAATTCTTCCGCAACATTTTTTAAAATAAAGTAATGCCAGCACCTGAAAACATTTCCCCGCCTCTGATCCTTTCACATTGCGAGAGTATAAAATGTTCGGTGTTGCAATGAATGAAATGTATGGAAATTGTAATGAAAAGCAATTAACCTATATATTATAGAATAATATGATCTTGGTAATATAAAATTATTAGAATTTGGATATTGTGAACATGCTGTGCAAAAATTACGTTGACGTTACCCAGAGTGCGCTTTTGTCATACGGTAGTGATTTGTATTAGCGTAATTGATTTTGATCATATGTGAGCATATGACCAATAGTCTAAGCTGATGTGATGACAAACAGGATTGTAATCCACTTACAGTCTCGTCGAGTAATGAATTTTGAATTCTTACGGTATGTTTTTTTAAATATAAATTTTTGTCAGCAACTGAAAATATGCCTCGGCTTTCATCTGTGAAAATTGCGACAGTATAAAATGTTCGGTTACACCAGAACTTGGTCCTTCCTCACTTGTTGATATAAAGTTTTGCCAACACTTGAAAATATTCGTCGCCTTTGCTTGGTTTGTTCGATTACGTAAATCTTCGGTTACATCCCAAACTTAGCCCTTTCTTACTTGCTTTTAACAAACAACAGAAACAATAATAACAGTCTTCATATTAGTGCTAAGGAAAGTTAAGGGCAGATAGCACTAATTTTTGGTACCGGCTCAAATTATGTTAAGTAAATGTTCCCTCTAAATTTTATTGTTATATCTCCTTCACTGATCGATATGTAAGGTATTCAGCCAACCAAAAAAAAATTCCTTACATGTTGACAAGATGGAATGAAATGTTAAAAATGATATTTAGTTCAGATTGGTCAAGCTGCTTACGAGATAAGAAATTTCTGTTAAGAATTTGAAAGATTTTCTTACGATCCCCATATAGGAATGTTACGTAATCCTTACCATTAAATTTAATACGTATTCGTGTTCTTAGTTAGACTGTTTTTACAATAGTAATAGTTTCAAACACAAACATTATAAGAGTGGATGTGGTTATAATCCGATTGCGCTCACTTGGTGCGATAGTATGATAAAGCGCAATATTCCCAGCAAGTGTGGTTCGCCTAGCGTTGATAGTTTCTGAGACACGTGAATTAAATACATTAGAGGAGGGAGTAATGCCCACTTTTCAGAACGTTTTAAACCAAATATACCCCTTCCTATTCTGAGAAATCGGACTTACACATGTACTCATGGTACACTTGGTGATCTTTGTCCTCGTGTACCATTTCTATATACGAAACTGTGTTAAGGATATCAATCCGAGTGTGAATGCTTAAATGAAGCTACGAAAGCCTAAAATTCTATGCTAATTTCATAAGCAAATATTTGTTTACTTTCCATCTTAAATTTGCTAAGAACATCAATTTGGAGCACATATTATTTACCATAACCAAACTTAATAATAATATGTATAGTGATGCGCAGAAAGGTGCTTCGTTGTGTTAACTAAATAAACCAAAACAGAATCCAATAAACAAAGCATTATCTACGTTATTCTGATTAAAGGTACATATAAATGTGCATAATTCTGTTGTGGTCAGCTATGTTGACCATGTTGTTGCGAAGGTGATTTGCTGCGGCTTTCCGCATCACTGAGGGTAGTTAAAATAGCCTGCAATCCTGCTGCTACCTTGTACTTTGATTAACTCGAATGCACGTGTTTGTCATATTTTTATGATGTTTACATGGGTCAAGTATGTGTGGTAGAACTAAATACATATACACATAAGGGAAAACGTGTTATACGTACGTTAGTTGAACAGCGGCTTTTATAGAGGGGTTATTCAAACTCAATGAAGCGACAACAAAATTTATGGTGCACATATTTTTCAGAATTGTTTTTTTTTTATTTATTAGGTCCATGCATCATAAGCTGAGCATGTGCAAGAGCCAAAGGTACATTTTCTCTGATTTGGTCTAATGATTATCTTTTTACTATTAGCCAGAATCTCCAACGATAATTTATTCGCACATTCGAAGTCCCTGAACACGTAACCTGAGTTATAAATTCGCAAAATTTGTGTTCGCCATTTAATAACTTAGCAGGCCGAAATGAAGAATTTTTTTATAAATTTTAAGAATTGCATTAATGATCAGAACATTGAAAGATTCGCATTATATATGCTTGTAAAATGGAGTACAAGATACTTATTAATATTGCTCATCCTTAATAAATAAGTCCACCAATAAGAGGAACGGACACTGAACCCTCTTAAGTGGTGAATCTAAATTTACCCTAACGGGTTTCCTGAAGTCCATTAAGAGTGGTACAACCAAGGGTTTGATGCAGAGAGTATAATAGTCAGTTGAAAGAAATGATTATAATCTGTTGCTTGTAACATCTAGCATATATCATATATCTATAACATATATCAAAATGATTAGTGTGACGAGACGAAGTGATTTCTGAATTTATGCTTATTCGTCCATCCGTCCGTACAAAATGCAGTTAATGCGAAAAAAGTACTTTAACTAAGTTACGAATTAAGTTACGAAACGCATTTGTTAGAAAATATTACGGTAGGGAGGGCATCTATGATTTAAATTTGTTTTTAAAAATAGGCGTGACTACGAAAGGTTTAATATAAAGGTTTAATGCAGACTTTAAAGAAATATTTATCTCTAGTATTTCAAGATACCATGTGAAAATGGGTAAAATCGGATAACAACCACGCTGTTGTTATGTTGAAAAAGGGACATCAATTTAACAGTAGAGATAAAACGACTGGTTTCCATATGGTTAAGTCAAAAATTGGAAATTTTTGATATTTCATACCTTAGCAATTACCACACCAATTTGAAGCAAACTTGGTAAATAGTATTCTGTTGACATCCTTTGCTACAATTTAAAAAGAGCAAAATTGGAGGACAACTACGCTTGCTTTCCATATGATACCATCTTAAATTCCATTATATTCATTCAACTTACAATAGATAAACCAATCATCAATAAAGATATCGACATAGAGCTCAACTCTTTTAAGGTTGGCATCTCTCATTTAAAAATAATCGAAATCGGACTATACCTTTCCAAGTCCCTACATAATAATAATAATTATTAACCCAACGATTACCCTCCTTCCGTCCAACCGTCGCCAGGGAGGACGGGTGGGAAAGGGCGTATTTTAAGTCGCGAGATTTTACAACTGCTCAGCTACAGAAACAAAAATTTAAGAATAAGTTTCAGTAAATTTTTTATAATTTTATATTTTAAGACCAAATAATATAAATTTTTTAATGCTGAAAAGTGAGTCTGATAGGCTTAACCAAATTTGTAAAAATAGTTTTAGTAATATACAGATCTTTAAATTATTTAGATCTTCATTTAACAAAACTAAGAACACCTTTAGCTTTCAAAACCAAATTTGAAATTAACATGAAGACTAAAATAAAGCTTAGGTTTCTTAGTAACTCCCAATTCAACAAAATTAAATATTTGCTCTAGACTATTGTTTTTTATTACATAGGGAGATTGGAACACAGATCTACGAAAAAAGCACATGGTCTCATATTTTTTAAGATTCAGTGGTATTTCATTTCTATCACACCAACAAATAACCCAATTGTTTAAGTCTGTTTACAACAGACACCTTTCATCATTTGAAGTAAATAATTTAAAAAGTTTTACTTCGTCAGCATATAATACAATCTTTGACTAGTCTATTATCGAAGAAATTTTGGAACACCTGAAGAGGCATTATTTGAGTCTGAAAGATTATCATTAAATGTCACTTGTTGTGTTCTATTATTGAGATGAGAAGATGCCCATTGAAGAAATCTTGGTTGAAAACTCAGAAGATTAAGTTTTGCATGAGAATTGAGCAATTTACTTTATCGAAAGTTTTGTTAAAGTCAGTGTATATAACATCAGTATACTTATTCTCCCTAAAACCCACTGATGCATGGTTCACAAATTCAAGCAAATTTATTAGCGTAACTTCACATTTATAAAAACCGTGCTGATAACATGAAATGAATGATAATAGCTACAAAAAGTTTAGGCATTGCCGATATTTTTTTTATTCTCCTATATGGTCTCCTGAATGACCTAAATCTACTCTTATACAAAGGGATTCTAAACGATTGTTGCCATATTAAAGGAAAGGTATGTAATTTCTCTCTTAAACATATCCTTTGTTAAAAGCAAGTAGAAATATTTGACACAATTGTTAAGGAATCATGATGGTATCATATCTGGGTCGTAGATAAAAGACGGTTTTAATTTATTTAAACGAAGTAAGACGCTAGTGACGCTAAAACGCTAATGATGAAGTAATCGGACGAAACTCCCACTGACAGGGTAAATTTTTAAAATAATTAGTACAGTAATATGACTTAAACTTTTCTGTAAACATGTTCGAAATAATATGATTGTCACATGACATTATAGAATTATTTTTCATTCCGGACGGAAATTTAGAAATCCTGCGTTTTTAGTTAACGAAACCACATAACAATTTTGTACTATGTATTATATTATATAACGAAATAATTGCCATCAAAATACCTAAAAAACGTTGATAATGCTTCAAGGTTTTCCGTAACTCGGTGTAATCTTGTTGTCTCTTGTGTCTGTGTCTGTAACATTATATAATTATTTTTCATTCCGGACGGAAATTTAGAAATCCTGCGTTTTTAGTTAACGAAACCACATAACAATTTTGTACTATGTATTATATTATATAACGAAATAATTGCCATCAAAATACCTAAAAAACGTTGATAAAGCTTCAAGGTTTTCCGTAACTCGGTGTAATCTTCTTGTTTTGCCAGACGATTCATACCATCCTACTGAGGAAATAACTGTCGAAATCATAGACAATTTACTTGGTATTAATCATCAAACTCCTAGCTTTTGTACTCGGTTTGTAAAATTAAACTAACTTGAAGCTAACTCTAAGAAGTAAGAAATTCGGCATAAAATGTGCTATAATAGCGAAAATCATTATATGTAGTATATGGGAGCTGGGATAGTTCGTTGACCGATTTCACACATTTTCGGCAGTAACTATGGTATATCCGATATTACATGTTCACTTAATTTTGCTATGATATCTTACATATTGACCGAAATATATGGTATAAAGTCTACCCAGAGGTTGAAAATCCGTATATTAGGTACATGGGGGCTAGGGAAAGTGCTTACCTGATGTTATCCATTTTAAGCACATTGACACACTGTTTCCAGAGAGAGACGCTCTCTAAATTCCAAGGAGATAACTCATATATTGACGGTTATATATGATATATGAGTATAATAAAGTCTAAAAGAAGTTGAAAATTTTTATAGTAGGTATACGGGGGGTATGGGAAGTATTTACCCGATTTTTCCCATTTTTGACACAAGAGCACATTATTATCATGAAAAGATCCAATTTCATTAGAACATCTTACATATTCACCGTTATATATGGTATAAAGTCTGCCGGAAGGTAGAAAATCCATATATTAGGTATATGGGGCTAGGGGTAGTATTTATCCAATTTTCCCCATTTTCGATACCAGAGCACGCCATTATCATTGGAAGATAATCCTCCAATTTTATTATGATATTTTAGAGATTTATCGAAATATATGTTATAAAGCCAAATATATGTCATGTACCAAATTTAGTTGAAATCGGTTAAGGCGTTCTTGAGATATGGGATTTCTCCCCCTTTCGTATCATATTCGCTGCAAGATTTAATGTTTCTAACGTATTCTTTCAGCGAGTTATAGCACTTTTAGTAGTTTTCAACTTAACTTTTGTATGGGAGGGTGGGCATGGTTATTATCCGATTTCACTCATTTTCTCAGTACATGAGGAGGGGCGCGAAAAACGTGCTGCGAGCAAGTTCGATTTATATGGCTTTAACGGTTTCTGAGATATATATATATTAAACCTATTAGGGGGCCATTCCCACTTTTATAAACTTTTTTGTCCACTGGTGCCCCGCTCTACTAGGATCCTCTGCACCAAATAACACGTTTACATCTTGATTTTCTGCTTAGTTATAGCACATTATTTATTTTCGACTAATGACGTTTTGAGGGCGTGGCGGATGTCCAATTACGCCCATATGCAATATCAAGCGTCTTACTGTGACAAAGAACACTCGTACGAAGTTTCATCAAAATATCTTAATTTTTACTCAAGTTATCGCTTTCACGGACGAACGGGCGGACGGACAGACAGACAGTCACTCGGATTTCAACTCGTCTTTTCATCCTGATCATTTATATATTTATATGTCTATATCTAACTCGTTTAGTTATAGGGGTTACAAACTACCGTTACGTGAACAAAACTAATATACTCTGTAGCAACATGTTGTAGGAGTATAAAGAGGTGGAAGAGAACGTTCTAATTTAACTTGGCCAGACTACATTGGCCACGAAGCTTTTTAAGAAGCTCATTCACACCGTTACCGTAAGTAACACCGTAAGGTGTTTATTGGCAAAAAATTCAGACCTATGTGTCTATTTGACTCATAAAAGGTATTTAATATTAATATTAATATTAATTTTAAATAAAGACTATTTTTTTATATACTCAATTTCCATGTAGTGTAAAAACGTATGGTATATGTATATAGCCGGAAGATGTTGCAAAACTTTTTTCTTTTTTTGAGTTGCTGTTCGGAATTTGTTTTCTCATTTCGAATAATGCCCAAATATCATTTCGGTGGTAAAAGTATTTCCTTAATTTCACATAATTGGCTGACTTTAATTTATTTAGTTCAGTTATTTTCTAAAACCCAACCATTCAATTCGATATTAATTTAATTTAATTAAACCGCTGAACTTCCTTGGTCATTTAACTTTAGTAAGGCATGTCTTTAATTTTTATGAAGTATTTTCAATGGCGTAATATACTATTCTTTTTGTGTACCAATTTACTAAATGTGTATGTATGCTTGTAAATATTTTTAAGTGTTAACAAATTTGGATTTTTTCACTTTTAGGGTGGAGACACTTATAACATTTCAAATCTCATAAAGTCACATTGTGCTTCGACGCACACCTTGCCCGGCATAACCCGGGTGCATGTAACAATACATAGTATATATATATGTATCTACATATGTCGGCAGACTCATATTTATGCATACGGGTATATACGTAACAACATATGCAAATACAAGTTTGCGTGTTGTATCATCATACGAACTTCGAGCATCTTCGCCCAATAAAGCGAGTTACGATGAATATGACGGCCATTGTTGGAAGACCTGCAGATTAGAAGTTTAATGTTACGAAAAACTGTGAGGTAGGCAAAATGAATATGTGAAGCAAGAAAGGTAGACTAAATACGTGCGGAACTGAAAATTAAATACTCTCGCAAACTGCAAGAATTTTAAGAGGGTGAAATTGTATGACATACCTAATCAATGTGTTGTAATGTGTGCCACACTATATTAGAAATTTTATAGAATTATTACCTCACACACCGTGTAACATGTGAATTATGTCTTATTTCGAAATTATATCATGTAAATCGAAAGTAGGCGAGGTTATGGCTCGATTTTGCCTTCTTTTCAAATATATGATGGACCGGTGGCGATAGCTTGAGATATAAATTTTTAGTCAAAAGAGACACCGCCCTATGACGATAATATGACATCGTTTTTTGTGGTGTCGAGTTTTACTACGAAAGTCTAAGTAGTATGTTTAACCGGAACTGCTCATTTTTAAACAAATTTAAGAATAAGTTTTTGTTCTCGTTAACTGGTTGTATAATTAAAACAGTTTTAATATTTTTATATAATGAGTTATTATAATTATGTTAGAATTATAGAAGGAATAATTTTGAGAATTTTCGATTTTTAGCGGAAAACGGACGGGTTTTATGGCATAAATTTAGTGAGGGTAAAAAAAAGAAAAGTAAAGACATTTCCGAACATTTCATTTTTGATTTTCGTAACATAATTTTTTGTGTATTAACCAATCATCATCATGATACTCTGTGCGTTCATATTAATTATGAATCACTAAAACTAAAGATAATTTGCAATATATCAAAATATAGTACATATAGCACTTATATCTTTCTAAAACTTGAACGAAATCTATACAGTTAGTTCCCTCTAATCTAATGATTGTAATTTTAAGGCTGTTATCTAAAAAAGTTTCAAACAATAATGCTTACCACTTCAAAAAGACTATGCAAACATGCACGTGCACATGAAAGTTTATCTACTTTGTATTTATTTTCCACAAAGTTGTTCGTGACAGATCAAGAATATTTATTTGTTTCAAATCCTATTCATCACAAACTATTGATATACATAAGTAAATGTGTATTCATGCCTTTTCTAAATATTCATCCGACCTGCCCTGAGAAAGTTTTGATAATTAGCGTAATGGGCTTTAGCCACATGACTCAAATATTTTTTGCTTCCTATTTCTTCGAGTTAATGTTATTCATTCGACGGTTTGTCTATGCGCTATTATGCCACCAAGAAATTGCCTCAGCATTTAAGTTTGTTAATCACTTGTATGGAAAAAATAGGTTTATGTGAAACTATTGTTGTTCTCTAAAATATGTATGTATTGATGTGTCCCTCTAACTCGTTATCTGTTTCTTAGATTCACTTCAAGTTTTCACACAAAATAGTGTTACCAACTAAGGAAACGGCTAGGAAAATATATATAAGTAAGCGATGATTTTTAATTTTCTAAAAAGTCGATGTGAATTTAATAATCACTTTGGACAGGCAAACATACTTGTACATACGTACATATACCGATGGACGTCTTGGTAGAAAATTTCAAAAAACTGTTGGTACTTGTCTCTAAATATCCAGTTCACGTATTTTCAGAAAAGTGTGGTAATGCTAGTATTTTCTATTATTTTAAGGCACATTATCTACACACATACACTATCGCACTATCTACAGGCACACTTATAAAAAATAAACACTACAGTAATAAAATAGTCATAATCTGTAATTCAAATTCAAAACATTTTATATTATGTGTGTAATTATATTTAAACACTACAGCTGCTCTGTAACTGGCCAAGAGCCAGCTTTAACGAGGGGATTTTTTGATGAATAGCGTCTGAGATTAAATAAAAAAGGAAGCAAGCTGCATTAAACAAGTGGAAGTGTGGCACTAAATATAACATATAATATGGTCGATTCATAACTTCTCCCACTCTCCATTTAAGGTGGATTATGAAATTATGAAATTGTTATCACTTAATATTATTTTTAGGAACAACAGAAATATGCATACATAATCAGAAATAAATTCTCAACTGCTACATATTGTAAGAATTAGCAATCATATTTTATAATTAATTGATTCTAAAAAAGTTGGTCTGCGAATTTAAAAAGAATGGTAGGATTTCACTATTATTCAAATAAATACACTTTAAATAGCATAAAGATATAAATATGCCATCAGAATAAAATGCGTACAAATACTCGAATACTACAACTATATACGTAGCCTGTATGAAGCAAATGTGTAGCACGTACAGCTTTATTTTGAGATACCAGGACAATACAGATCGATTAAATTAAAGATATCCTGACAGAACCGTAGTCAATTGGGTTGACAATGGGCATTGAAAATTTCACATAAAAGAGTCATAAAACACTCAAACATTTACGAAACGTGAGCGGACAAATTGGTGATGCGCCACTCTACTCCATGTCATCGCTACTGAGGTTGTTAATAAGCTACTTTTTGTCATCCCAGCTTTTTCCCCATTTTCTTTTTTATACTCTCGCAACATGTTCCAACATAGTATAATAGTACTAAGGCATTCAAAGAAATCGGTGTAAAAATTGGACAATGGGAATTGCTACTAAAGCAATACATAAAGATATCGAAGCAACACTTTGTACATAGAGTGCCTTTAAAGTATACCATCTTATGTCTAATAATGGTCGAAATCGGATTTTAACTTTTCAAGTCCCCAGGTACCGAACACGTGGACCCAGTGCCTAAGACAGACTTTTTACCGGAAATATCAGTCAATCCGTGATATATATCATTGAAATTCAGAGCAAATATTTTCCTTAAAATATTGTGCCCTAGTCAAAAATGGGAAAAATCAAGGAAATATTCCCCTATACCTAAAATAAGGAATTTCAAATTTCCGATTGACTTTATACCGTATATATCGGCCAATCTGTCAAATATCTTAAAGAAATTTAGACAAAGCCTTTTCCTGGTTTATAATAATTTATCCTGATGCCAAAAATTTATGAAAGCGGGCCAATACTTCCCCCAGCCGCCGTACGTAATATGAGAATATTCAAAATTCAATATGTAAGGCATCTTAGAAAAATAATCCCGAATATACCATAGTTTGGTGGAAAATTTTGTAAACGTCAACGAATTACCCGAACCCGCATATACTACATATAATGATTATCGTTAACCGTAACCGTTTATAAAAGTCTATATGTGTGATATCTTAAAAGAATTAAATGTTTTCGTAACCATAGTATGGTTTAGCGCAGAATATAATTGAAATCGGTTTAAACATTGGGCTAAACTTCATTCCTCTAGTCTTATGATTTACGTCCCTCTGGTCGACTTTTTCCTAATATACGCAATAAAGTAAATTTCGTTCCATTCGTTGAGTTTATATCGCAAATATCTCCTTGGAAAACGTCTCGATAAAATTTTATAAGAATATTTCGAAAATCATGTCATTCGATTAAAAAAATGATGGCTATCGTACACCCTATGCGTAGAGCACTAATATCGTGAATATAGATGATTTGTTTTAGTTAGATTGACTTTATGAGTGTGTGACCTAAAGTCAAATTAATATGATGCCAATCGTGATTGCAACACATTCACAATTGCGTCGATAACAAATGCTGAATCCTGAGCAAAAATTTTCTTTAAATAAAGTTTTCGAAACACCAGAAAATATCCCCCGATTTTGATCTTTGAAAATTGCGAGAGTATAAAATGTTCGGTTACACCCGAACTTAACCCTTCCATACTTGTTATTTCTCAACACGTACAAATTTAGTGCATGTATTTTGCATCGGTTTGTAAGTTTGTACGCTTGTACACATGTCTAACCAGTTAATCAGGGTGCGAACTCACGATGCACGTGGACATCGATCTGATTATTGTTCTTATATCCACATTGTATTCTTATAGCTGTACTTAACTACACACGAACGTTGTACATTCCCGCAAGCACTTACACAAACTGTAGCAGGCGTGTCTGAAGTCCATCTGAAATAAAAAAAGAGTCCTGAACTGTTTGCCCCAAGTGTAAGCAAATGGGAGATATGTCCGGCGTCATAAAATCTTCTACTTTTTATTAAGACGCCGCAATCATCTTGTCACAAATACGCTTCAGCTGCATGGTGCATACGAATGTCTCCTGTCCGTGCACTTCAAGCCTGTACTAAGGCACGAGCCATTCTCGTCCTCGCCTTTGATTTAATCACATAACACGATGTGTTTATGAATCAACGACTTTACGCCCCTGTAAGCTCTGTCCATGCATACCAGCGCCCTGAGCGATTGTTGAAGTATCTGTAGTACAGCGGTAAACATTTTAGAAACTCATCGTTTAACAGTGGCAAAACGCCCATCACGTCATTATTTAAGTCAACACAGACTTTTAGGGTATGCTCATTTTGCTTTGCTAACCGAAAGGCATATACTGTAAGCACGAACATACATATATGCAAACCCTACAGTCCAATCAATTAGTTATAAACTACTTTACAACTAGAATTAACCGCAAGCAACTTATTCACCCGATTGTATTTTGTCCATACAAATAGCAGAAATACAATAAGAGCAAAACTCTAATGGTTTTCTAACTAGTTCGATTGCAGTTAGGAAAGCCTAGTTAGAAATTTGTAATTTTTCTAGCTGGTTTGATGCTTCATACATATGTATATGTATACATATATAGTGTTTTACCAAAAATTAAAGGATTCGTAAGGTAATTTCAATATTTTTTCACTCTCTATATATTTACAATTTATATATTTTTTCTCTTTGCACTTTAAAGAGCGGCATAATTTTTCTCATATTTCCCTAACAGTTTCAAATTCGGTTTGAATTGTTTGTTCCTCAGTTTACAAACTTTTATCACTTCTTTTTCGCTTTTACAGTTTTCTTAAATAATAGATTCAAAATTATTATTTATTTCTCAATGTCGTATAATAATTTCAGTTTTTACGTTATTTTGTTCCAGATTCTTTCAGTATTATTGGCATTGTTTTTCTTTTTATTTGTATGTTAATTTGAAAATGTTTGCCGTTTCCAGGACGCAACCTGGTACTTCTCGAAATGTCGTATTATACAGATATAACCTAATCCTAATCTCGAAATTTGCATAGTTCAATATCGTTCCTAGTAGAGTAGCCGAAATCCATCACTTATTATGAACAAATTTAAACCTGATAATCATGCGATACTGAAGAACTTGATCCTAAAAAGAAAAGGATATTGGTGGTAAGTTAATTTCTTTAAAGACAGGAGTAACTCCACTCTCAGAAGAGACAAAAGTTATCATTCAGATATTGAAATAGATATATGTATATGTAAAGTTTGATAACTCTGTAACCATGTAAAAACCCACTAAGAAATTCAAAAGTCAGCCACTGTTTATCGGCAAAGTAAATATAATAAATTATTAAATATAGTTAAGATTGAGTGAAGAACAAGCTTTCAACATAGTGAAGTCACAAGATTAACCTACATAGTTTAAAGAGTAGTTTAAATGTAATTATATATAATAATATGGTAAATGCTTTCATAGAGGAGATTATCTTCAGGAATGTAACCTAACCCTTTTAAAATAGAACAGTAATTGCCTATACGAGAATAAACAAAGAAAAAGAAGAGAGTTTTTATAACTCCTTTCCTGTTAGATATATTCAAAGTTATAAATATCCAAAAAAAGAACAAATAATGCAAACAAATAGTTAGATTTACAAACGGAAAATTTAAACAGATATGCGAATTTTTGTCCAAGTTGGATTTAAATTGCTTACCGAGTAAGTTATTTAAATTTATCTCATCTCTCAGTAAGTTATTAAAAATTTGTATGTTTATATATGATGAGATGAAAGTGAAAAAATATTCCATTTTAATATAATTAAACTAACCTGTGTTTGGGGAGGTCCTTTGAAACTTCATACATTTTAATTTTAAAAGCACAACACATATCTGTTTGGAAGTCTTCCGCTGTGCCAAAGTAATTGTTTTATTTCAAATTATGCTTTCAGTGGAAATTCAACAGTGTCTCTACCTGTCTTACTGTTGTCCCTGGTTTGGAGCGTGAAGTGTTACGTTTTCTGAAACTAATAAACGTTAACGAGCGTTATACCTAAATAAAAGAGGCAAATTTGTTGACTCCACATATTTGGGGAATGTTTCATACAAATTGTATGTCGTGAGGAGTTTTGGTGGTTCCCTAAGACTTGAAGCGCTAGTTAGGGACACGAATTAACCAATACCACACGATTAATACAAAAGGAACTGGGTTCTATCTATTTTTATGAAGTTACGATTTGTGATACCTGTAATAACAGCAGTGCTGTATGTGAACTTTCATATACATACTTATGTAAATATATGAATACTGGCAACCGTAAATAACCATTAATTTTATGGTCTCGTAACATTTTGCAACAGAGTCTCGTAACAACAGAGAGAGGCAACACCTAAAACTAATTGAAATAGGTATAGACATATGTATATCGAAATGATTAGAATGACGAGACAAGTTAAATTCCGGATATCTATCTGTCCGTCCGTCCGCCCATCTATCCATTGGTCTGTTCACCCGTCCATTCGTCAATCTGAGATATCTAAATGAAACTTGGTACACGTGTTCCTTGGTACTCTGAGGAAGTTGGTATCGCAGATGGGCATAATGTTGGCATAGGCCTTCAAAGTAGGGAGGGGCATATATGTATACATAGGTTTGTCATCTATATATATGGGTGGGTGTGATCCCGTCCTCTAATAAGTCTAACGTACATATCTGACAAACCACAAAAGCTTTATAACCAACTTTGCTGAGGACAAGTTTTCTAGCTCCTCATCAAACAGTGTGAGAATGAGTTGAATCGGATGATAAGCCCGCCTACCCACCGCATAACGGATATGAAAAGCAAAAACATCAGAACCATTCAATTTTACAGTAAACATGGTTCAGAAAGAATTCATAAAAATCGGCGTAAAAATTGGATAATGGTTATAGCACCGCCCAAATCCTATATCTCAGGAGCGACTAAACCAATTTCAACTAGTTCTCAGAAAACACAGTTTTAAAATTGATATGATTCTTTCACTTTATATTGTATAAATCACAATCCAATAAAAACATCGGAACAAAATTTTGCACAAAATTTAAGGAATTTGTGCCATCTCACATCTAAAAATACTCGAAATCGGATAGTAACTTTTCGAGCCTCCTGATACCGAGTATATGGACATTAGTGTTTTTAGATGCCATTTTACCGTAATTATTGGTTAACCTGCGAGATATAGTAATGAAATTCAGAGAGCATCTTTTCTTAATAATAAGGTGTACTTGTGTCAAAAATAGGTAAAATCGGTTTAATACCATATACCTAATATAAGAATTTTCAAACTTCCGGTTGACTTTACACCATATATGACGATCAAAATGTGAGATATAATAATGAAATTCAAGAAGCATTTATTAATGTGTTCTGAAGCCAAAAATCGATCGAATCGGGTAAACACTTTCCGTAGCTCTCATATATCTAATGCAGTGATTTCCTACTTTCCAGTTTATTTTAAACCGTTTATATAGGTCAATATATGTGGTTCATCAATAATCAAGTGGACTTGTTGTCATAACCATAATGTGGATTTCACTCAAACATCCATTATGTTAAATTTCGTTCCTTTGGTTAAGCTTATATCTCATTAGAAGATATCTCAATTAAATTAAGGGAGAATATTTTCATTAGCATTCTGTCGTTCTGTAATAAAAATTATGCATATCGGTATATACCCTTCCACAGTACTACTCGTAATATCGTGATTTTTGAGATGTGTTTTATTATAACTGATTTTAATATAAATATCTCGGAAATGAAACTAAGTGATTATATAACCTATAGTATAAGTTAATAAGATACCCAATATGATTTTAATCCATTCATAATTCCATCGAATAACAAATATTGAAATTTTCGCAACATCCTTTAATATAAAGTGTCCTAATCCCTGAAAGTATTTCCTCGGCTTTGATCCTTACACGTTGTGAAAGAATGTTCGATTACAGCCGAACTTAGCCCTTCCTTCCTTGTGTTTCAAGATTAGAATAGATAACTAAGATTTCACTTATTAATGAAGTGAATACCCATAGTTATCTTCCAACTTATTACCTAAATACAACTCGCGTTGTTTCGTTTTTCTAGACACTAAAAATAACATACTAACACGGCTTAACGACAGTGTTAATCAAGTCAGGATTCCTTAAATGTGAATTCACATACGAATGTAACAGGACACGTAAATACGTACGGAATACTAATTAACTAAATCCATGAATACATTCTGGTAGAGTATACAGTAATCTATCATAGAGAACGGCCGTTTTATTCACTGTTCAAAAAAGAATAAACAAAAGGGTAATGTTTTTTAATTAAAATAGCGAAAAAGAAATACAAAAACAGGAAAGTGTATATTCGGGTGAACAGTTACGAGACTGGTAGGTGCGAAAACACGTAAAAATACCAGCTGCTTATATGGAAAAATGTCAGCCGGATGACTAGTTAGGTTTGTGTTCTGTTTTATATTAGTTTTAATGTAGTTTATAACAGGTTGATTTGACCGCAGGGTATGGACAAGTTTGCATATATATGTATACGCACACTTGCATACATACATACATATCTCCACTTGGTTGCCATGCCATCTCATTGTACTACTAACATGTGTAACGTTCGTACCACCAATTTATATCAGCATAATGGTTAGATGGAAAGAAGCTCATTGGAATGCAGTGGTCAAATCGAATCATAAGTAGCTACAGCATTCATCAAAATATTTCACTCAGATAATCCACTAGCAATTTGTGCAGCAATAAGTAGATTAGTAAAACGCTTCATAACAGAATAGCCACATGGTGGAAACACGCAAGTTATGATGGAACAAGAACATCTACTCCTGCTAACTGTCCGCAACCAAGCTTTAACGTGCCATTCAATGTGTTGACTGCTGTTGGCATTTGACTATCTTGCTTTTTTAGCAATTTGCCAATTGTATGAACTAACTTGTATGAACATTTTATGTGGCGCTCTTTTTATTGATGGGTCGCGTTCTGTTTTTTACGGCTTCATGGACATTATAGAAAAAAGCGCCCTGCTTGACAATCTCATAGTTCTGTACGTGTGCATATGTACATCAATGCTACCATTGCTGCTCGTCGTCATTGTCCATCCCAAGGCGATTTCCTACTTCCGTTTGCAATGTATCTTAGAAGCATTTATTGATGTCTTGAATTTTATTATTTTTCCTGCTTTCCGTGTGTGGTGTAGTTTCGATAATGACCAATAGAAGAAATTATTCCCATTTGCCTGGTCTTGATCACAGAGAAAACATTATATATGTATTTCATGTGCATATGCTTATATATAAGTACGACCTTTTAGTAACAGCACAACGTCTTAGTTGGGGCAGGGAAAACGTTTGTGTAAATCGTTCACGTTGACTCCTTTTACTTTAGTAGTAATAATAAATTAAATAACTTTTTTATTCAGTATGAGTTCATTCAGTAATATTTTTTCTGTTAGCCAGAATTTAAGTTCAGTAAACTGGTTCGACGATTTCATGCGACACATAAGTAAGCATATGCAATAGACAAGTAGAATAATACAAAATTCTAACAAGGTTTCCCTAAAATGAACAAGTAAAGAAGGGCTAAGATCGAGTATATATACAGTTATATATATATATATGTTATTTATATATATATACAGTTTCTACTCTCGAAATTCGCAGGGATCAAAGGCGGAAAAACACTTCCAAATGTTGGTTCAACTTTATGTTAAAAAATTGCGTAGGAATTCAACATTTATTATTGGACAAATGTTTTAATGGATTTTGATCATATTTGGTATCTTATTAACTAATATTTCAGGTCATATACTCATAAAGTTAATCTAACTAAGTCAAAGCATCTATATTCATGACATTAGTGTTTTATTAAGTTACAACAACCATAATTTTCATTCAAATTCAGTGCTAAACCATATCATCGTTAGGAAAAATTTTTATTCCTTTAAAATGTCACACATCTTGACTTATATAAACGGTTTAAAGTCTGCTGAAAAGTCGTAAACCACTGTATTGGGTATATTGGTATTAGGGGAAAGTCTGAGCTGATAACATTTAATATAGAAAATATATTTCCACAGTTTGGCTGACATATTTGGCATAGAGTTCACTCGAATAACGATAACCGTTACATATAGTATATAGGGGCTGGGGTAATTTGTAAGTTAGGTTCACTCATTTTCGCCACCAAACTATAGTATACGCAAGATCATAGTTTCATTTAATTTTGCAAAGATATCTGACATAATGATCGTATAAAGCCAACCGGAAGTTTGATATTCTAATATTTAGTACATAAAGGCTAGTGGAAGTATTGGTATGATCTTAACTCTTTTTTTTGCAATCAGAGTAAATTATTATAATTAATTAAATATCACTAAAATATCTCGCAGATTGACTGATGTATACGGTAAAAAGTCAGCCAGAACATCGAAAATTGTTATGTTAGATGTATGGAAGCTAAAGGAAGTATTGACCCGACTTTACCAATATTTTTAACCAAATGCACATCATTAACAGAGAAATACGCTGTATAAATTTCATTAATATATCTCACAGCTTGGCCGATTTTTGGTCCAGATATCATAATGAAATTCAGGGGTCTTTCTCTGAAAATAGTGTGTTCTTGTACCAAGTAGAGGTAAAATTGGGTCAATATTTTCCATATCCCCCATATACCCAACATAATGATTTTCAAACATTTGGCTGATTTTACACCGTATATATCGGACAATATGTAAAATGGGTGAAACCAGTCCATATACCATATACCCCAGCCCTCATATACTGCCTATAATGGTTTCAGTAATTCTAGTGGCTTTATGCCATATAATCGGTTAGATTGTGAATTATCGTATTAAGATAAGATAAATTGCGGAAGTACAAAAAGCTCGGTTGTACCTGAACTGAACCCTTCCTTTCCTGTTTAATATATTGCAAAGTTTTACTTGAAAAGTATTTCCCTTTCTTTGATCCTTGCAAATTTCAAGAGAATGTCCAGTTACAGCCGAACTCAACCCTTCCTTACCTGCTTTTATTTTACTTTAATTAAAAACTTAAACCAAATTTAGTAAACGTAAATATTATCTAGAATATAATGTAGTTCGTTGTTTCGGTATTTTAATGGCATTAAGATATGATATTATTTTATACATAATGTGATTTGGTTTCTATTGATGGAAGAAATTTTGCATACCTTGCTAAAAACAATTTCTTTTCATATTTCTCAAAATAGGTAGTGCATTGTAGTGCAAAATAGTAATATGCATTTTATATACAATCAATTATGAGCGTATACAACGAAACTCAAATCAAATTTCTCATAATTTGAGTAAAATTAGTATACAAATTTCTCAAATTAAATTTCTTCCATTGTAAATAACAACAATAATCAAAACATGTATGTCAATCTCATATATATATAGTCACCATACGAAAGTATGAAATATTCTGTTACAACCGAATTTAGCCCTTCCTTAATTGTTATAACAAGCTTTTGATTCTGCATTGAATTTGCTTTGCTGTGTAAATGGGAAATTAAAATATAAAATTAGTCGTTATAATGCATTGTATGTATATATCAATCAGTTGGATAACCTTAATTATTATTTGAATTTGCTATAATTTTTCAATTTTATCCTCTTTAGAGTGAGTTATTTTCACCATTGAAATGTTTGGCTAAGGACTAAATTTTTTTCATTGCCTTGTCATTGTGTCGGAATGACAAATTTATAGAAAATCTAAAATCTAGAACTCAAATTAACAATTATGCCATACATCTAATATTTCCGATAGCTGTAATAGTGCAAGTAATAAGTCGGTTGGAGAAGTTGGGTTTAAAAATGAATACTTCCAATTTCAGCAAATTAAGATTATAGGAGGAATAGATATAGTTATAGATTACATATTGTATTAAAAGTACCATATATAGAAACTGTGGCTAATTAGTGTAATTTTTTGCACGTCTGTCTTAACCAAAATTCTGACAATAAAATTTGTTTCACTTGTTATCGCAATTATCAATTGGAAAACAAAAACATTTTTTTATTTAACTGTAAATTGAATATGAAACTTAAAATGATCTTTTTTGCGAATTTTATAAAAATTAATTGTGCTATTTTATATTTAATACTGTATCAGCAATTATTTAATTTATAAAATCAGCATTTATTTAAAACAACTACTGATTTTCCTATTATATTTGGAGAAGTGGAGGTTAGAGTCTCATAAAGAAACAAACTTGAATTTCGTAGCATACAAATATGCTTAAATAGTTTTTATATACCTATTTACATATATGCACATATAAGTGCATTGGCTGTTTATATTAAAAGATTAATACGACTACGTATGATACATTCATATGTGCTTTGAGTGAAGGTTGTTAATTTGTTTCGCAAATTCTCTGTGAAGCGAGTAGAATTACACTTTCAACGAAAGTAGAAGGCAATATATTGAAATAGCGGAGGTCAATGCCCTCATAAAATCAAATGTACTTGCTTATCAATATTTCCCAGTAAGTATTATAAAATGTGAATTGTTGCACTTTTTTTGTTTTCGTGCATATTCAATTCAATTCGATTATAAGAATTTGATTGATTGAATTATTATTTTAATGTTTATTAATATTAATATGAAAAGTTTTTATTAGTAAATTAGTGGGTACAATATATATTCATAAAAGTTTTTAAAGATTCCATTAGGCAAATTGAAGGTATAAGCGAAATATATATTAAGAGTATATTAGTATTACTTTAAAATATATTTTTCTGGAGTAAAAAATAGATCTCCAGAAATTAAAAAATGGTTTTGCAGACGTTCCATTGTAGAAGAATGGAAAGAAAATAAAGGAAGGAGTTATGTGGCTGAAAATATTTCCATTGAGCTCTAACAACCTGATCGAAATACTACGGTTTCCTGTTAGCAGGGAGGTGTATTTAAAATAAACCGTTAATGAAATTCAATTAATTTCACACAATTTAGAAAATTAACGCTGTTTGTATTAGTTCTCCATACAACTTCTGATATTATAATATGATAATATTTCCGAATTCTAATTTCCGAAACTATTTTTGAATCTCATAATATATTTTTGAATTTCGTTCCTTTCGTTGAGTTTATATCGTATATATCGATAAAACGCAAGATATGTGAAGAAAATGAAGCGAGAATATTTCAATTAGCGTTATGTCAGTCGGTACGGATAACGGTAACTACCTTGCCACTGCACTGACATGACAAATATATTAATGACTAAGTGATATATGACTATATATCATGTTAATATGATATTAAATCAAAAATATATGATTTAAATCATTGTATCAAATATGATTGTAATCCAATCACAGTTTTGTCGAATCACGAATATTCAGTTCATTTGCGAAATATTGTAATATATGTAATATTTTGCCAAGTCCTAAAAAAAAACCCCTCATTTGATACTTTCAAATTGCGACATGTGGGTATGTATGAAATGTTCGACTGTACTCGAACTTATTCCTTACTCACTTGTTATGAATTGAATTTGCAAAAAAAGGATATGTTTTTAATAAAAACTTGGTATTATATATGATTTTCAATTTGCAGAAAGATGTAATTTCAAGGGTGATTTCTAAAATTCATTATGGTTTAAAACAATATAAGCATTTACATGAGAGATTATTTAAATGCCAGTGTTCGAACCCAAATCAAAAAGAGGTTAAGGATTTTTGTATGTATAATAATAATACCATGCTGTCCAAAAGGATCTAGGTATTTTTAAATACGTTTTTGGAAAAAACGTTGGTTTATGTCACCCACCATGAAAGTCGTGTCAATAGAAATTGTGTCCACTGTCATATTTTTACCATTGCAATTTTCCATTTTACACGCGCATATCAAAACTGCACCTTTTCTGTCTACTTACGTGTTTTAAACAAGTACCACAAGACCTCGTTTGCAAATATTCAGCTATTTCAGCCTAATAAACTCACCCACAAAATTAATCAAAAACTACGGTGGTAATAAATTCCTTAATTGTTATTATTTCCTTTATACTATTTTCACGTTGTTACTTTCTAACAACACTTCGTTGTTATCTAGGTTTTAGAAATATTGCTCCTCAATATTTATAAATATTATATTTACAAAGCTGCACACACAATTCCGAACCGGATTTTTCAAAAGTTTTCTAGGAACTGGTTGTTACCAGCTTTCTTGCAACTATTAAAGACGTCCTCTAGTTCTAAAGTACCGCAAGCTTACCTCCGATGAGAACAGCAATTACAATGGTACAAGGTTTATAATATTTAATAATGCTTTTTATACTCTCGCAACATGTTGCTAGAGAGTATATCAATTTTGTTCACCTAACGGTTGTTTGTAAGACCTAGAACTAAACGAGTTAGATATAGACATATATATATATATATATATATATATATATATACCAATGATCAGGAGGAAAAGACGAGTTGAAATCCGAGTGACTGTCTGTCCGTCCGTCCGTCCGTGCAAGCGATAACTTGAGTAAAAATTAAGATAATTTGATGAAACTTAATACACGTATTCTTTGTCACCGTAAGACGGTTGGTACTGCAGATGGACGTAATTGGACATCTGTCACGCCCACAAACTGCCATTAATCGAAAACAGATAAAGTGCTACAACTAAGCAACAAATTAAGATATAAACGTGTTATTTGATATAAGGATCCTAGTCGGGTGGGACATCTTTGGCGAAAAACTTTTTTAAAAGTGGGTATGGCGCGCCCCCCAGTAGATTTAATATATATATCTCGAAACCCTTCAAGCTAAATCAGTCAAACTTACTCCGACTAAGGTCTTCTAGTACCTCTTCATATACTGAGAAAATTAGTAAGATGGATAATAACCACGCCAACCCCCCTTACAAAAGTTATGTTGAAAACCACTAAAAGTGCGATAACTCGCTGAAGAAACACGTTAGAAACATTAAATCTTGCAACAAATATGATACGGAAGGGTTGCATAGGAATTCGTCTATAATTTTGGCAATGGACGTGGCACCGCCCACTTTTAGGGGAAATCCCATATCTCTAGGATACCTTAACCGATTTAAACAAAATTCGGTATATGACATTATATTTGCATTCCTATGTCACGCTGCGAAAATGGACGAAATCGGATAAAAACTACGCCTGCTTCTCATATAGCACAATATTAAGTTGCATCTGATCCTTGATCAAATAGTGCCCTGAAGATATGTTATCTCATGCGTAAAAACAGACGAAAGCGGACTATACCTTCTCAAGCCACCAGATACCCAATATTAGGACCTCCGTATTGAGTTATCTCTTTGAAATGTAGAGATCGTCTTTTTCTGATAATACTGTGTCCGTGTGCTTAAAATGGATAAACTCGGGTAAGCACTTCCCCTAGCTCCCATGTACACAATATACGGATTTTCAACTGCCGGGTAGACTTTATACCATATATTTCGCTCAATAAGTAAGATATCTTAGGAAAATTAAGTGAACGCATAATATCGGATACACCATAGTTTACTGCCGACAATGAGCGAAATTGGTTTACGAATTATCCCAGCCCCCATATACTACATGTAATGATTTTCGCTATTCTAGCAGACTTTATGCCGAATATGTCGGTCTCTGTGTGAGTTTCCTTCACAAAATTGCGTGAAAACATGTTCCCTAATATGATTGAATACTGAAAAGATTTAATGTGACCAGTGCAGATCTTCCTCTATCCCAAAAATGCCCGATATAAGAATTCCCGACTTTCCATCTAACTTTATACCATTTATGTTGGTCAATATATGTGATATTTTTATGAAATTAAGTGGATTTGTTTTCTTAAACACGATGTTATTTCGCACTAGATATGAAAGAAATCGGTCTAGACCATGGTCTAACCCGCTTTTTCCTAATATAATGGTTTCCTTTTCTCTGGTTGACTTTTTCCTCATGTATCTAATATATTTATTAAACCACTTTGGTTGAGTTTGTATCGCATATATCGCCTTTGAGTTAATTTGGTAGATTTTAATATAAATATCTCTGACACGAAGCAAAATATAGCAGAAAGAAATATAGAAAGAAATATAGTAGAAAGTACAAGAGTATATGACCTGTAATATAAGTTAGTAAAATACTAAATATGATTGCAATCCATTGACAATTTCTTCGAATAATGAATTTTGAATTCTTCCGCAACATTTTTTAATATAAAGTTATGCCAGCACCTGACGCATTTCGTTGAAACATTTCCCCGCCTCTAATCCTTGCACATTGCGAGAGTATAAAATGTTCGGTTACACCCGAACTTAGCACTTTCTTACTTGTTAATTTTAAAACCATGTTATTTGCAAAAATGCAAATTCTATTAGTCAATTTAGCAAGGAGCATACAGTCAGTGATATAGAAATTTTTGCTTCACGTTCGAGATATTTATGTTAATATAATTAAATTAATACAATATATTGGGTGTATGAACATGTATGTATGAACAAAAAAATCTTCCAGTAAAGATGGTACTTAAGGACTTCATAGAAATAGATGTAAAAATTGGAAAATTAGTCTGGCACCACCCACTTTTTATGGGAACTGCTGTACCAATTTCAAGTACACTTCTTACATGACATTACACTTGCATCTTTTTGTCACATTTTGCAAAAGGGTGAAATCGGAATACACTTACTTCTCATAGAACAGAAATTTAGGTTTCATCTGATTCTTTCACTTTACAATATATAAATCAATCACCAATTAAGGTATTGGAATGAAACTTTGTACAAATAGTCCCTCCAAGGTATGCCATATCCTACAGAAAAATGGTAGAAATCGGAATAAATGTTTTCAAGACCCCAGGTACCTAATATATTGACCTCAGTGCTTCATACCGAAAATATCGGTCAATCTGTAAGGTATCGTGGTAAACTTCGAGGAGTACCTCTTCATGATAAAGATATGCCCCAGTATCAAAAATGTGGAAAATCGGTTAAATACTTCCCCTAACCCCCATATACCTAATACACATAATACAGATTTTCAACACTCAGGTAGACTTTATACCATATATATAGGTCAATATATGAGCTATCCTTATAAAATTCAGAATGCGTCTCTCTCTTTAACATTGTGTCCGTGTGCCTAAAATGGGTAAAATCGGGTGAATACTTCCTTCCCTTAGCCCCTATATACTTAATATAAAAATTTCAAACTCCCGGTTGGCTTTATACCCTATATTTTGTATATATAAGTCACTATGTGAGGTGTCCTGAGGAAATTCAGACAGGATATTTTCCTGGTAATAATGCCTCGTGATCTCAAAAATGAACAAATTCGGATCAATACTATCCCTAAGCCCCATATACCTAACATAAGAATTTCAAGCATCCGGTTGGCTTCATTCGGTATATATCGGTCAATATGTAAAATATATTAGCAAAATTAAGTGAAAGCATAATATTGGATATGCCATAGTTTAATGCCCAAAATGTGTAAAATCCCGCAGAGAATTATATCAGCCCCCATATACTACATGTAATGATTTTCGCTATTCTAGCAGACTTTATGCCGAATTTGTCGGTCACTGTGTGAGTTACCTTCTCAAAATTGCGTGAAAACATATCCTCGGGTATACTAGTGTAATGTCAAAATTTAATGCAATCAGTCCAGAGCTTCCACTAGCCCAACGCCCTAACCCTGACTTCTTTATCATATATCTAATGTATTTAAATAAGCCAGCTTGGTTGAGTTTATATCGCATATATCTCTTTTGAGTTAATTTGGTGGATTTTAATACAAATATCTCAGACATGAACATAATATAGTGATGAAAGTACGTGAGTCTATGACCTCTAATATAAGTTAATAAGACACCAAATATGATTGTAATCCAATAACAATTTCGTCGAATAATAAATGTTGAATTCTTGCGCAACAATTTTGAATATATAGTGTTTCCAGCACCTGAAAGAGTTTCCCCTCCTTTGATCCTTGCATATTGCGAGAGTATACAATATTCGGTTGCACCCGAACTTAACCCTTCCTTACGTGTTGTATAAATAACTCTATATCTATCTCGAATAGTTTCAGGTGTTACAAACAATGTTAGGTGAACAAAAATGTTATACTCTGATGCAACATGTTGCGAGAGAATATGAAAACACAAATTGAGGGAAAAATTTAACTTTAGACTTGAATAATGTAATATATTTAAATTGTTAACGTGAGAACAACAATTTCTGCTGAGTATACTTTGACCCATAATGAACTGTAACTCAAACTCAATTAAGTTAAATGTTGTACAACAACAAGTTACATTGACAGTAAGTTAATTATGAAGATAGTTAAAAAATTTTGATAGTAACTTCTATATATATGAGATAAAAAGTCTTAGGCATCAACGAGAGACCACGCCACAAACAAGACTAAACTAGAATACTGCCAAGATTTTAGAATACATTATTCAATCGTTCTCAAGTTAATGGTCTCAAAGTGCCTCTACCACTGCCATTTCTGTTTAGAATGAAAAAGATTAATTTCACGATTTGATAACGTATTGTTTCCTGATGGCAGAAATCACTATTGATGCAAAACAATGGCTTGAAAAGTGTTACCGCAAATCTGCCCCAGCATATTCAATGGTCAAATACTGGTTTGCTGAACTCCGTTGTAACCGTACCAATATAAATGATGCCCCCTTTTAGAAAGCCAAAAGAGGCAGTAACACCACAAAGGATCGCGAAATTTCGAGAAATTTGGTTGTGAGAATGAAAATTAATTTGAGTGAGATAGTTAAACATTGTACTTGCTTTCTTACTAAAAGTTTTAAAATACATATCTTATTTGATATAATTATATTGACCTTGGTCACTATTTGAGCCCTCGACACACTGAATGGTGTTCGTGTGCTCAACACACTCGACTAAGAATCCCCCAAATATGTTATAGTACTATAAAGTTAAGAATACATATGCACATATGTGTGTATTCGTGCCCTCAACTATGTCAAGGAAGACTTTATTAAAAGTTGAAACATATCGATGTAGATAAGCCATGAATTAAGGCGTATTTTGCCATATAGCTTATGCGAAAAAGCATAACGCTAACAATACTGTGTTATTCAAATATACAAGCAGCTCATAATACCATATACTAAGTCTTGGATAAAGAGAAGTTACGATTCCTATCTCCAAACCGAAGTTAAATAGTTTGACTAAAAAATAAATCGAATATGGTAGATATGAATTTATCCTTCTAAATTTAAAAAAAGTGTGCACAATGCTTCCTTATTCCAGTACTTGTGCGATTATAAATTAGACTACTTTCCGCACGGATTACATTTAAAAATTTTTTCACTTATCAAATTTTTCCGCTTAATAATTCCTCAGTCCCTGCCTCCAACATTCACACACTTACCCTCACGATAGATAGAAATTACGCACATAGGCATGTACTCATGTGAACACATGAAATGCAGCCAATGTAAAATGTGTACAAAATTATGGTTCTTGACAATTTTTCACACTTTCGGAACGAAGTTCAATCACTGGCACGTGCAGCACACAATTTGGAGAACAAACGAGGAGGAGGTTTACAAGTTGGTGTGGATTCATGGTCTCTGAACAGGAACACACATATTTATTCTGTTTTGTAATAAATTTTATGAATTAAATGTGAAAAAGGCATAAAATTGGCGCCGTTACTTGTTTTACCCTCGGGGAATGTCATGGATTATTACATATATATACTTTAAAAAAATATTAAATTTATACTACTTCATATATATGAATATATATAACAATATATTTTCTAACTGCCAATTATTGTTCTTTCCTTTTCTCTATGTCCTTCAAGTATTGCAATGGTACATAGAATATATATTTTAGTTTACATTTTCAGGATGCACTATACTTATAATGAAAATAAATAATCCTGTAACTTCGACCAAAATTAAAACTTCTCAACCCCTGGTGGTACCACGCACTCAATACTTTTTATTACTTCTTTGCATCAAGCATTTCTTGTTATTTACTTCTTAATTGTAGGTATCGTCGCACAAAAATATATTTGACTTATTGAGACTTGTTTGCTGGAGTCTCCTATATTTTCATTTTGTTTTGTTGTGGGTTTTGATACCTCTTGTGGAAAAGGGGCATACCCTGCTATGAATCACCTTTTAACCATAGTATCTTTCCACAAGGCTTCTTCCCATTTCCATTTTTTACCCTTCTGGCTGGTAGTCAAGTATAAGTCACGCATTGGTTTCTCACTTATGTAAGGAACTGATAATTATATTTTACAAAAAATTTTAATTTACCCGATTGCACAATTACTCAGAAATGTTTGAAAAATAATGGTAGATACTTGAAATTTGGTACGGTTTGCAAGTGAAATAAATTTTATGCTCATTCTCGTAACTGAAGCAATATATTCGTACGAATTTCTATTTACAATTACAATTATTGCAAATAAATCAATGAAATTTATACTAACAAATACGGAAGAGCTAACTTCTTAGCTAAGGTAAGGGTGTAACCTAACATTTTGTACTTTCGCATTTTGCAAGAATCAGATGCGGGGAAATACTTTCAGATGTTGGTAAAACTTTATGTTATAAATGTTGCGCAAGAACTCGACATTTATTATTCGACGAAATTGGACTTTGATAATTTTTGGCATCGCATTAACTTTTACTTTAGGTCATATACTCATAAAGCAAACCTTACTAAGACAACTCGTCTACATTTATAATTTTGTGCTGTGGGAAGATACAACAGCCATAATTTTTATTAATTAATGACATAATACTAATCAAAATATTCTCATTTAATTTTGTTGAGACCTCTTCTATTGAGAATATGCGAAATTTAACATATTGTGTACATGAGGAAAAAATTTACCAGAGAAAAGTAAACCATTATATTAGAGATATGGGGTTCAGACCAAACTCTCTCGAACATATTTCCAAAATCTGACCGACACATTCCTCCATATCCACACGATACACACATTGTACATGATATAAAGTCAAACCGAATTTTAAAAGTTCTCATATTAGGTATAAGGGGGCCGGGCCAATTTTGGCCCGATCTTATAAATTTTTGGCATCAGCAGATATTATTATCAGAAAAGAGTGTTATCTGAATTTCATTAAGATATCTCACAGACTGACCGATGTATACTGTATAGAGTTAACCGCAAATTCGAAAATGTTTATATTAGATGTATGGAAAATAAGGGAAGTATTTAGCCGATTTTATTATTATCGGACTATTATCGGAGAAAGATGCTTTCAGGGTTTCATTAATAAATAGTTATACCTTACAGTTTAGCCGATATTCTCGGCAAACAGTCTACATATTCGGTATCTGCGGGCTTGAAAATATATTTTTCAATATAATATAAATATATTATCAATATGGATATCGAAATGGAACTTTACGCAAATAATGATTTTAAAGTGTAGCAACTCTCATCTAAAAATGGTCCAAATAGGTATGTTCACAAAATAACAGGAATGTTCTTCGGGAGTGTTCTTCGACTTAAATGGCATAGTGCACCATGAATTCTTACCTCAAGGTCAAACGGTCAATAAGGAGTACTACTTACAAGTTCAACGCCGTTTGCGTGAAGCCGTTTGCCCCACAAATTTTCAAATCCTCAAATTGAATATGAGCAACTGTCTAGGGCTGAGTTTTTATCCGCAAAATCGGTAAATTTGTGAGATATCTTATTATGTAATAAAATCGTTTCAATACCTTTCGTTATTCCGACTGGCTTTTTACTATATATATCGGTCAATATGTAAGATTAAGCGAACATATTTTCTAGGATATACTGCAGTTTGTGCCGAAAACGGGTGAAGTCGGTCCACCCATCCTCTACATACTGCATATAATTATTTTCTTTATTCTAATTGACTTTGTGCCGAATATATGGAACAATAGGTGGGTTATTATTGCCTTTATGCCGAATATACGGGTCAATATGTGAATTGTCATAATAAAATTAGATATAAATATTTTCTCAAATTTAATTTAATGTCAAAATTGGAAGAAATCAGTCCAGGCTTTCTCCTAGCACCAATATGCCCAATATAGTGATTTTCAACCAAACGGATATAAAACATGTAAGGAAAGCCTAAGCTCGGGTGTAACCGACATTTTATACTCTTGCAATTTATGAGGCTCAAAGGTAATGAAATATTTTCAGGTTTTGACAAAACTTTATATTATGCGTAAAAACTAAACGTACATTATTCGAGGAAATTGTTATTGGATTATAATCATATTTGGCATCTTATTAACTTACTTAATTGTAGTTCATAGACTCACTTGGTTTTATTACCAATTATTACCAGTATTTTTATTACCAGTATATTTGTACTAAAATCAGCCTAATTAACTCAGATGATACTTGCGATTTAAACTCAGCCAAAAGGGCTAAACTTAATATCATATGCTGGGTATATTAGTAAGAGTCCTAGACCCGTATAGACCGATTTCATTCATATTCAGCTTTAAACCTTATTATGTTTAAAGAAGTATGTCCACGTAATTTCATTAAAATATTAAACATATTTTCCAGCATAAACGGCTTAAAGTCAGATGGAAAGTCGGAAATAACTGCATCGGGTTTAAATTCAGCTTCAAAGTCGAAAATAGCAATATCCGATACATTGGAGCTAGGGAAAGGTCTAGACTGATTTCGGCAACTTTTGCATTACACAAATACATTAGAGAATATGTTTCTACGCAATTTTATGACGACAACTCACACATTGACCGTCATATTCGGCATAAAGTCTGCTATAATAACGAAAATGATTATATATATAGCTTATAGGAGCTGGTGTAATTCGCTGACCGATTTCACATATTTTCTGAATTAAACTATAACAAATTCAATAGTTTATGTTCACTTAATTTTGTTAAAATATCTTACATATTGAACTATATACACGGTATAAAACCAACCGGAAGTTTGAAATTATTACATTAGGGATAGGGGAGCTAGGGGAGCTAGGGCATCAATGATCCAATTTCATTAATTTTTGCCACCACGACATGGACACCAGGAAAAGACGCCGCCCGATTTTCATTAAAATACCTCTGAGTTTGACCCATATATTGCTTTAAAGTCAATCGGAAGTTCAAAAATCTTTTAAGTATATGGGAGCTAGGGGAAGTGTATACCCTACTTTACACATTGCTGACAAATAACACAATATTTTCGGGCAAAGAGTTGCTTTGAATTTCAATAATATATATCACAGTATATATATATATATATATATATATATATATATACCGATATTTTCGGTAAAAGGTCTGCCCCATAGGCAGTGAGTCCACAAATTCGGTATCTGTGGGTTTGGAAAGCCAAAATCCGATTTGCACATTTTCTAGACGTGAGATTGCATACCCTGAAAGCACTCTAAGTATAAAATTTGTACTGATATCCTTATTGGTGGTGTACTGATATCCTTATCCTTAAAATATGTAAAGTGAAAGAATCATATGGAATTTAAAATTGATATATGGGAAATAGGCGTGGTTGTATTCCAATTTCGTCCACTTTCACAGTAACATAAGAATACAAATACAATGACCCGCACCACTTTTGGTTGAAATTGGGTAAGTTGTTCAAGAGATATGAGATTTCACCGAAAAGTGGAGGGTGTCACACGCATTTTCTAATTTTTACACCGGCTTTTGGCTGTCATATCTAATGCTTCTGCTTTAGTGTTTCTTCAGAGAGTTAACGCACTTTTAGGAGTTTTCAACATAACCTTTCCATGGGAGATGGGCGTAATTATTATCCGATTAAACTAATTTTCGTAATGGATGAGTAGGGGCTATAAGTACTTGCTCTAGGCATGTTTGGTTAATATAGCTTTAGTGGTTGGGAAGATATGTAGATTAAACCCATTAGGGACCAGGGCAATACCCGCTTTTAAAAATTTTAAAACCACAGATGCCCCTCCCTACAACGGTTGCCTGTATCAAATTACACGTTTGCATAGTTATTTTTTACGTAGTTATAGCACGTAGTAGGTTTTCGCTTAACAGCATTTTATGGGCGTGGCAGTAGTCCGATTACTCCCATGTGTAACACCAACCTCCCCAGAGTGCCAAAAAATATGTGTACCAAATTTATGAAGATATCTCAATACCCAATACAAATCAAAAGACACTCAAGTTATCGCTTGCACGGTCAGATGGAAAAACGAACGGACGGACATACATCCGTGATTCAACTCGTATCGACATCTTGATCAATTATATATATATATCTAACTCCATATATATCTCAATTAGATTAAGGTGTTATAAACAACGGTTAGGTGAATAAAACTATTATTTTCTGTTGCATTATGTTGCGTGTGTAAAAATAAATGGAATCTACACCCTGATTACCCGAAGAAAAATAACGAATTATCACCTAAGCAGTTTTGTGTCTAAAACGTTTTTACATCATCTTTTTTTTCAAATTTGTATTATTTTATAAACTCAATTATAAATTCTCTAAAATAATAATAGTTTATTGAAGACTCTTTATCTCTCTCTCCTCCCAATAAAATTCAATCAATTAGTTCTAGCGTCCCTAAAACATATTTTCCTACTCCTTATAATTTACAAATTTGTCGCTTACTACGGAGTAAGGATTCCATTGTCTATATCTCTTTCACATACCAACTGCCAATCAAATGACTTCTACATCCTTCCAATTTTTCTTTACAATTCTAATTGTTAAGCTTTGAAAATTTTCTGATCATTGAATTCTCTCAAACGTAATTTCTTGAAGTATTCGTTATTATCCTCAAAGAGTACACATGTATGTACATACGTTCACTCATTTATTCAAATGGATTAAATTTATTTAATACATCTTGCAATCGTGTTTCCCTTCTTGATGCCATAAAATATCTTCTTTAGCTTATAACCAAAGCTTGTGTTCATAGCGAGTATGTTTTTGTTATATTTGCAGGCCAAAATGTCATTTCCCATTCTTCCGAAAATTTTGAAATTTCTTTGAAGAATTAATTTCTATTCAGAAATGAAATTTTTACAAAATAATACTACTATCCTTTTTATAATACTTCTAAATACTCGTTTAAAGGCAACGTATTCGTACATACATATTGGCAGAACATCACTTTGCAGATAAATGTATACATACTTACCTTAAAAATTCGTTATTTTGCTGCCTTTGGCGTCTTCTTTCACCTCTAATAAGCGCCAATCGGATGTTTTACTACTTTATTTCCTTAAATATGTATATTTTGGCTCCGCGCTTATAAATAAAAAAAATAAACAAGTAAGGGGGGGGCTAAGTTCGGGTGTAACCGAACTTTTTATACTCTCGCAATTTGCAGCGACCAAAGGCGGGGAAATACTTTCAAATGTTGGCAAAACTTTATATTAAAAAATGTTGCAAATGCATTCAATATATGTTGCTCGTCGTACTAACTTTTACTTTGGGTTATAAACTCATAAAGGTTATAAACTAACAAAGTTATATCTAACAAATCATCTATATTCATGATATTAGTGCTGTGGAAAGGTACAACAGCCATAATTTTAGTTACCGAATAACATAACATTATTCGAAATATTCTTATTTAAATTTGTTTTCTTATTTGATTTTGTCGAGACATCTTCTGTGGATATAAACTCAATCATTCGTCCCTTTGGTTGAGTTTAATATATTGTGTATATGTATCGACCAGAGGGACGTAAATCATCAATTAGAGGTATGGAGTTTAGACCAAGGGGTAGATCGATTTCAGTCATATTCAGTGCTAAGCCATATTATGGTTAAGAAAACACTTAATTCTTTTAAAATATCACACATATTGACTTATTTAAACGGTTTAAGATCAGCTGGAAAGCTGGAAACCGCTATGCCGGGTACATTAGGGCTAGGAGAACATCTGATAGATAATATAAGAGATAACATTTCCTTTTGGCATTAAACTGAAGTATCCTCGAGAACATATTTCCAGTCAATTTTTTTAAGATAATTCAAAATTTTACAGACATATTCAGAATAGAGTCCACTAGAATAACGATAATCATTATTTCACTTATTTTTGCCACCAAATGGTAGTATATTCAAGATTACACGTTCATTAAATTTTGTTGGGTTATCTTACATATCGCGATATACACAGTATGCCTGTGGAATTTAATGCTTCTGAGGTGTTTCTTCGTCGAGTTAACGTACCTTTATTAGTTGTCAACCTAACCTTTGTATGGTTATTATCCGATTTGACTTATTTTTACAATGTATGAGGAGGTCGTGAAGACTTGTTTTGAGCAAGTTTGATTGATATGGATTTATTGGTTTGAAAGATATGTACTTTAAACCTATTAGGGGGCTTGCTATTCCCACTTTATATTCCAACTCGTCTCATCATCCTTATAATTTATATATAACTCGAAATCTATCTCGATTAGTTTTAGGTGTTACATACAACCGTTAAGTGACTCCTGCCCTGCATTAGCAGGAGTATAAATTTATTAATTGCAAGTTTTTGTTTAATTTTTTCCAATTTATAATATTGTAACTGTTGTTGCGCTAAATACCTAGCAAACTAACGCGCTTATGTTCATGAATCTGATTGATCGTATTAAGAATCTGCTAGCAATATTTATCCATCTTGTTTCTGTTCACAAACATTATTCCAATACCGGCGCTTGGAATCATTGAATACAAATCGTGCTCATTTGGTATTAAGCAATATTGCCAAATCCTGGTCTACTCGACCTACAGGTATAATAAATAGCAGAAGAATGTTCCAAATTCTGGCTGTGTAAATAAGTGAATGTATACACCTACGTGTATATTCACTGCTGTGAAATCAAATCGTTACAAATTACTTTACCACTAGTGTGAATCCCTATCAGCTGATTCAAAGAGTACGTAACTGCCTAGTTAAATTCATATTCTCAGTCTCTCGTATTTTCATGCAAAACACTTTGTTGAACGTGAATGTACTCTTCTCCCAAATGTATTTTTTAAAACGTTGACACCAATACTTTTCTGACTAGTTAAATTTTTGAACCGACCACTTTACACAAAACTGCAGGTTTTATTTAAAGTCGGCTATTGAGTATTCTTAGCACACTATGCCATTCTCTGCATTGTATTTTCTTGAATAGTATCTTAAACCCTTTTCTACTTTCTTTTCTCACAATGTCATCGTTTACTTCAAAATTTTCGATATAGAAATATGTGCACACACTTTATTGCAGAAATTTATTATGTCTTAACTGAAGCGGTTATGGAGGAAATATGAGTCACAAGAAACAAATAGACATACTCGTGCATACGAGGTGTTTTCAAAAAGTAAAGAGAATTTTCATTTTTTGAAAAAATTATTTATTCATTTGACTACCTTAATGTTGTCGCCCTCAAAATAGTCTCCATTCGATATTACGCACTTATGCCAGCGCTTCTTCCAATTGTCGAAACATTTTTCAAACTCAATTTTTGGGTTAACTTTTAGCTCTTTCTGTGATGCGCTTTTAATGTCATCTATACTTGTAAACCGACGGCCCTATAAGGTTCTTTTTATTTTTGGAAATAGGAAAATTCACATGGAACCATGTCTAGAGAATATGGAGGCTGGGGCATCGTTACACTATTGTTTTTGGCCAAAAATTCTCGAACAAGCAACGAAGTGTGAGCAGAATTGAGCAAAAGTGAACAAAGGCCTTGAATTATTTTTCCACAAATCCGAGCGGTTTATTTTTGGTTTTTTTTTCACGCAAGCGACGTTGAACTTCAAGGTAGCACTCCTTATTGACCATTTGACCTTAAGGCAAGAATTCATGATGAACTATGCCATTAATGTCGAAGAACACAGTAGAAGAACATTCCCGTTATTTTCTGAACACACCTTGCACTTACTCACTCCCACCAAAGGAATATCAGCAAATTGCTCGAACTCGTATTTTTATAAGGGGTACATGCACTTGTTGTACAGGACTCGAAATGTATTAGAGATGTATTAGAGGATATGTGTATGCATGAGATTATCTATACATATACGTATGCACACATCTACGTGCTTATGGACTTTGTTATTTCAATGGAGTTACATACACTTATTATGGAATTCCTTATGATTACATCTGTAACATGAATAATTTGCCTCACAAAAGCATTAAGGTCTTATAAAAGCATAGTATCAATCATGATATCCCAGTTGACATAGGCAAAAGACCTTCACTATCGACGAATTTCAGACTACTTACAAGTTTCTTATCGGACTTTTAGTTGACGAATTGTATTGAAATTTGTATCACAACACTCGAGAAATAAAATTTAATATAGAGAAGACCCAAAATATATACTCTACATCTAAAATCTATACACTAATATCCAAAGTTTCTCTTGGGCAGGCCACATGGAAGCTTCCTTAGATAAAAGATAGGTCTTAGCAAACGGGCTTCTGTTAATCCGTCTGTCCGTAAAAGGACAACTAGAGTAAAAATTGAGATATCTTGATAAAACTTGGAGCACGTGTTCCTTGACACTCTACGGAGGTTTATGTTGCAGATGGGCAAAAGAGTTCTACGCCCACTCAGGCAGATCCTTACCCACCAAGGATCATAGTAAGGAGGGGTATGGTTAGAAGGGGTAAGTTTAATGTACATAGCTCACAAACTACTAAAGTTATAGTTATAGAATTTTTTATGTAGCGTGAAAATTGGTATATTATATATAATATAGTGTTATGTGAAACTCATAACAATGTGGGCTGTTCTGAAATGATCGGTTCAGTATTTCCTCTAGTCCCAGTACACCTAAAATACTGACTTTAGGACTTCCGAATGATTTTATACCGTATATATAGGCCAATACGTAAGACACAGTAGCCAAATTAAGTTAACATATTTTCTTAGATATTCTGCAGTTTGGTTCCGAAAATGGGTGAAATCGGTGCATGAGTTATCGCAGCTCGATATACGGGCTGTCAATGTGAGTTATCTTATTAAAATTGTATTTAAATTTGTTCTCAATTATAATTTAAATTAATGCCAAAATTAAATGTAATCAGTCCAGAGCGTTCCCTGGCGCAATACATCCCATATGCGGATTTTCGACTTTCCGGGTGGTTTTATACCATTTGCATAGGTATATTTGCAATATGTGTGATAATTTAATGAAATTAAGTCGACCAAAATATGGTTTAACATTAAATATAAACGAAATCAGTCCAGCCTAGCCCCCATATACCTATTAAGATGTACTACCCCCCTCTGGTTGACTTTTCTTAAATATACCCAATATATTAAATTTCGTCCCATTGCTTAGGTTTATAGCACAAACAATTTTGATTAGCTTTATGCCATTCTTTACGTAATAAAAATTAGGGATATCTGTATGTACTTTCCCGCTAATATGATAAATGTAGTGATTTCTGTTAGTTTGATTTTAATATATCTCGGACATAAACCAAAATGTGTAGTAGGTGAATGTATGACCTGTAGTATAAGTTAATAAGATACTAAAAATGATTGTAATACATTCATAAATTCGTCGAATAACGAATATTGGATCCATGTGCAACATTTTGTAATATAAAGTTTCACTATCTAAAAATATGTCACCGCTTTCGATCCCTTAAAATTTCGAGAGTATAAAATCTTCAGCTACACCCGAACTTAGCCCTTCCTTACCTTATATTTAATAACTGGGATAATATATGTTACCCTAGAATACGAACTCTAAAGCTAAACGAAAGGTACTTGGACGTTAACAATTTCACAAGAAGAAGCACGGTTTCTAACGATGAAGCGTGGTTAATTCTTCATTCCTCAATTCGCCTTTGCATATATTTGAATTTTTATTAAATAATAAACGTGTTAACGTGGGGTTGAAGTTGAAGGTTAAATACTCACGAAATTTGTAAGAAAGGGCTGTGGAATATTTCCTAAAGTCTACAAAACTCCATTGTTAGAGTCCTAGAGATATACAAAAATCATCTATGCCACTGGTGGTTTCAATAGTTCATTTTATAAAGATACCACGCTCATTGCACGGGATTCCTTCTTAAAATCAACAGTATGTAAGAGTTATAGGAAAATATGAAACGAATTTGCATACGTAATGGTAGCAACGCATTAGAAATTAAAAGCAAAGTGTTCTTAAATGAAAGTATATGATAATAAAGTGCATTTTATGAATTTGTTTAACTGAAAATTATTTTTCGAACATGGCGCAATAATGGCATCATATTTTCAGAAACCGCAAACCGCAAAATTTGTTGTATATATTTTAAGCAATGGTGCACTTTAGCTGTTATAATTTTTAATCTCTACTGTGTTATTACTTTATAACTTTTACGATAAGAAATTTGCTTAATTAGTACCTTTCCATTAGTTAAAGAAATTATTTTGCATTCATTGTTTTTAAAAATCACAACATCATATTTATGGTATTAATGACAATAGTTAGTATATTCAATGTTATGCTATATTTCAATGTTGCAATGAAAACAATTAAGATGAACAGTTCGAGTGGTTTTATACCAATTAAGTCCTGACCGCACCCAATCTATAATTATTGAAAAATTAGTCTATTGTTACCTTATCAAATAGTGTCAATCCTCTTTTTTCAATTACATAAAGTTTTTCCATGGAATCTATCGTCCATTAGCCGCTTTAAGAAAACTTTCAACTTGAAGGACACTACATTGTTATATTATACGACAGGTTATTAATAATATATAGTATCAATGGCGAAAATTTTAAGTCAAAATATCCTCAAATGCACACCTATTGAGTCAAATGGTTATATAATATTCATATATCGGTAGCATCTTTACCAAAAACCGTTTAAATGGTGGTGCAAACGTTTGCGCATGTCTCCTGGAAGCTGGAGCAAATAACTAGGAAAGCAATTACACATTTACGACAAAACATTTATAAATTAAAGCGGCTAGCAATGTATAGCACAAGTAGGAGCCAACCCTCCTATCGTAAAATGTAAAGAGAATCCTGGTTCATATTTACTTTTACCGATTGGAATGTAGAGAACACGGCAACGCCCATTTTAAATTCCATTTCAAATGTCTATGAAAATATAATCGTTATTGTATTATTAAGAATACATGGGCAACAATCGTTTTGCTGTTCTTTACCATGGTTGTACTACTCTAGCATAGAATTTGCTGGCATTCTATCAAATTAATATATTCTCAAAGATAATGAGTGAAAGTGTGTGTATTGCAAATGCAACACCATCAAAAACCAAGTCGTTGGCGATAACCTGTTCCCATCACACCTGTACTGCGAAGGACATTTATCACATCCTAATTTAATATAATTTATATAATTTATTATAAGACGGAAAGGAAATGGGTGAAAATGCACATGACACTATAAGTTTAGAAAATCTTAATCAAAATTAGTAATATAAAATGTGGGCTTGGTTATTCTATCTAGGCTTATACATATTAAAATGTTTGGATAAAAAATCTTTTAACGATGACGGATGACGCCAGAAGAATATTTATGCACCCCTTTTTATAGCCGAGTTACTGAATTCATCATAAAATAAACTGATTTATTTATTTTAGTAATTTGTTCTACTAGAGTGTTTAGGATTTACCACAATTCAAAATGTTTTTTTTTATCTATCTTAGAAGGAACATCATAGTGTTAATGAGCAAATCATTTCGTTTAGAGTCGATTGTCATACAAGCTATACAAATATATATTTGTATATTATATATTATATATAACAAAAACACACAAAATACAACAAACTTCTGATTTACCAGTCGAATACCTTAAACATTCCTGCGTTTTGTTAAACTGGATCACTGAGTTGTTTTTGGGAAAAATTATTTTCCATATTGTGCATGAAGATCACGCGAACAACAGTTATAATGTTTTCTTCCTTACTATATCTAATCATTTAAACTGTCTTTAATCTCTTAAATCTTTTTATTTTTAAACAGATATAAAAATAATTGCACGCTGTTTTCAAAGAAAATTGTTGTTCCTTTACTTATTATTTCTAGAGAGATATTTCTACTTCATACGTTTAAAGCTGAAATATATGACTTCATCCAAATATGAACATCGGATAAAGTGTGAAATCAATCATGAATTATCATGAATGAGCGGTCCAAATATGATTTCAAAATGCAGGTAAAACATGCTGTGTCACATTTTATTATACTCTCGCAACATCTTTACAATAGTTTTCTTCACTTAACGGTTATTTGTAACACAAAAACTAATTGAGATAGATTTGGAGTTACATATATATAGAAAAATGATCTGGATGACGAGACAAGCCGAATTCCAAGTGACTGACTGTGCGTCTGTCTGTCCATGTAAACAATTACTTGCGTAAAAATTGAAATATCTTGATAAAATTTGACACACATGTTCCGTGGCACTCTGATCGTCGTTAAAGGTCATTAAAGGAATACTTAAAAATACTCCAACGAAGCTCCCAATTAAGATCTAGAACTGGAAGTTGGTACAGTGAATCGCATTAAGAAGTGGCATCTGTTGGTAGAAAATTTTTTGAAATTGGGAATGGCTCCGCCCCTAATAGGTTTAATGTACATATCTCACAAACTACTAAAGCTACAACAGCCAAACAGCCAAGGACAAATCTTTCTAACATCTTCACAAACAGTGCGAAAGTCGGATGTTAACCACGCCCATGCGAGGAGCGCAATGGTTTTGCTGAAAGCAACTAGAAGTGCGATAACCCACTAAAGAAATAAGTTAGAAACATTAAATAAATTTCATACCCAAGATGGTACTTAAGAGCTTCTAAGGAATTGGTATTATTTACTTTCATCAGAATCAGAATTAAACTTTGCACAAATAGTGCCAAAAAAGGTATGCTTCTTCCTTCCCAAAAATGATGGCAGTCGGAAAATATTTTTCAAGCCCCCCAGATACCGAATATGTGCACCTTACACCACAATATGTATCTGTGTCTGACTTTTTAACAAAATATCGGCAAATATGAAATGTCGTGATAATAATATGATAATAATGTGCTCTTGTGCCACAAATGGAGAGAATCGGGTAAATACTTCCCCTAATCCCCATATACCTAATATAAAGATTCTCAATATTCCTGTAGACTTTACACCACATATGACGGTCAGTAAATGAGTTATCTCTCAGAGAGCGTCTCTTTCTGATAATAGTGTGTCCATGTGTTCAAAATGGATAAAATCCGTTAAGCACCTCCCCTAGCTCCCATGTACCTAATGTAAGAATTTTCAACATCCGGGTAGACTTTATACCATATATTTCGGTCAATATGTAAGATATCTTAGCAAAATTAAGTGAACGTATAATATCGGATATACCATAGCTTATGATCAAAATGTGTAAAATCAGTCTACGAATTCCCAGGTCCCAGCTTCCATTTACTATATATAATGATTTTCGCTATTCGAGCAGACCTTATGCCGAATACGTCGGTCACTGTGTGAGTTACCTTCACAAAATTGGGTAAAAACATGTTCCCTAATATACTTGAATAATGAAAAGAGTTAATGTGATCAGTGAAGATCTTCCTCTATCCCAAAAATGCCGGATATAACTCTTTAATATTACATAACCGACTTTCCATCTGTCTTTAAACCGTTTATGCTGGTCAATATGTGTTATATTTTAATGAAATTAAGTGGATATGTTTTCTTAAACGCAATGTGGTTTCGCGCTAAATATGAAAGAATTCGGTCTGGGCCATGCTCTAAACTGCTTATTCCTAATATAATGATTTCATTTTCTCTGGTTGAATTTTTCCTCATGTATCTAATATTTTCAATTAAGCCTTTGCTTTGGTTGACTTTGGTTGAGTTTGTATTGCATATATCACTTTGAGTTAATTTGGTAGATTTTAATGTAACTATCTCTGACACGAAGCAAAATATAGCAACGAAAGTACAAGAGTCTATGGCCTGTAATATAAGTTAATAAGATACCAAATATGACTACAATCCATTAATGGTTTCGTCGAATAATGAATCTTGAATTTTTCCGCGACACTTTTTAATATAAAGTTATGCCAACACCTGAAAGCGTTGTCCCACCTTGATCACATGCCCCACTTTGATCCCTGCACATTGCGAGAGTAAAAATGTTCGGTTACACCCGAACTAAGCCCTTTCTTACTTGTTTGGTATAAAGTTTTGCCAGCACCTAGCTATTATATGCCGTCGGTTTTGGCCCTTGCAAATACTTACAATACAAATTGCTACTTGTTAATATAAACTTTTGTCAGCACCTGAAAGCATTCCCGCGTCTTTGATCGTAACACGTTGCGAGAGTATAAAATGTTCGGTTACACTAGAACTTAGCCCTTCCTTACTTGTTTTTTGTTGTATTTTTGCTTATAGACATATTAAATGTAGTCTATCCCGGTACCGATTATAACTCGGGTTCTTCTCATGGGAAAGGAAACGAATTTTCAGAGCACTCTCTAAACATGTTAAGGCATTTTAAGTAGTTCTGTATCAAACACTATGCAACAATATTATATGTGCGTAAAAGAAACTATATTAGACGGGTTATTATGACAGGGTGGCTGTTGAGTTCAGTTACTAGATACTTAATTTACGTTACTCATTTATGTATACTTACGAACTTCAAGTGGGAGGAATGCAAATAGTTTACATTTAAGTAAATCACGTGGAAATAAATTTTATTTGTTTACTTATAGATGCACTACGTCTTTGACAAATCAATTATAATATTAAGCTATAAATGAAATTGCACTCACCAGAAGCAAACAATTAGTTTCCATAAATCCAATTCGGATGCTGAGTTAATTAATTCAAATATGACAAAGCCAACGGAAACTGCCAAAGACGAAGTAGAAGATGCGCATAAATTATGGAGTAAGTTACTTACATTAGACGGAGGATGAAATTCACTTGATTGGGGTCACTTGTGAGTTATGATAGCAGCGGCACCGTCAAGAAAAGCTGCTTAAGGTGACTTATTTTAACAAGCTAATAATATAAATGTTTTCGCAGTGTTGTGTTAGTAAATATATATAAGATATATGTGTTTCTAGGGGTGTATTCAGTCATCAGTAGATGATTTATATGATTGGGCTATGAACGCAGTTAGTACTACAGACATTAATTTATAAATGAACTGAAAGATAGACGATTGTAAAAATATGGCATAGGCACTCTATGTGTATAGGCAAATTTACATGTGTATGTATGTACAGGTTTATGTAAGTATGTAGAAACCTTTTATACATATGTACGTGAATTTCTTGCCTTTTAAGAGTTTTATAATTGAAAATTTAAATATGATTTAATGCCATAAATGTTATTTATTAAATATTTGTATATAAATATATGTACAGGAGTAAATGCATGAAAAGTAATATCGAAGAGCTTTAAATTCAGAAAGTATACAAAATTTTAATTTCCCTATCTCGAAAAGCATTTTCATAATCAAATCGATTTGAAAGGATAAATATTTTATCATTGCACGACTACAATTCCAAAATTTTCACAGAAATTGGAAAGCTTATTAAATTAAGCTATTACGTGAAACATTATGGAGAAATCGTATTGGACATGGCAGCAGGGATTCAAGAAACATATTGAAATATTTGCATTTAGATCCTCAACTCTTATACACTTTTAAAAACAAACAAGGTTTGTTGATCTTAGCAAGTGATAGCAAAAGATTTCGTTATCCGAAAGAAGGTTTAGTTTGGCAAACTGTTAACATCATGATGCATTGAGATTTTTGTATTACACATTTCAGTTACACAAGTCAGCTGGAAAGTCGAGACTCATTACGTCGGGTATCTGGCCTGATTACATACACTTTTGTCATTACTCAAGTACACTAAAGAACAAGTTTCCACATAATTTTATGAAGATAACTCACATCGGTATAAAGTTTGTTAAAATAACGAAAATCATTATATGTAGTATATAGGAGCTGAGGTCAGATTGGGTATTTGGAGGCTTGAAAAGTTATATGCTGATTTCGTCAATTTTTTCGCATATGATGGCATATCTTGAAGACATGGGATGGCATATCTTAAGTGCTGCTTGATTTATATACTTTAAAGTGAAGGAATCAGATGAAATTTGCAATTGTGTTATATGAGAAGTGGGCGTGGTTGCTGCCCAATTTCGCCCATTTTCACATTGTGAAACAAGCATGTGAATATATAGATAACGCTTTACACTAAAAATTGGTTTAGTCCTTCCTAAGATTTGGGAGTTCACTAAAAAGGGGGCGGTGCCACACCCATTATCTAAATTTTATACAGATTCCTATGCACTCCTACCGTACCACCTTCACTGTAAGATTTAATGTTTCCGACTTGTTTCTTCAGCGAGTTAAATCAATTTTAGTAATTTTGACATTGTCTTTGTAAGGGAAGTGGGCATGGTTATTATCCGATTTCACTCGACTTCTTACTGTGTGAGGATATACTAGAAAGACTTCTCTGAGCTAGCTTGGTTGATACAGCTGGAGCGGTTTGTGAGATATATACACAAAACCTATTGGGGGGCGGGGCAATACTAGCTATAAAAACATTTTTAACCACCGATGGCCTGCCTACTACGTGTACCAAATAACACGTTTCCATCTTAATTTGTCGCTTAGTTAAAACACTTTATAGGTTTTCGATTAGCGACATTTTGTTAGCGTGTTACGCCCATCTGCAATACCAACCTACTTATAATGACAAAGAACACGTGTGCAAAGTTTCACCAAGATATATAACTATTTACTTAAGTTGGACAGACAGTTACCCGGAATTCAACTCGTCTTTTCATCCTGATCATCATACGAGGTGTGTTCAGAAAACAACGGGAATGTTCTTCGAGTGTGTTCTTCGGCTTTAATGGCATAGTGCGTGATGAATTCCTGCCTCAAGGTCAAACGATCAATAAAGAGTACAACCTACAAGTTCAACGCCGTTTGCGTGAAACAATAAGAAAACAAGTAAAAAAAGGCTAAGTTCGGGTGTAACCGAACATTTTATACTCTCACAATGTGAGAGGATCAGAAGCGGGGACATGCTTTCAGGTGCTGGCATTACTTTATTTTAAAAAATGTTGCGGAAGAATTCAACATTCATTATTCGACGAAACCATGAATGGATTGCAGTCATATTTTTAATCTTATCTACTTATATTACAAGTCATAGACTTATGTATTTTCATTGCTACATGTTGCTTTGTGTCCGAGACATTTATATTAAAATTTACTAAATTAGCTGAAAACTGATATAAGCGATATAAACTCAATCAAAGTGGTTTAATGAATATATGAGATATATGAGGAAAAAGTCAACCAGAGAAAAGGAAATCATTATATTAAGAATAATCGGCTTAGACCATGGTTTAGGCCGATTTCTTTCATATTTAGCGCGAAATCACATTGTGTTTAAGAAAACATATCCACTTAATTTCATTAAAATATCACATTTCAGATTGACCAACAGAAGCGGTTTAAAGTTAGATGGAAAGTATGGAATTCTTATAGCGGGCATTTTTGGGATAGAGGAAGATCTGCACTGATCACATTAACTCTCTTCATTATAGGTATATCAAGTATATTAGGGAACATGTTTTCACGCAATTTTATGAAGATAACTCACACACTGACCGACATATTCGGCATAAAGTCTGCTAGAATAGCGAAAATCATTATATGTAGTATATGGGAGCTGGGATAATTCGTTCACCGATTTCACATTGTCGGCAGTAAACTATGGTATATCCGATATTACACGTTCACTTAATTTTGCTAAGATATCTTACAAATTGACCGAAATATATGATATAAAGTCTACCCAGAGGTTGAAAATCCTTATATTAGGTATATGGAAGCTAGGGGAAGTGCTTACCCGATTTTCCCCCATTTTTGACACAAAAGCACATTATTATCATGGAAAGATAATCCTTCAATATTATTATGACATTTTACAGATTTACCGAAATATATGTTATAAAACCTGATGGAAGGCTGAAAATCCGTATATTAGGAATATTCTGGGGACTATATATTTTTTCCCCTTAATTTTTCTCAGTTTTGACACCATATATTCATATTATTATCATGGATAGATAACCCTCCAATTTCATTACAATATCTTTCAGATTTACCAATATTTCGGTAAAAAATCAGATAGAGGCACTGAGGTCGTAATATTGGGTATCTGGTGGCTTGAAAAGTTATAATAAGATTTCAACTATTTTTACGCATGAGATGGCATATCTTGAACGTACTATTCGTGAAAAGCTTTCTTCCAATATCTTAATTGATTCTCGATTTATCTATTTTAAAATGAAATTATGAGATGAATCTTAAAATTGGGTTATATAAGAAATAGGCGTGATTTTTATCCGACTCGGTCCATTTTCATACCGTGACATAAGAATGCAAATATAATGCAAAAATGCCCACACCAAATTTGGTTTAAATCGGTTTAGGGGCTCTTGAGATATGGGATTTCTCCAAAAAATGGGCGGTGCCACGCCCATCACCAAAACTTTATTCCTCTATACCAAATAACGCGTTTATGTCTTAATTCACTGCTTAGTTATAGTACTTTATCTGTTTTCGATTATCGAAATTTTGTGGGAGTGGCAGATGTCCAATTACACCCATCTGAAATACCAACCATCTTACGGTGACGAAGAACACGTGTACTAAGTTTCATCAAAATATCTTTAATTTTTCTCGGATTTCAACTCGTCTTTTCATCCTGATCATTTATTTATATGTGTGTCGATATCTAACTCGATTAGTTCTAGGTGTTACAAACAACCGTTAGATGAACAAAATTAATATACTCTGTAGCCACATGTTGCTAGAGTATAAAAAAGCTCGGATTTGTGTAAAAAGAATTAAGGCTTTTGCTCAGTTTTGGTCAATTCTGCTCAACTTCCTTGCTTCTTCGTGAATTCTTGGCCAAAAACAATACTGTAACGATGCCCCAGCCTCCACATTCGACAGACATAGTTCCATGTGACTTTTTCCTATTTCCAAAAATAAAAATAACCTTAAAGGACCGTCGTTTTAGAAGTATAGAGGACGTTAAAAGCACATCGCTGAAAGAGCTTAAAGCTATCCCAGAAATCGAGTTTGTGAAGTGTTTCGACAATTGGAAGAAGCGCTGGCATAAGTGCATAATATCGAATAGAGACTATTTTGAAGACGACAACATTAATGTAGACGAATATATTATATTTGTCAAGAAATGAAAATTCCTGTTATTTTTGGAACATACCTCGTATAAATAACTCTATATCTATCTCGGTGAATGCAAACTATCGGTCAATTTATAAATTTCAAATAATTCGATACCGTATATTGTAAAATCTTTTATTGTTGCATCTAGAATTTTTTGTTCCTTAGACGCTGGACTATTTCAAATCTTACTTGCTTTCTAGTCATTGTGTTTCAGATTTCACAGATTCTTGTGAAGATGATAATTTTGGATGTGGAGAAAATCTTATCAGTTTTAATTTATTGTAGTTATTGTTACTGATGATTTTAAATCTCTAATATTAAATTAAATATTATTATTAAAAAAGAATTTAATCAAATATTAAACTAATAAAATATTAATATTCGGCTACTTCAATCTGAAATAAATACTTTTAATAATGGGTGTAGTAGAAAGGCTGGTAATATTGTAGCTTGATTACTTGTTTTACATAAATAACTTGTTTTTGAGTTATTTCATTTACAATACGCGCTTGGGTAAAGCTTAAAAATTTTTAGAATTGAAATTTTGTTTATAACTATTTTAATTCTTCCATAAAGTTCAGATGATGACTTGAATATGGTTCCATAAAGCTGAAATGTATCCTTGTTTTAAGTTAGGAACATTTTATATTTTCATAGACTTGTTAAGTTTTTTTTTCAATTGTGAAAAAGTTTCTTCTTATCTGTTTATTTTTGAATAATACCAGAAATTAAAATAATCGTTCTATACATACATACACACTGTTGTGAACAACGAAACGTTGTTAGGAAAATCATAATTTTTGTATTATATTCTCTTCTCACTCAACTGAATTTTATAAAAAAAATACATATAAATATATGTTTTATATACAAAAGTACACCTTGACAGTATTTAGTAAAATATATGAATTATATATACAGAATATCATTATATAGAAAAGGAGTTTTCAGGGTAAAATAGCAATAATAATAATGCTTAAATGTAGGGATGACTCTATAATTAAGTTAAGGTTGAGCATTGAATCAGACAAATTGTTTAACATTTCGAGCGAAATTAGATCAGGGCCAGGCCTTTTCAATAATTAAATCCAATTTAAGTTAAATGTTAAGTGTTCTTTTGTCCAGCTAAACTTTAAATGTGACTTGTCTCAATTTAAGTTAATATTTTTGGAAAATTTAATCGTAAAGGGATATGTAAGTATGTGCATATATTCTACCAGACCAAGAAAAAATATATCCAAGCATATAATATACAAGTTGTTCACCGCAATTGATTGCACGTAGGTATACATGTATGACACATACATATATAGATATAGAGACATTCCCTTGAAATACATACAGGTCGTTACAGTTGTCTCCTGTGTTTTCTTTTGCTATTGTTATTGAAATGTTCCCTGGGGTATTTGTAAAAAATTACATTACTTTGTTTTTTCCCGTGTTAGTGACTGTTTGTTGATTTGATCCTGTCACCTAACATGTCACAGAAGTTGTTCGACAAATTGAAGCAATCAAGTTAGGTGTTAACATAAGGAGAACACAAATTACTACGTATGTCAAACTATCAACACTGCATTCTATAGTAGTATACCATTTACATGTACAAATGAATATAGAAATGTACATATAGAAATTAATATAGAAATGTACAAATACATACATTTGTTAAATATAAACAACATATACATATACATTTATACATATGTACATATATTTATACTCTCGCCAAATGTCGCAGAGTATAATAGGTTTGTTCACCGTTACTTTGTAAAATCTAAAACTAATAGAGATATAGTGTTATATATAATATATCAAATTAATCAGTACGAAGAGTTGAGATATTTTGATGAAACTTGGTATACGTATTCCATAGCACTATAAGAATTTCGGTATTGTAGGTACCCTAAAAACCCACCCATTTGATTTCTTGCTAATTTCTGCTCTTTTTCTGTTTCCTTAGTTTCTCAATTAGGTCTTTGGGACAGTAATTTCTCAATATTCACACTATTTTTCTACCTAATAACTAAAACCGCTACATGGTAGATAATGTTTTGTAGCAGGTCCTAATCAAAAGTGTTCATAAAACTAATGAGACGTTTTGTAGGCCAAGTTGCATTAGGAATTTCCTTTAACAATACACTACGAACATCACTTATGATTTGTAGAAGTTGCTTGATTTCTTTAAGTAATCTTTTGTCCTTTCTTTTTTTTGATACCAGCGATCCTATCCGGATGCTTTGACTATTACATCAAAGGAGTACCTTTACAACTTTCACTAGTTTTTCAGGACCAATTCCTGTTAAAATCTGGTAAAATAGTAAGTTCTACTAAAGAATCTCAACTAATATTATAAGTATCTAAAAACCAAAAAATTTAAAAGAATAATAAAAAGAAGAGTCAGCATCAAAAGAGAGAAAAATAAGTCATTGAAAATCGAATTCCCCAGATGCTTTGTTCGATATGTGTGTAGATATTAAATCTGTCAAAATGTGCAAAAAGAAGGAGCTAATTATATTCATGTCACTACTGGACTCATAAATGCCAATAAATACAATATTTCACACCCTTTTATGACATCATTTATCATAAATATTTTGTTATAACTAATTGCAAAAGGAAGCAAGTGCTTCAAAACTAGGTATGAACATAGTATGGGCATGGCACACACAATGTATACATACTTATGTTTCCGTATGCGTACATACGTACGTATATTTCCAAAAAATCACCATTATGAGTGTCAACAAAAGGGCGGCACTTAACAAAAAGTTTAAATCATGATTTTCCCTTTTACGCTACAGATTCTTCAAAATTTCCGATAAACACGCTGTGTTTGTGAATATACCATATTTCACTAACGTGAATTTTCAAACCTTGGCAGAGACCATGCGGTTACTGGTAAATTAATTCACTCTTGTGTAACATTCCGTACCCGGTTTGAGAGCAAAAGGCAATGGTTTGGCGCACAAAAGAACAACGTGGCATCAGACATTAAAATGTGTACGAAACCGCAAATCAGACAACATTTTATCCCATTAAGGACGCATTTAAATCACTTCACCACAGAATTTTCATTCACTGCTGGGTGCGAAATGGTGGGAATTGTTACGTAGTAGTTATAAAGTTAAGCAACACCATGCTGTTACCACCACCAATCGTCACTCTCACCAAACATCACCAGTAATTGAAGGCCAATGTATCAGTGTGTGAAGGCAGAGGCAAACACCTGCTCAATGCTGACAATATATGCAGATGCTTGCGCCACCCTCCTGAAAGTGCATGCTTTTCAATCGTGTTTTTTCTTCGTTTTCAGCTGTATTCAATGGACTCAAATTTACAAATGATCATTTAACCGATATTTTTAATAGGGTCGGTGTTTTTTATTTCATGGAAGTTATTTTACTTCTCTTCATTTAGTTTACTTTATGCACGAGTATAATTATTTTTATTAGTTAGCCACATACACGCACTCATCTGATTATAAACTGAAACTTATTTGACCTCAGTTCAATAACATTTCCCCATCTGCTACATAAGTGCTGATTTCGGCTCTGAACACATTATTTCGTGCCATTATCGCAGGTGGAAACACTGGCAAATAACTCAATAAAACCCTAACCAAGCTCAACTAATTGAATGCTTCAAAACAGTGAGCTGCTAAAAGTATATCAACCATCATTGCTAAAATAATAATCTGAGAAGCTTTTATTGAGATAATATTCAATTATTTTGTCTTAAAAAATCATTACCGTGATATCGCAATCCAGCCAATCCATTCATGGAAACTATTTCTATCAATAAATAATGAAATCATTTTTTTTAGTTTCATATTAGAAATATGCATAAGCCAATAAGCACTTGAAAATATAAATAGCAAAAAATTCGCAATATCTAACGTTTAGAAAATTCTTTTAATATTCTTAACACAAGTTAACTTTAAGTTTATTGTACGAGTGCCATTGATCTCTTTTTTTACAAAAAAAATAAGAAAAATTTTATGTAAAAACAAGTCATAATTTTCACAGATCAAAGCCGAGACATATTTTCAGGTGCTGACAAAACTTTATATTAAAAACAAGTAAGAAAGGGCTAAGTTCGGGTGTAATCGAACATTTCATACTCTTGCAATGTGCAGGGATCAGAGGCGGGGAAATGATTTCAGGTGCTGGCATAACTTCATATTAAACAAGTAAGAAAGGGCTAACTTTAGGTGCAACCGAACATTTTATACTCTCGCAATGACCAAGGATCAGAGGCGCCGTAATGTTTTGAGGTGTTGGCATGACTTTATATTAAAAATGTTGCGGAAGAATTCAACATTCATTATTCGACGAAACCATGAATGGATTGCAGTCATATTTGGTATCTTATTAACTTATATTACAGGCCATAGACTCATGCACTTTCGTTGCTATATTTTGCTTCGTGTCAGAGATATTTATATTAAAATCTATCAAATTAACACAAAAGTGATATATGCGATATAAACTCAACAAAAGTGGCTTAAGTGAAAATATTAGATACGTGAGGAAGCAGTAAACCAGAGTAAAGGGCATCATTAGGAATATGGGGCTTAGACCACGGTGTAGACCGTCTTCATTCATATTTAGCGCGAAATCGCATTGTGTTTAAGAAAACATATCCACTTAATTTCATTAAAATTTCACACATATTCACCAACATAAACGGTTTAAAGTCAGGTGGAAAGTCGGGAATTCTTATATCGAGCATTTTTGGGATACAGGAAGATCAGCACTGATTACATTGACTCTTTTCATTATTCAAGTATATTAGGGAACATGTTTTCACCCAATTTTGTGAAGGTAACTCACACACTAACCGACATATTCTGCATAAAGTCTGGTAGAATAGCGAAAATGATTATATGTAGTATATGGGAGCTGGGATAATTCGTTCACCGATTCCACACATTTTCGGCAGTAAACTATTGTATATCCGATATTACTCGTTCAATTAATTTCGCTAAGATATCTTACATATTGACCGAAATATATGGTATAAAGTTTACCCGGCGGTTGAAAATCCTTGTATTAAGTATATGGGGGCTAGGGGAAGTATTTATCCGATTTTAGCCATTTTTGACATCAGATCACATTATTTTCATGAAAAGGTAGGTCTCTAATTTTAGCATGATATTTTATAGATTTACCCTTACATATGAGATAAAGTCTACTGGAAGGTTGAAAATCCGTATATTATGTATATGGGCGCTAGGGGAAATATTCACCCGATTTTCACCTTTTTTGATACCAGTGTACGCTATTATTATGGAAAGATAATCCTCTAATTTGATTACAATATCTTACAGATTTCCCCATATTTTCTATAAAAAGTCAGATAGAAACACTGAAGTCCTATTATTTGGTATCTGGCGGCTTGAAAAGTTATAATAAGATTTCGCCTATTTTTTCGCTTGAGATGGCATATCTTGAAAGCATTATTTGTACAAAGCTTGATTTTCATATCTTAACCGCTGCTCGATTTATCTGCTTTCAAGTTAAAGGATCAGATGAAACTTAAAATTTGGTTATATGAGAAATAAGCGTGCTTTTTATCCGATTTGGTCAATTTTCACAGCGTGACATAAAAATGCAAATATAATGTGGCACGCCAAATTTAGTTAGAATCGGAGGGGGCGTTCTTGAGTTAAGGGATTTCTCCTAAAAGTGGTCGGTGCCACGCCCATCACCTAAACTTCAGACGTATTCCTATGCAACCCTTCCGTATGATATTTGCTGCAAGATTTAATGTTTCTCACGTGTTTCTACATCGAGTTATCGCACCTTTAGTAGTTTTCAACATAGCTTTTGTATAGGAGGTGGGCGCGGTTATTATCCGATTTCATTCGTTTTCTCAGTGTATGAAGAGGTACTAGAAGACCTTAGTCGCAGTAAGTTTGACTGATATAGTATAGCATATAGCATATAGATATAGTTATAGCACTTTATCTGTTTTCAATTAATATCGTTTTGTGGGCGTGACAGATGTCCAATTAGTCCCATCTGCAATACCAACCGTCTTACGTTCACAAGGAACACATGTGCTAAGTTTCATCAAAATATCTTAATTTTTACTCAAGTTATCGCTTGCATGGACGGACGGACGGACAGTCACTCGGATTTCAACTCATGTTTTCATCCTGGCCATTTATATATATATGTCTATATCCAACTCGTTTAGTTCTAGGTGTTACAAACAACCGTTAGGTGAACAAAACTAGTATACTCTGTAGCAACATGTTGCGAAGGTATAAAAATATTACGTAAGAATTCAACATTCATTATTCGACGAAACAATGAATGGATTGCAATCATCTTCGATATCTCATTAACTTATATTTCAAGGCGTAGACTAACGTACTTTCAATTCAATTTTTTGTTTCGTGTCCGCGATATTTATATTAAAATCAACCAAATTAACTCAAATGATATATAAGACATAAACTCTACCAATTGGGTTAAACTTTATATATTGGGTATATTAGGAAAAAGTCAACCAGAGATACGGAAATCGTTACAATGGGAATAAGTGGCTTAGCCCACGGTCTAGACCGATTTCATTCATATTTAGCGCGAAATCACATTGTGTTTAAGAAAACATATCCTCTTAATTTCATTAAAACATCACATGTATTGTCCAACATAAACGGTTTAAAGTCAGCTGGAAAGTCAGAAATCATTTATCGGATATATTTGAACTAGTTCGCCGTCTGGACCGATTGCACTACCTTTTCTCAGTGCTCAACTACACTAGAGAACATGTTTCCACACAATTTAATGAAAATAACTCAAACTGACCGGCATAATCAGGGTAAATTCGGCTAGAATAACGAAAGTCATCATATATATTATAGGGAAAAATTATATCCCCGGCGATTCGTTGACCGATTTCACACATTTTCGGCATTAAACTATGGAATATCCAATATTAAACGTTCACCTAATTTTGCTAAGATATCTTACATATTGACTGATATATACCGTATAAAGCCCACCGGAAGTTTGAAATTCTCATATTAGATATATGTTGCGTAAGGCAAGTATTTACGCAATTTTTTCCATTTTAGGCACACGGACACACTGTTATCAGAAAAAGATATTCTCAGAATTTCACAAAGGTAACCCAAATCTTAACCGATACATATATTCTAAATTCTAACGGAAGTTTGAAAATCCTTATATTGGGTATAAGGGGGCTGGGAAGTGTTTATCCAATTTAAACCATTTTCGACACAGCGGTACATTTTTATCACAAAAAGATCTTTCTTGAATTTAATTAACATATCTCACAAACTGTTGCATTAAAAAGTCAGAAATAGGCACTGAGGTCCACATATTCGGTATCTGGGGCTTGAAAAGTATTTTCCGATTTCTTCCATTTTTGGACAAAAAATAGCATATTTTGAGGGCACTATTGCAAAGTTTTATTCAAATATCTTCTTTGGTAATTGTAATTTATGGAAATTATGGAATTTAAAATTATGCTATATGGGAAGTAGGCGATGTTACAATCCGAGTTCGTGCAAGCGATAACTTCAGTAAAAATTTAGATATCTTAGTAAAGCTTGGTACACGCTTTCCTTGGCATTCTGAGGACGTCGGTACAGATGGACGGTTGCAGATGGACGGAATCGGACCATTGCCAAGCCCACAAAATGTCGTTAAACGATACGAAGTTATAATTTAGTACATAAATTTGCAGTAGGAAAGGGGAAAAAAGTGGGTGTTGCTCTGCGCCATAGTTTAAAATTTAACTTCAAGGTTTTTCATTTGAAGTATAACTGTTGCCTTGCTCAAAAAATAATAATTCAAAATTATAATTTCCATTCTAAACGATTATTTAATTGCAGTATGCTATATAAAAGTTATTTTTGTTTGGAACAAAATAGTTGGTAAGTTAATTAGATCTTTAATAATATAATTACAATATTATTTCGTATGTATGTAAGATTACCGAAAATAATACAGTAATGATCATATACAATAAGCTTATGGTTAAGTGAAGACAACGTGACAACAGAAAAATTCAGTAAACGTAACATTTTTTTAGATATCTTAAATCAAACATCATAAATATTTGTTTTCATACTGAAATATTTCTTCAACTCACACTAAGTTCAACCAAAGTCTTAAAGACTTAAGCGGTTAATACCGCAAAGTTAGATAATAAAAGTTAGATAGTCAGATTAATTAATTTTTTGCATTACTGGCCGAGTGGCCAACCAAAGCATTATCACGGAATTATCACGCAATCAAATTTTAATTGAAAATCGCGCAAAATGTGTGCCTTATGAGGCAAATGGACAATAAAATATAATGTTGATATAATGTTGTTAATGCCAATTTCACTGTTCCACTTTCTCATTCTTATCTTTCGCCAGCAACGCAAAATTTCCTACCAATGAGACTTCCTTTAAAATATAAAGTCTCCCAATGAATTGAATTAATAGTGAGTTAGATATGATTTCAACCCCAAACTATCCCAGTTGAATATAAATATCTAATACATGAACTGGTGCATATTTATTTTGTACATGAATACATATTTATATGTATATACAGTTTATATAAATATAAACTTATAACAGCACAGCACATACATATATATATATATATATATATTTATATACATATGTACATCTGTTTTAGAGTTTTTGAAACAAACTAATTTGGAAAAGGAAATGATATAACAAGAAAATATTAATGTTTCATTAACATGAGCTTTAATGTAACTAAACCGACTATCGTCAATGTACCGATTCCTCGATGCTACTGTTAAGTATAAGGTAAAAAGCGCTTTGAGCAGTAAGCTTAATCGTTATTGTTTAAATACAGATAGTCAAATTTCGTATCAACTTCTCTCTGCTCCCATTTCGTTCTATTTTTCCCACCTTGTACGGTACCAGTAACACCACATATCCTCTCTTTGTAAAATGTATTATTTTGTTGTCCATGTATCAGTTGTAAATCAGACTACTTGTATCTGAACGTGTCGCGATTGTTCTGTCGTGCGCTACTTGTTCTTGCTGAACTTCTGATGTTTTCATGATTTTTTGGGTACAATTGAACATACGTGTCCAAAAAAGCACCTTCTTACATCAGAGCTTGCGCTTATGTCCTTAAAACATGCAGATGAAAACTAGACAGTACTACACCTTCTGTCGGTAAATATCTGCTACTATTAAAAACTTCTTTAACAAAAATGTGATTATAATTCTAAAAAATTAGGTTTTTTGCTAACATATATAATTAAATTATTGAAGTTTATTGAATTGTTTGAAAAATTATTGGAAAATTGCAGCAGAGTATATTAGTTTTGTTCACCTAACGGTTGTTCGTAACACCTAAAACTAATCGATATATATATATATACATATATATACACGTAAATGATCAGGATGACAAGACGAGTTCCGTCCGTGCAAGCGATAACTTGAGTAAAAATTTAGATATCTTCATGAAATTGTACCCGTGTTCTCTGTCACCATAAGAAGGTCGGTAATACAAATGGACGGACAAATGAAAAAAAATTCCGATAATTGAAAGCCTATAAAATACAATAACTAAGCAACAAATTAAGATAGAAACGTGTAATTTGGTAGAGAGAATCGTAGTGGGCAATTTTTTAAAAGTGGGAATGACCCCACCCCTTAATAGGTTTAATGTACATATCTCACAAACTGTTAAAGCTATATCAATCAAACTTTCTCTGAACCGTTCTCTCTTCAGCCTCCTCGACCACGATATATTAACCACGACCACTTCCCATACAAAGATTATGTTGAAAATCACCAAAAGTGCGTTAACTCGCTAAAGAAACACATCAGAAACATTAAATCCGACAATAAAGATAAGAATCCATTTCTGACAATGGATGTGGCACCGCCCACATTTCTCAGGACCGGCAATAATAATTTCAATAAAAATTGGTATTTGACATTATATTTGCATCCTTAAGTCAGATTGTGAAAATGGGCGAAATCGGAATCCAACTACGCCTACCTCCCATATAACATAATTTAAAATTCCATATAATTCTTTCACTTTAAAATATATAAATTAAGCACCAACTAAGATATTGAAATGAAACTTTTCACAAAGAGTGCCTTCAAAATATGCCATCTGATGTGCAAAAATGGTCTTCAATCCCCCAGATACCCAATATGTGTACCTCTGACTATGGTTTGACTTTTTGCTGAAAATATCGGTAAATCTGTGAGATGTCGTAATGAAAATTGAGGAGTAAATTTTGTATAGAGTATAATATTGTGCTCTTGTGTTAAATATTGTGAAACTTGACTAAATACTTCCCCCAGCCTCCATATACCTAATAAAAGAATCTTCAAACTCCCGGTAGACTCTACACCATATATTTCGGTCAATGTAAAAGTTATCTCTGTGAAACTCATAAACCACTCTTTCTGATGACAATATTTCCGGGTGCTTAAATGAGTTAAAATCGGGTAAATACATCTCCAAGCCCCCCTAATACCTAATATAAGAATTTTAAGCATACGGTTGTCTTTATAGTTTATATATCGGACAATGTGTTAGATATCTTAGCAAAATTAGTGAAGGTATAATATTGGATATACCATAGTTTAATGCCGAAAATGTGTGAAATCGGTTAACGAATTATCCCAGCTCCCATTACTACACATAATGATTTTCTTTGTTCTAACAGACTCTATGCGGAATATGTCGGTCAGTGTGTAAGTTATCTTCATAAACTTTTGTGGATATATATTCTCTAGTGTACTTGAGTAATGAGAAAAGTTAATGCAATAAGTCCAGAGCTTCCCCTGGTCCAAATATACCCAATGTAATGATTCCTGACTTTCCAGCTGACTTGATGCTGTTTGTATAAGTCAATATGTGTGATATTTCAATGAAATTAAGTGGACATGCTTTCTTAAACATAATGTGGTTTAGCGTTGAATATAAATGAAATAGGTCTAGACCTTAGGCTAAACCCTGTATCCCTAATATAATGATTTCCGTTTCTCTGGTTGATCTTTTCCTAATATACCCAATATATAAAGTTTAACCCAATTGGTAGAGTTTATGTCTTATATATCATTTGAGTTAATTTGGTTGATTTTATAATAAATATCTCCGACACGAAGCAAAATATAGTAATGAAAGTAAGTTAGTCTATGACATAATATAAGTGAGTAGGATATTGAATAATTAATGTTGAATTCTTTCGCAAAATTTTTTAATATATAGTGTTGCCAGGACCTGAAAGAATTTTTCCCCCTTTGATCCTTGCATATTACGAGAGTATAAAATGTTCGGTTATACCCGAACTTACCGCTTCCTTACTTGTCAGCATTTATGTTCGTTTCGCTTATATGCATACATATTCGTTTATATATAATATAATGATTTGATTTGCTGATCTGCTTGCTTTACGTATTTTATGCTTGTGTGATTCGGAGTTCATATCAGATAGAAAGCAGCAAAGGGGAGTTCATTTATAGGAAGGTTAATATGACACTTGCAAATTCCAATGAATATCGACAGTAACAATTTGAAGAAAAGCTGAGGTTGTCTGGGCAGCCACTGTTTTTAAAATAACGCTCTTTGGATACACAAAAAATCTATTGTAGTAGATAATTAGAAAGTAGATAGAAAGATAGATGGAAAGTAGATAATAATAATTATAGGAACTCCGGTTATCCTATATTTCGTCTTGTAACTACTATTGTTGTTTATTTCCCATAAGGCACTTTGCATACCTAGGTTTTTATAGTTCTCCTGGAATTCTTAGGAAGATTTGTAGGAGAACTAGCCCAATCTGTTTATAGGTGTCTGACGATATATTATATAAGTTTAATACTCCTATCTAAGAATAGATAGACATTTAGCATGTGCTAAAATACCGTAAGTGCTTACGTAATAAGTGTAATACGGATTGCCACTAGCACGAACAAAAGAAGGGCGAAAAACGAATACTCTCATGTAACTGAAAGTTGGGAGCGTAAATCACCTACCCGACTTTGACAGTTGACTGGATAGGGTAGGTTTGAAGTTTAGTAAATAGAAAGACTGGTACGGCCTGAATGAAATTCTGCCAAAGAACTATATGAACGGAGACATTTGTAACCGCCATCTAAGATCACTATTAAAGCATGTTAAACAATAAAGAGAAAAGGAAACGCGAAATTTAATTGTATTTGATTAAATGTTTTGTGATCTGACGCTTCGGGGTATTAATTTTGAATTGAGAATGATAAAAAACATTTATTAAATGACAGTTGAGAAGTTTAATTCACTTTACTTATTTTTCAAAGTTCAAAAACCGATTGTTTTAATATTTCATAAAATCACAAAAATTTGTTGCTCAATATATAATATTAAGCAGTCAATATTTATATAATACTTTTTAAACGTAATGAATGGTGAGCGTTTTAATTTAAATACACATTTAGAGTGAGTATTTGGTCTGATCTGGCTACAATTCAAAATGGTATGAAAAATGCAATTTTTATGGCGCTCCCACACTAATATAAAGTTGGAATAAGTTGGGTATCCCTTCATCACTGTAGAGTACTGACGACGGCAATAAAATCAATCTACAATTCGTATACCGTTGATAATATGATACGAAACTCTTCTCTTTTGTTTGTTGATAGAGTTGGTAAGCAAAACGATGAGCTACCTCTAAGAATCCCGCACATTTAAATAACGAAAACAGTACGTTATTTGTGAGATTATATATTTTAGGGATATTTACGTGTAATTCTAACTTTTATTTAAAGAGATGTATTTGCTTGTGGCAAAATACTTTGATTCAAATTTCAAATACATAAATAAAAATTAATTTTTTGATTAGAATTCGCCCAAATTATTATTTAAACTTCATCTTCTGAAGAAATTTGTTTATTAAACAAATAACTATCCGAGGAAAGGAAGTAATGTCCATATTTAAGTTGTTTAAAATATGGAAATGTTCTAAAATATTAAAATATTCTTTTATATTGAGGTTTATGTATTAATTTTGAAAATCTTTCGTGATTAAAGTATATTTGTATATAATGGCCTAATAAGGATATCAAAATATCATATATCATATATCATATATTATAAAATATCAAACTCAAAAGAGATGTACAACTCACATGTCACTGAAAGTTGAGAGAGTAAATCACCTACCTGACTTTGACGGTTCACTGGATCGGGTAGGTTTAACGTTCAGCAACTAGAAAGACTGGAAGGGCCAGATTGGAATCCTGCAAACAAAATATTTTAACGGAAATATTTATAACCACCGTGCAAGATCACAAATAAAAATATTAGACAATAAAAGAAAACTCGAATTTTAAAAGTAATTAAGCAATGTTTTGTGTACTTCAGGGGTATTAATTTGCCATTGAAAATTATACATTTTGCACATAAAATTATGAAATTAACAGTTGACTAGTTTAATTCACTTTTTTTATTATTGAAATTTTAAAAACGCGTTGCTTCAATATACTATTACATCATAGAAAAAGATTTAGATACTTACTTTGCACAGTAAGTAGTCAAAATATAATAAGTTTTTATTCGTATTTATTAATATTAGTATTTGATCTGATCTGGCAAAGTGCAAAATGCAAAGTGTTATAAAAGTGATGACATGATACGAAACTCTTTGTTTCGTCTGAGAGCTGTCAAAATCCACATTTTTATAAATTTTGCCAATTATGCCACTGACGAAAAAATTAGATTGGGTATTTTGAATTTTTAGATATTCTGAAATTTCAGTTCTGCAGTGGGCCTACATATATCACGCATATCCAACCAATAATTCAAATATTTCAAAATTCATATAACAAAATATAATAATATATAAATATAAAAAACTTTATTACAAAGAAACAAAATGTTTCATAATAAAACATCGCAATTTTATGAGGAACGTATTAAATACAACTATTTCTCATGTACATCTAAAAATTTTAATTGCTCAAAATTCTACATAATTTGTGTCGTTCAATTTTAATTTCAGTCGTTCAATTTTTGTTTCGGACTGAATTTATCAGTTACTTTTAGCAGGCTTATTTCTGTCATCCCGCCATTTTAAAATCAGCTGTTTAAAGTTACCTGATCTCCCTCGCTTCTAACTTAACGTTTAAGAGAAAAATTTGAAAGTTAAATCTTTTTTTTTATCATTTATTCGCTTTGTCCCACAGTAAGTCTGGATTCATACACGGAAACTTTTATTGCTCATTATCGGGATGTTGTCTTTTGGATTCACACGGGCACCTCGTGTTGCCCAGCAATTTTCTACATTCCCCTTCATATCACATTCTTAAATTCTTCTACGCTTAATTTAAGTGGTACACAAAAATATTGTGGTGAATAGGAATGCCAGAACAAAACAGAATCGACAATAACTTGCCAGAATCAGCCAGCGTAATTCGTAGTTTCACGAATTTTCGAGCATTGATATCGATGTATTGGTAACGTTCTACTTTATAAGGGCTTCCGGAGTGGTAGCAGACATAGTTCTAATTAGGGTGTTGTCGGGTAGATTGTTAAGTTAGTTGAATTAGAAATAGTCAAGGTTATAGCCGCTAAATGGTGACTGTTGTTTAACAATCCAGGGATCGGACTCACTGTAAAGTTTCAACATATGTAGGTGATCCGTTACAATTGGTGTCAGAAGTGTCTTTCAATCGGAATTGGAGGAAGCAACAACGAAGATAGAAAAAAGGAGGGACCCAATATTCTTTAAATGTTATGAACATGAACACGACTTTGGCTACAATGTCGCAGATGTTATCACAAGTTCCCTTACAAATAGCAGAAGTCATCACAAATATTGACACAACAATCCGAAGTTTCCTCGCAGTTGAAAGAGCAGGAGGCCCGTATATCGACGCAGGTGACCTCATAAGTAACAGAGGTGTCAACACAGATTTCGCACATGCTATGCTGCGTTAGCCGGTCCGAAATTAACGTTTGCATAAACTGTCTCGAATACTCTAACGCACGAAACTTCATCTCTGCTTCGTAATCGAACTTTTAAAGCCATTCAAGTAGAAATAAAAGAACACTCTTGGGTAAATCGATTGCTTGAAAAGATGAATAAATGACTAGAGAAATTTACCAAAACTCCTAAGAAAAATGATGTCGTGGTTAAATGCTTCAACTGCGGAAAGTGACTACTAAAAGTCGCGACTTCTCTATTGAACATCGCAAAGGTAGTAGTCATGGAAATGCGGATGCGATGTCCCGCTGTCTCTGTAATTTGGAATACAGACACTGCTCGAAAACTTAGTTAAAGAGGACATCATAGATGATCATCATAGACATTTATGACAATAACATCGACAGAAGACAGGGATCCGAAGGAACTACAAAAATGGCAGCAGGAAAATCCAGATTTTAAACTTCTAACTCATGGACTGGAACTGAACAAACCTCAAGCAAGAGAAGAAATAGCTGCAGAAAGCCCAGTCGGAAGGGCGTAGGCAAAGCCGGGTGCAACCGAACGTTTTATACCCCCACAATTTTCAAAGATCAAAGCCAGCGACATATTTCCAGGTGTTGACAAAACATTATATTGTACTAAAAAATTTTACATATCTTAATATAATTTTTGGCATCTTCTATTTTGCTGTATCTAAAAAGCACAAATCCAAATTGAGGTTTAAAAGTCTTATATTAGGCATATGGAGGCTAAGGGAATTATTACCCCAATTTCACCCATTGTTGGCATCAAGACACATTATTACCAGGAAAAGATTTTCTCTGAATTTGATTGGAATATTTTGCAGACCGGCCGATACGTACGGTACAAAGTCAACCGGAATTTCCCAAGTTTTTATATTAGGTATAAAGGGGATAGGGGAAGTATTTACCCAATTTTACCCATTTTTAACTCACAGACACATTATTATTAGTAAACTATGACATTTGAATTTTATTAAGATACCTTAGAGATTGACCGATATTTTCGATAGAAAGTTAGCCATAGGCGCAGAGGTCTACATATTTGATATCTTTAAGGCTTGCAAGATAAAGTCAGATTTCGACCATTAAATGGGCAAGACATGACACAACTTGAAGGCACTATTTGTGCAAAGTTTTTTATCGATATCTTTATTGGTGCTTCAGTTATATACAGTAAAGTGTATATGGGAATGCAAAATTTCGTTATATTTCGTTTCGGAAACAGGCGTGGTTGTAATCCGATTTCGCTAATTTTTAAAATGTAACATGAAAATGCAGGATAATGTTATGTACAAAATGTAATTGCAAGTGGTGAGCAGTTTCTGAGATATAGAATTTCACCTAAAAGTAGGTGGTGTCACACCCATTGACCAGTTTTCATATCGATTGGTATGAGAATTAGTATTAGAAGCTCTTAGGTACCATCTTGACTGTGAAATTGAATGCTTTTGACGTATTTATTTAATGAATTATTTCGCTTTCAGTAGTTTTCAATATAACCGTTATATGGGGAGTGGGGGTGGTTTTTATCCCATTTCACCCATTTTCACATGTCTAAGGAGGTGTCCAGTTATACTTTTTAAAAATGTTCAACCCACAGAGAGAACATATCTTAATTGAGAGCTCAGTTAAAGAATTGTATATTTTTTTGTTTAACGACAGTCTGTGGGGTGGCAAGGGTAAGATTCCGCCCATCTACAATAGCAACCTCCTCAGAGTGCCAAGGAACATGTGTACCAAGTTTTATTAAGATATCTTAATTTTTACTCAAGTTAAGTTTTTAATTAAAATATCTTGTTTTTTACTCACGTTATCGCTGGCATCGACAGACACTCACCCGGAATTCAACTCGTCTCGTCATCTTGATCATTTGTATATATATAACTCTATATAACTCTCGAGATAGATCGTTTATATTTATGTATTACAAACAACCGTTAGGTGGACAAAACTACTTTAATCTGTAGCAACATGTTGCGAGACATATTCCCGGCATATTCGGCATAGAGTCCCCTAAACGAACATAATCACTATTTGCAATATATGACGGCTGGGGAATTCGTGTATCGATTTCAAACATTTTTGCCACCAAACTATAATATATTCAAGATTATACCTTCACTAAATTTATTTTTTTGAAAATTCTAATATTGGGTATATGACGGAAGTATTTTCCCAATCTTATCAATTTTTGGCATCATCATTATTGCCAGGAAAAGATGTAATTTGAATTTTATTAAGATATCGTACATATTAACCGATATACCCGGTAGAAAGGCAATCGGAATTTCTCAAATTTGTACATTAGGTATATGGAAGCGGTGGGAAATATTGAGCCAATTTCAACCATTCTCAAAACAAGGGCACATTATTTTCAGAGGAAGATGCCCTCTGAATTTCATTAATAAATCTAGCAGAGTCGCCGACAATTTCTGTAAAAGGTTAGCCAAAAAGACCGAGATCCACATGTTCGGTATCTAGGGACTTTGAAAGATATATGCGATTTCCATCATTTGTGGGCAGAAAATGGTACACCCCTAAGGCACTCTTTGAGGAAATTTCTATTCCGAAAATTTAATTGGTGCTTGGATACATACTGTAAAGTGAAAGAATCAGATTGAATTTACAATTGTGTTATAAGGGAAGTAGACGTGGCTGTACTCCGACTACATAACATGACATAAAGATATCAGAATAATTCTATGCACCAAATTTGGCTGAAATCTATAAAGTCTTCCCTGAGATATGGGATTTCACCGAAAAGTGAGCGGTGCCACACCCATTATCCAAATTTTACACGGATCCCTATGTCCCCTTTTGAACCATATTTACTGAAAGACTTAATATTTCTGATGTTTCTTTAGCGAATTAACGCACTTTTAGTAGTTTTGAACATAACTTTTACATGGATGGTAGGTATGGTTCATAAAAAGCCTAGTTCTGAGCAAGTTTGGTCAATACAGCTCAAGTAGTTTGTGAGATACCTTAAACCTATTAGAAGGCGGGGCCATTCCCATTTTTTTTTTAATTTTTAAACCACAGATGCCCCTTCCTACTGCGATTCCCTTTAGCAACTTACAGGTTTGTATCTCAGTTTTTTTGCTTACTTATAGCACTTTATAGACTTTCGGTTAACGGACATACGGACGGACAGACAGTCATCCGGAATTCAATTCGTCTCGTCGTCCTGATCATTTATATATGTATATATAACTTTATATCTATCTCAATTAGTTTTGCTTACATACATACAGACGTACAATAATATACTCCGTTGCAACATGTTACCAGAGTATAAAAATCAGAAGTCGTAGTAAAAGTAATTATTTTTCTTTAATAACCAGTTATTTATTTAATTCAAATTATTTACATATTCTTTGCAAGCTTAAAAATAGTTTAAAAATGAGCATCAAGTGAGCTGCAACAATAAAATATATGAAAATAATACGAATTTTTCAATTTCTTTTTAAGATTTTGAATTAAATTTACTAGCATTTTGATCTAGCTTATAGCTAGAAACGTTGTGTTTTCTTATATATTTTTTTCAACAGGAGATTGTGCTAATGGTTCCATTAGGTGGGAAAATTCCAAATCAGTCACATCTACAAAATTTCCGACTTATGTTTAGGGTCGTTGTCTTGGTAAAACCTAAATTCCAGTACCGACCCAATTTAAAAATGAAGTTGTTCTGATATCGGAGCTTACGCTTTCACACTAAAAACTGTAATAATTAAACATAGTTGACTAGACAATACACATAAAGCGTAAAGTTCTGAAAATGTTTAATTGATAATAGCAAATCACACTATTTGCTTTAAATTTTATTGAAAGTTATCGATTGACACACGGTCTACGTAAGCAATCTTTAGTCATGATTCCCATGTGACTTTAACTACCCAAGCGGTTTTCAACAATTAAAATTGTGTTAATGTACATGAATTATTTACATTTTAATCGTCAAATATTCATAAAAATAAAAGTAAATTATTGTCAAATTATAGAACAGTTTTTTGGATCAAAATTTTTTTTTCATATTGATCAGTTGTAATATTCTTCTATATTATATAAATATTTCGTCCCAACTTTTCTTAAACGTAATTTAAATTATCATATGTGGGATCGATTCTGTCCGTAATATCGGTCTTTCAAATCTGTATTTAAGAAAATATGAATTAACAGATCATTCCTAGAGAAAAATTTGGACTTTGAATTCCAATCCAAATCATTTCTTTTCATTCTAAAAAATTTAACTTTAATTTTTTTTTAAACTAATAAAACTAATATAATATAATAATAATAAAAACTAATGTGAACACACTAAAGCATCCCCACCCTATATCCAATTCCAGATATGCCTGTGCCATCAAGCAATTCCTGATCCCTCGCCTTTTCTGTCCGCCCGGCCGGTAAAACGGCGGAATATAAAATAAGTCAGATGTAGCTGGTGTCGTGCTTCGGGCTGCGCACTTTCATAAATGAAAAAGCAGTCAGCCCCGGACCTATTTCTAATAGAGTCTCTCAACAACACGCACATGCGACAACTTCCACTACTCTATTGTAACAACAAACACTACCTGTAGATAGGTATATAAACACTTGCAAATAGTTGCTCCAAACAACCGAGCTAAATGGCCTCTCAAGTCTTTTGAACAGTACCGGTTTCAACGTCCTGTAGGAAAGAAGTAGTCACTGCGCAACATCGTGCAATATTCCCTTATCAACGCGACATCGACTGCATAGATAATACCCTAGAATGTCAGAAAAGAACTCGCAGAATAGATAGGTGAAACAACATTCTGTATAATCAACTGCGAAGCCCCCCATAATTATCGGTATTTGTAACAGAGCTTCTGTTAAGAAGTACAGCAATCTCATGTCATCAACGGAACTGCTCTGACATATACCGACGACATGCATCATTTAACATACCAGACGAACTAACGGGATACCCATTTACAATTAACTCCCAGAATGACGTTCTAGTAGTCAAGTCACCACTCATTGATCTGAATACTGCAGCAGTTTAAACACCTACGTACCCCAACTTAACCCCCACATACAAGAAATATGTAGAACTATACCTTTTTCAAGGAATTAAGTTGACATCATTTTCTCGTAATAATATAGCCTCATGCTGAAAATGGATAACATCGGTTCAGTACTTCCCTTGGCCCAAAAATACCTATTATAACGATTTTCGAACTTCCGGTTGATTTTATACCGAATATATACGCCTATATATAAGATATCTTAACTAAATTAAGTCAACATATTTTGTTAAATAGTCCATAGTTTTGAGCGGGATATGGGTGAAACTGGTTCATGAATTACCCCAGCCCCATATACCAGAGATAAGGTTATTATGTGAATTATCTTAATAAAATTGAGCTGAATTGAATTGAAGTCGATACAGTCCTTCACCTAGCCCCAATATATCCAGTATAGGAATTTTAACCTACCGATTGACTTAATCGGGATACGTGTATATCAGCTAATATGTAATCTATTTTGATGGTACTAAGTAAACGTGTTTTTATTTTCGTTGTTTTTGTTGTAACGGTGTATTCAAATGCTGTTTAGATGAGAGTACAAATTAATCGTCATCGAAATCATCCAATGGGAGGTCCAAGAAATAAGCTCTTTCGACAGGGCCGGACCTTAGGGAGAAGGGTGTTAGATGAGTTAGTTTCATGGGAAACGCAAAAAGGTAGTTGGAGTTAGGCGGGGACTTTTTACATTCAGGACATAAGTTTGATATGTCGGGGTCAATTCTGGATAGTAGGAGTTTAACCTGTTACAGTATCCAGTACAAAGTTGCGCAAATATCACTCTGGTCACGGCAACTCAGGCTCTCGTTCCGAGATGGGTGGTGGTTGAACTCAAAGGACTCCATTCACCGGGTGGGAATCAGTGACCGCCCCGCCGATTACCTTGTAAGTTGCCATCAAAGTTTTTTTTTTGCAATACCATAGAACTAACTGAATTGTTATATACGTAATGTCGCTTGATACTAAAGATTGATGATATCGGTAGATGCGTTCTGTTAACCCTCACATACCCAATATGAAGAATATCGTCTGTTTGGATGTTAAGTATATTTCAATGTAAATAATTCGGATATAAGGCAAAATGCAGTAATGAAGCTAAAAGTCCATGATCTATAGTATAAGTTAACAAATGTGATCGCAGCCGATGAACTATTTCATCTAATAAAGAAAATTGAATTCTTAAGCAATTTATAAAGTTTTGCAGACACCCTCAAATATTTCCACTCCATTGATTCTTACTTGTTTTAATTATTTTAATCCTTCATAACAGGTTAAGGGAACATTCGATTGGCTTTAGCCGATATTCTTGTTTTCTTTCTTTCATTAAGTAAATACAAATTTATAATCAAACACAATATGAATTATATTTTCAACTTGATTTACTTTAACTACAACCATATGTATAACTAACAGATTTTCATAAAATCTTACATATTTCCTGCTCCCTAACTAGTTAAAATTTTATTGCTTTTCGTCATTTTGTGTAAATTAAATATTATATTTTACTGGTGGCAGATGTCCGTCAGTCAGTGCACAATTATATTGTATAAAAACTCTTCCATTATTGAAAAATTCTAAGCGATGCAAATTCTTAACTTCTACCCGATATTGTTCAATTGTTATTTTTTCGGAATTTATTTGGTTTGTTTTATCTGTATTACTGTTGTATAGGTCATCACCTGGCATTAAACTCACGGTTCCATCAACACATTTCTGAATAACAGGAAGCATAAGGGTGATTCCCTTCGCAGAACGGACACGCGCAAAATTTACTAATTCATCTAAGCGCGGGAAATTCTGTAGCCTTGATAATTCATATAACTGCGGTGGAGGAAGATACAACTCTTTGTTAAAGTAATCCTCAATGAATTCCATTGGTGTTTTCCACTACGGCGATTAAAACATTACATATAGTTATTAAATTAAGTCACAATTGCAAACCGAAAAACTGGCAGCTTCATTATTTTCCAAGATCACATCTGGTATATTCTCCATCGCCATTAAATAAAAACCGGTTACAAACCTAAACAAATTTTTTTTATATTAACTTCGTTGATTTTAATGTGATTATTAAAGCATTATATACGATGTGCATATGAAAACAAAATTTCTAACTATGATTCTACGTTAGTGGGAATACTTAATTGACATTAGGGAGCGAGAATAATTTTTTTGGATGTTTCAACTTAATGTTATTGTAAAATATATACCTTAGCACCTTTTTTTAAATGTTACCGGCGTAAGCCATGCTGTCCATTCGAACAATGACCATAAATCGGGGACCACGTCTAACTCTTTGCAAAGCGTAAAAAACTGGGTATGGTCATTATGCACAAGATGTTGCCAATACGGTCGGTCAAAGTCTTCAAAACTGTGGCAGTAATTATTGGACAAATATTTTACACCAGAAATGCGTTTGCGGCAAAGAAGTACTCCCGTCTCCTCAAATGTTTCTCGTATAGCAGTTATGCGCAATGAAAACTCTCTGATTATCAAGGAAAACCAAATAAATCAAGACATTTTAGAACATATTAACCTTTACCTTTGGATTTGACCTTTAATGTTATCCGTAAATATAGCAGGCCGTGGTGAATTGTATTGAAATAAGATCTGGTCTGTACTTTCCCCGAAGCTTTTTATATAACTGAGCCACAACGGCGAAGCATCATCAATTTCATGCACACCTCCAGGAAAAACGGCAGAGTTAGGAAAGAATGTTGACTTTTCAGCACGATTGAATAATAACACCTCAAAATTATTTATATATAGTATATAGTAAAATATCATATGCAAATTATTTTCCATATCTTACTCGATAATCGTAAACAAAATCTTTTATGTTTCGATCCTTTGCTAAAATAATTAAACTTGCTGACTCTCTCCATTTAGTAGCTATCCTATTTATCATTGTTATTTTATTCATTATGTCTCCGATATGATCATTGTACAAACGTAAAAATAACAAATCTTAGATTTTTCACTCATGCATACGTAGGCGAATGCTTTTAGAATGAAAGAAATTTCAATAAGAATGAAATAAAATGAGGAGGAGAAGGGGCAAAAGATTAGGCACTTTATAAGGTTTGCCTCAAATACTCTACTACTAAAGCGACTACTAAGCAATTTATTATTTTATGTATGTTTTTAATTAATTTTCAATTATTTATCTATTATTAAAATCATAGAGATCAAATACACCAAGTTTAAATTAAATTTACCAAATTTTATTTATTACCAAAAGAGTATTAAAAGTTTCCTCTTTTATGAATTCTATGTATTAAGGTGTAAGCAGAAAAGGACTTTTAATTTTGAAATTATATTAATTTTAAGCTTTTTTAATATTTTCCATTAAAAATACACTTTTACAAGAGAACTTTTCTTTTAAACCCCTTTTTTTCAGCTCTGAGCCGGAAAACCCCATAATTAAGTCAGGTGATCTCAGCTGTGTGAAAATATTGACAACCATATTGCGGCGAATGCGAATTCCAGAAAAAACGAAAACTTGGCAGAATCTACCAGACATCGAAACTAGTGGTTGCCAAAATGTTCGAATGGGGATATTGTAGCGAACTCGAATGTCAGAACAAAAGAGAATCTGCGACAAGCTGCCAGAATCAAACAGATAGCGAATCTAGTAGCTGCCAGAATGTTCGAGTGATGATCTGTTGGTAACGATCTACTATATAAGGGCTGCCGGAGTGGCAGCAAAATAGAGTTCAAATAAGAGTGTTGCTACGTTAAGTACAAGTGAATTATAAGTAAACTCGAATAGCGAGTAACAAAGTGTCAAGTTATTAAATTAGAAATAAAGAAAAGTGTATAGCCATTAAATTGTGACTTTAATTGAACAGTCCAGTGATCGAACTCAGGGTAGAGTTTCAACGTGAACGATTAATTTAGAAAATCCGTTACCATATCATACTTCCATATTCTTGTGCGCCTCTTAGACGGGGTATACAAAAATATTTTAAAGTGCTTTATTTATATCCTTATTTTAAAATGAAAAGGAATGCAGAATTACGTAAAAAAGTAGGAAGTCAAAATCTTGGAAGTCAAAACAAAGCTCAACCTCAAAATAATCTTGGCAGTTTTCTGTGGACCTTCTCAGCTGTTGATTGTTTCCGTTTGCACAGCTGATAGTTTCGCAATTCCCTTCATTCAATTGGCGTAAGCTATTATTGTATTATTGTAACCAATTATTGTAACAAAATTCGTCCGTATAAATGATTGCTTAAATGACCCGGTTGCACGAAATTCATAGTACTTGCAAGCTGTTACACAATAAAATTTTTAATAAAATAGGAGACTTTCAAGAAAGTTTTGATACAATAAATACAACTTTCTTCAATGCTTAATAAATTCAATCTTTACGAATTTTATTAATAAAAAAATAATTGATTATTTATCAAAAACATGCTTTAATTAATAAGTTGTAAAGCATAACACGGCAACACACAGCAGCAAATTTGAGCCTTTTTAGTAGTAGTAGCATATGTGTATCAAACCTCGCAATGTGCATAGTTCTGTGCGCCCTCTCTCCCTCATTCTATTTCATTCTTATTGTAAATTCTTTCATTCTAAAAGAATTCGCCTTTGTGTGCATGAGTGAAAATTTTGGGATTAGCTACTAGTAGGTTTGTAAAATGATTTGGGATTTATTATTTTTTAGGTTTGTACCAGTGATAAAAGGATGCCCAACTTATTCCTGTGTGAGGGCGCATCAAAAGTAACAATTTTTATAAAATTTTGCATTGTTCCTAGATCAGACACAATACTCATTTTTGTTCATTTAAATTAGAACACCCAACATTTATTACAATAGAAAATTATTATACATTGGCCTTTTATTTTATGGTATAGTAAATCAATGTGTTTCTAAACTTTCAATAATAAATAAAGTGAATTAAACTTGTGTACTGTCAATTAATACATGGTTCGTATCATTTTCAATAGCAAATTAGTAACCCGAAGCTGCAGATAACAAAACCTTGCTTCATTTAAATTTAAATTTCGAGCTTCCTTCTCTTTTTATTGTTTAGTATTTATATTTGTGATCTTGCACGGCGGTTACAAATGTCTCCGTTGAAATATATTGTTTGAAGGATTCCAATCTGGCCATTCCAGTTTTTCTAGTTGAAAAACGTCAGATCTGCCCGATGCCGAGTGACTTACTCTCTCAATTTTAAGTGACATGAGAATTGTATATCTCTTCATCTCTGGTTTGTATATTGATTATAACTTTTGAGTTGGATATGCAGAAACCCAGGTTCATCCATTGTATAGGCGCACAAGCCTCAAAAGAATCATATTGTATGTATGTATTGTATTGTATTGGAGATGCGGTCTTTTCAAATTGAGGCTTAAAAATCTGGAGCGGAATTGTGCCGTCAAAGGATGAAGTTTTTACTTTGGCAGAGCCTGTTGACATAATTGGACTACAATTAAATAGCTCGTGGAGACGATTTGTTAACTCATCCACTTCAGCCTTTATTTTATCCTGCTCTTCCGAAATCTGTGTAGACACCTCGGTCATTTATGAGGTTACCTGCGTCATACGTGCCTCCTGCTCTTTCAGCTGCGATGACACCTCTGCTGTCTCTGAGGATACCTGTTCTGAAATCTGCGTCGACGCCTCTTTTATTTGTGAGGTCAAATTCGAGGTCAATTGCGATTGTTGTGCCAACATCTGTGATGACATACTGTCTCCTGCACTTTCAACTGCGAGGAAAATTCGGATTGTTGGGCATACATGTGCGATGAAATACGTGTCACCTGCTCTTTCATCTGCGAGGACACCTGCGAGGACAATTGCGATGATACCGATGATAAAATCATGTTCATGTCCATGACCTTTGATGAATCTTGAGCTTCTGCCTTTTCCTCCATCTTCATTGTCGATTCCTCTGGTTCCGATTGAAAGACGTATTCGTCAACATCAATGTTATCTGCTTCTATGGCCTCTCGCAACCGTGATTGCAACTCGGATTTATTTCACTTGTTGGCAAACCACGTTGCTCCAGTTCCGTTTTTAGTTGTTGAATCTTGTTTATTAAACTTTGCCATTTTTTTTGCCAATAATCTCTTATCGTATTTTATTTGACACAAATTGTAACGGATTTTCTAAATTAATCGTTCACGTTGAAACTCTACCCTGAGTTCGATCACTGGACTGTTCAATTAAAGTCACAATTTAATGGCTATACACTTTTCTTTATTTCTAATTTAATAACTTGACACTTTGTTACTCGCTATTCGAGTTTACTTATAATTTACTTGTACTCTATTTAGCAACAGTCTTATTTGAACTCTATCTTGCTGCCACTCCGGCAGCCCTTATATAGTAGATCGTTACCAACAGATCATCACTCGAACATTCTGGCAACTACTACTTCGCTTTCTGTCTGATTCTGGCGGCGTATCGCCGATTTTGTTTTGCTTTGACATTCGAGTTCGCTACAGTATCGCCATTCGAACATTCTGGCAAGTTGTCGTCAATTCTGAAATTCATATTCGCCACAATATGAAAGAAAATGCAGAAACTTGTGCGACTCAAGTTGCTCGTATGGAGGGAACAAAAACTTTCACATCTGAACCCAGACTAAATTGTAGCCTTGGCGCAAACACTTTTACAAATTTTTAAGTCTAAAATAAAATTTTTTAATATTAAATTACTTTATAACACCTTTGAAGTAAATTATCAATAATTACTTACAAGAGAATGACCATGTTATTGCTTTCTATAATTAATATTTAAACCTGTTTCAAATATAAAATAACACAAACATATTTAAAGACTTTGGCAACCAATTATTTTGAACCAACTTCGTCATTAAACATATGATTTCAAAGTTGTCGTAATCTTTCTTCTATAAAGAATTGTACAAATGTGCTTGTTCATTGACGAACATAGTTGGTTTTGGGAAAAATTGAGGTATGGAGGACAATTGTTATCAAATTTCATATAGACCGTCAGCTACCGTTATTGTCGCAGCTGATAAAGAAAATGGTGCTAATACTAATTATGAGGTAATTCAATAAATGGATAACATTAATTCTGCTGCGTTTCAATATGTAATTGAGATATATTATACCCAAGCAAAGGTTACAGGTAAAGTTTTTTTTAATGTCGCTAAAGACTTAATATTCTATAATCAACAGTAACCGGGTTATATTAAATTTAAGTCTCAACTCTGGTTGTGATTTAGAATGGAAACCCACTAATTCGTGGTGAAAAGTAGCCATACTCGACATGATACAAACGTTTTCGATCGGTAAGGGTTGAAGTGAAATTTACCCGCGTATGGCCTTGTGTGGGTACAATTGCTCAAGTGACCAAAATAAAAAATGGAATAAATTATTGTCTAAATAGAGTCAAATACATAAACATGTTATTCTAATAAGTTTATAAGCAATTACAATAAGCGCTATTACATTATACGCTTGATTTTCGGACATGTTTACTCATTTCAAGAACATTGTACAAACCTGCTGGCATTGTATAAACCTGCAAGTAACCAATCTTAGATTTTTCACTCATACATACGCAAGCGAACGCTTTTAGAATGAAAGAAATTACAATAAGAGTGAAATAGAAAGAGGAAGAGAATGGGCAAAATTTTATGCACTTTTTAAGGTTTGCCTCAAATATTGTACTACTAAAGCGGCCGAATGAATCAAAAAATCTGCTATAGTGTTGCCGTGTTTTGTCGTAAGATTTATTACTTTAAGTATGTTTTTGATAAATTTTCAAATATTTTTCGATTATTAGAATTCATATAGATTAAATTTACTTAGTTTCGATCGAATTTTTATTTATCGTATCAAAACATTATTAAATGTTTTCAATCTTATCAAAAAGTATTTGATTTGATTTCATGATGGTATTACTGAGGAAGATTTTTTCTTCACTTCGGAAAAGCAATATAGTAATTACCAAGTAGTAAAACCAGCAACTGAATTTATAGATTTTCTATCAAAAATCGAAGATATTTATTGAAAACATTTTGATTCTACTTGCCATAGGATCGGGTTTTCCCAAATATTATTTAAAAAAAATGGTGGATGTAGAACCATACTATTGTTGTGAAAATTGTAATTCCGACGTGATAAAATGTCTGTTTATAAGAATTAGAACATATTTCCTTCTAAACGCTTTTAATAAGAAAGTTAAACAAAATGATTTTAAAAGCATAAGGTTTTTGTGTGTTACACACATATAGTAATCACGTCCGTTTGTCTGCCTATGTGAGTCGGAAATTATATCTATGCCTGTCGATCTGAATTATTTGATAATTGTCCAAATATTTGTCTGTCGAAGGCCGCAATTTCCCTAGTTACCTTGATCTGTGATTTTGAAATAAGAACTTTTTTAATTAGGCTTGTACGCTTATTATTAATTTTTTTAAGTATTTTCTCCATCATTATTCTTTTGATAGCATTTTTTAATTAGCATTTCGCTTTGGGTGATTTAAAATACTTTGTAAATATTATTTATTAGTAGATTGTTCCGATTTCTAAAATTGTTGTACCTGAATTGTACCTGACTTTTATATAATTATGATTTACATATTTGTTTAAATTCTTACAATTAGATTGTTTTGTTTTTTATAATGCATTGTTAATGTACCTGAATTGTACGTAATTTTTATATATTTATTTTTCTTTTATTATTACTATTATTATTATTTACTATTATTATTATTGCTTTTATTATTATTTTTAAATTATTACAAGTAGTTTGGCTTAGCATTGTAAATATTATATGGGTGAAAATAGGCCTCCTGGGGAACCGAACACCCAAAAAAGATCGTTAACGCGCCGACGATGCAAACTCAGAGGTGGTGAGGAAAAGCAATTCATATAACAATTAACTATTCAATTAACTTTTGCTTCTAAAATACGCCAGAAAATGTTCATTAATATTTGCCATTAAAAATACACTCACAAGAAATGTTCTTATTTTAAAGTCCTTTTATTTAAAGCTCTGTGCCAGAAAAGGCTTACATTCGATCAGGTGATCTCAGCTGTGTGAAAATATTGAAAACCATATGCACACATATAATGATGTCCTTTTCTCTGGTTTACTTTTTCCTCATGTAAGTAATATATTTATTAAATCATATTGATTGAGTTTATATCGCATATATCACTTTTGAGTTAATTTGATAGATTTTTTGATAGATAGAAATATCTCTGACACGAAGCAAAATATAGCAACGAAAGTAAGTAAGTCTATGGCCTGTAATATAAGTTAATAAGATACCAAATATGATTGCAATCCATTGACAATTTCTTCGAATAATGAAAGCTGAATTCTTCCGCAACATTTTTAATATAAAATGATGCCAGCACCTGAAAACATTTCCCCTACTTTGATCCTTGCACATTGCGAGAGTATAAATGTTCGGTTACACCCGAACTTAGGCCTCTCTTATTTGTTATATTTTATTTTAATTCATTTTATGCTCAACTGCGAATAAAAATAATTATTAATAAAAAATATTTCGAAACATTTACATAAATAATTTATACGTATGACACCATTAAGGAGTCGAATAAGCATTGATTTGCCGACGGCAATTTTCTTGTCCTTATTGTGTCAATATTTATTATTTTAATAATTATTTATTTGAATTTTAAGCAAATATATGTTATCATCTTTTATAAATTTTATATTGAGGTGTTAGCGTCCATAAGTATATGCACAGATCTTTAAAAATTTAATTAAATATGACTATACGATTGGGCTATATTTTCGATATATATGAATGTCTATATAAGTACATGTGCTTTTATGTCTTTATGCATGCATATAAATTGTGCTTATCAATTTACATACATACGCATAAAAGTGTACATTCCTCAGATTATTCACTTCGACTAACCTTCAGAAAAAACTACATGCTGACAACAAAAACATTATTCTTTAAAGATTAAACCGAAACCGAAATTCATAGTAATAAAAATTACAAAAACATTTCCATTCATAAACGCAAGCGCATCATCAACAAAGCAAAGTGACTTCATTCATAAAGCATTCCCGCATATGTGCGTTGTATCAAAGCGCCTTTTCACGAGGATGCCAAAAATCATCAACTCAAACAATTTCTGATATTTACTTCAGAAGCGAAAAGTGGCAGCGTGCCCTTTTGTCATTTGCCATATTTTTCAGAGTCAAGTCTATTAAGGCACGGAATGGATATTGATATTCTATGGGAATAAGCCTCTATAGATAATGAAATATCAATTCAGGTTCCAATTCCAACAATCAACATTTGTTGTAGCATTTTGGTTAATGAATGTTCATATTCCGATCGATGCTAAGGTTCGAATCTCAGTCAAAAATTTGTTTTTTGCGCATATTTTATTATTCATAATTGTTTAGACAAATGTGAATATTGATGCTTATCTGATTTTTGTCAAGCTGTCTGCACTGTTGCCACATTTCCTTTGACTTCAGCATCAGCATCAAAATATGATTTCAACTTTTTGCCATCGTGGCGTGGAAACAGGTTGTCGACAGCGTTGCCGGCAGCGGGGAGAAGAGTTTGGGTGGATGTTGCTGTTGTTGTTCTCGTGATGTTTCGAATATTCGTTGTAGTTTACAACAAGTCTACAATTGTATAAAGTTTGTCAGTCATTCGCCCAAGTTTGTGTGTTTTTGCGATTGCGCATATGAAATAAATGCTATACTCGAATATGAGCATGCGCATACATATGTACATGTAAGCACATTTCATTTATAAAAATACCAAAATTGTTAAAAATAATGAAAATTATAAAAATTGTAATTTTTTTGATTAATTTAGAAATTTCAGATCTAAGACTAAAAAAAAAAATTATTTTCAGTCTATTTTTATTTACAATTATTTCTTTTATAAATTTTAGTTTATTTGCATTTCTATTGATTTTGTTTATAAATTACATAATAATACATACAATTTCTATGCCTATCCTCATATATATATAAAATTTGCTGAGTACAGAGGCTGAAAAACACCGAGTAGGGAATTCACCATTCTCATAACATTTTCGCTATTTTATAGCGAAATATGTTAAATACGCTGTTGCCAACGGAAAATAGCGATCAGCAAATTCTCAAATTTGTTCAATTTGAATTCTCAAAGATCTACGCATGTACATATAAATGCACATTCCGCAACATATAAATTTTAAAAGATGATAACATAAATTTGCTTAAAATTTAAGTAAATAATTATTAAAATAATAAATATTGACATAACACGGATAAGTAAATTCCCGTCGGCAAATCAATGCTTATTCGAGTCCTTAATGGTGTCATATGTATAAATTATTTACATAAATGTTTTGAAATATTTTTTATTAATAAATTTTTTGATTCATAGTTGAGTATAAATTGAATTAAAATAAAATATAAAAATTTTAATGGAATTTAAAAAATTCACATAGCATACGTGCTAGGTACCCAGAGAATGTTCCCTCATCACAATTCCCTGGTTGAGAAAGTTAAGAACAGAAATTGAGTAATTTCTACAGATTCCCTTCTGCTAAGAATCAAAACATGAGGTGACTAAGATGAGGGTGTTTAAGTTATTATGAGGTGACTTCCCTCGTTGTGAGGTGAATTCCCCCGTTCAGACTTCCGCTGTCGAACCTGCACCTTCTCTGTAGTTTTTAGTTCTCTGGTAAAACAACGTTTCAGCTAGTGTAGTATATATATTGCATATGAATTTCATTACAGAAAATTAATTTTGAAAATTACTAAATATTTCGGTGTTTTACATTGTCATAAAAATAAAAGCAACGATGCTCTTGTTGACGAGGCGAACTTTCTTGTCGTAATCTTTATTTCTACCACTTTTTGTTACGTCTGGAAAATTACTTTATTCCAATAGCTACCATCCGTGGATGCCATAAAATTTTTTAATTGAACGTGTTTCTTCCTCATTATTTTACATTCTTCCTGTACTTATATATTCCATTATTTATTAAGAGGAATGAAAAGATTTGATTTAAAACAGTTTTTAAATACAACGATAACATATTAAGTAAACATCAGGAACGATTTAAAAATACCTTTGAATAAACATACTTCCAGATTCTACTTTTTGAACGAACTACAAACACATCTTTTGCCCCTGGACACTGCGTCTTTCCTGGAGGAACTTTCGAGGAGGCAGCAGATGAGTGTCAACAATGGATGGATTACTTCGAAGAATATGGCATAAGTCCAAATCAACTAGACAGATTAATTGTTAAAGAGCCAAAAATTAAAAGATCGAGTCCGCTTTTAACCAGTGGTAAAAACTTCTCCCGTGATATTTCTTTGCGTTTAACTGCTTGTCGTGAAACATTTGAAGAAGTTGGAATTTTAATTTTTCGGAACCATGAAACACTTAAAAAATTAAGTTCAGCTCCTACTTTTGGGGAAGATTTTGACAATGTCAATTTTGATCGCGTCGGATGGCAGTTTGCCGTACATAATGACGCGAAACAATTTCTTAATTTATGTCGCAGTCTCCATATAGTACCGGATCTATGGTGCCTGTACGAATGGTCTCTATGGCGTACACCATTCACTGCGAAAAAGAGGTTGGTTGAAATTCACATTTATTCCGCATAGGGACATTCGTTTGTCTACTAGAAAACTACACACTAACTATTTTACCTTCATCCCTGAAATTATTCATCCCTGACAAGAATTAAATATTATATATAAATATGCATTTATGGATGTGCGACGATCCCTTCACTGTCATAAGTATAATTGTTTTAATAATATCATAAAAGCAATTTACTAATGAAGTTAGAAGTAACAAGGGAGGAAGGGCAAGTTCAAGTGTAGCCGAACATTTCATACCTCCCGATTTTCAAAGATTGAAATCGTGGAAATACTTTCAGGTATTGGGAAACTTCATGTAAAAAAAATATTCTGAAAGAATTTAATATTAATTAATACTAATTACCGATTAAAATTTACCGATATTTTCCGTAAAAAGCCAGCTATAGGCACTGGGATCCACATAATCGGTATCAGAGGACTAGAAAAAGTATAGTACCCTTTGCAAAGTTTGGTTCCGATATCTTCATTGGTTCTTGATTTCTACACTGTAAAGTGAAAGCAGCATGTGGAATTTAAAATTGTGTTATATGGGAAGTAGGCGTGATTGTAGTTCGCCAATTTTCACACTGTGACATTAGAAAGTCATAGTAATATGATGCACCAAATTTGGTTGAACTTGATTTGTAGAGTCGTTCCTGATGTATAGGATTTCACCTAAAAGTGGGCGGTGGCACACCAATTATCCGATTTTTACACTGACTTCTGTGGATCCTTTTCGTACCGTCTTTACTGTAAAATTTAATGCTTCTGACGTTTTTATTTAGTGAGCTACCGCTCTTTAAGTAGTTTTCCACATAACCGTTATATGGGAGGAAATCGTCCTTAGCAATTTTGGTTGAATAACTTTAGTGGTTTGTAAGATATCTTCATTAAACCTATAAGGGGGCGGGCCACACCCACTTTTTAAAAAGTTTTAAACCACAGATGCCCCTCTCTACTTTGATGCCCTGTACTAAATAACAGTTTTGTATCTTAATTTGTGGCTTAGTTGTAATATTTCGATTTACGGAATTTTTGCCTTCTTATATTGCCAAGGACACCTATATCAAGATTCACCAAGTTATCTCAATTCTTACTCAAGTTATCACTTGCACGGCGGACGAACAGGCAGATATCCGACTTTCAACTCGTCTCGTCATCCTGATCAACTTGATATATATAATTGTATATCTATCCCGATTAGTTTTAGGTGTTACAAACAACCATTAGGTGAACATAACTACAAGATGCTGCAACATATTACGCGAGTATAAAAATGGAAAATACAAATTAATTTTGATTTCAGTACATATTTTAAACCGATTTATTGAAAATTTAATACAATAAAATCAAAATGTAGGAAGTGCTTCTTTTGCTTCTAATAATAAATACAATTTTGAAGGGAAAGTATTGTGTTTCATTTACAGTTTTCCCATGGCTTTTTTATAATTGCAATAATCTCGCCAGGAACTCAATCAATAATTTCACAAAATGTCAACTTAGCTTAATTAAATTAATATTTGATTACAAGTATACTATGAGCAAAATGAGTAGACTAACTTAGTTTTGACTGATAATAGTGACGAGAAAGTCTCCAGAATCACATTTCGTCTACTGTATTTTCGCTTCATTATAGTCGGACCCGGTTATGCCTGCTCAAGGTATCTACCTATTCAAATCGCTGCACCTCAGATATTAGTACATTGGGCTAATTTTACATTTTTCTTTATACATTTACAGATATGACACCGTGTTCTACTTCGTAAGTTTTCTGAAAATGCCAACATTACTTTTGGAACGCAATGAAGTAAAAAGAGCTATGGTTAGTAGTTGAAAGTAATATATGTACATATGTATGTTCACATGTATGCATATGTTTACATTCATATTTCTAATATATGTGTACATACATAAGTTCATGCCCGTCTATATCGTCTAGTTTGTAAAAAAAGAGAAAATTATTCTACAGAAACTTCGATACATTTGCGAATCAAAGACAAAAATTCTGAGGAATGCAAAAACATATGTAGGTATCAAAATCTAAGTTTTACATCAGATTGTTTTCTAAATTCTTCAAAAGATAGATTTGTAAAGTTGTGTTTTAATTTATAGCCTGTCAAGAAAATGTTTGCAAAATAAACAAGGAAGAAAACACTAATTACGAGTATTATATTAGGGATATGGGGTTTAGACCAAGGTCCAGGCCGATTTCATTCATATTCAGTGCTACACCACATTACGTTTAAGAAAGCATTGTCCAACATAAACGGTATAAAGATAGGTGGAAAGTCGGAGATCACTACATTGGTTTTAAAATCTGCTTTAAAATTGGAAATCCATATAGCGGGTACTTTGGGGCTAAGGGAAGGTCTGGACTGATAGCAGCAACTTTTGTCACTACATAAGTGTACTCGATGATATGTTTTCACAAAATTTTATGAAGATAACTCACACATTGACCGACATATTTGGCATAAAATCTGCAAGTATATCGAAAATCATTATATGTGGTATAAGAGAGCTGGTGTAATTCGTTGAACGATTTCATATATTCGGAATTAAACTATATTATATACTCAGAATATATCCAATATTATACGCTCACTAATTTTGCTAATATATCACACATATTGTCCGATATATACCAAATAAAGCCAATCGAGAGTTTGAATTTCTTATATTAGGTATATAAGGGCTAGGAGTAGTATTTATCCGATTTTACTTATTTTTGGTACCACAACATATCATTACCAGGAAAAGATGCCAATTCATTGAGATGTCTTACATATTGACCGCTATATTTGGGGTAAAGCTAACCGGAAGTTCAATAATCCTTATATTAGGTATATGGGAGCTAGGAGAAGTATTTACCCGGTTTTACCCATTTTTGACGCAAAAGCACAATATCATCAGACAAAGATTTGCTCTTGCCTTTGCTTAACTAATATGCCAGCCATAGACACTCGGTCCACATATTTGTTATTTGCATAAAGAATTTAAAATTGTGAGATATGGTAAGTAGGCGTGTTTGGATTCCGATTTCTCCCATTTTCTCACTGTAAAATAACGATGCAAATGTAAAATCACACATCAAATTTAGTTGAAATTGGTATAGTAATTCCTGAGATATAGGATTTCACCTGAAGGTGGGCGGTGTAACCCCCATTGTCCAATTTTTACACCGATTCCCTTGAAGCCCTTTAGTACCATAATGGCTGTGAAATTCAATTTTTCTGACGTGTTTCTTCAGCGAGTGACAAGACTTTTAGTGGTTTTCAACAAAACCTTTTTATGTGTGATGGGCGTGGTTATTACCCGCTTTTCCTGGTATATAAGGACATGTTAGAAGGACTTGTCCTAAGCTAGTTTGGTCGATATAGCTTTAGTGGCTTGGGAGATATGTACATTAAACCTATTGGGGGATGTGGCCATACACATTTTCTAAAAACAATTTCAACCGTGAATGCGCCTCCATATTGTGTAACTTTTTACCAAATTAAAAAAATTTAAATTAGTTTTATATCTTAATTTATAGCATTTTATAGGGTTTCGCTTAACGGCATTTTTCCGATTACGCCCATCTGCAACACCAACCTTGTTATAGTGCCAAGGAATGTGGGTACTAAGTTAAGATATCTTAATATTTATTCAATGTTATTTATAATAATATTTATTCAATTTATTCACCTCGTCATCATCATAACTCTATATCTATCTCGATTAGTTTATTGCGTTACAAACAACCGTTAGGTGAACAATACTATTATACTGTGTTGCAACATGTTGCTAGAGTATAATAATGTGGGAAATTAATTCAATATTCGTTGTTCGAAGAAATCGTAAATGGGTTGGAATCGTATTTGGCATTTTATTAACTTGTACTATAGATCATATACTCACTTCATCTATAGTTTTTTTTTTAATGTACGAGATATTTATATACAATCAGAATAACTAACTCAAATCACAAATCAATATATATATATATATATATATATATTCATCTTATTATTGGTGTGAGAATCAATAGAACGAATTTTAAAGCTTTACAAACCATTGAAGGAATATTTTTTGCTGCATTCCAAATGCACGGCCATTGTATAAAAATTGTTTTGAAGATCCTGCATCTGAAATGTGGCTTCCACAATTATATTCTTCAAAATGAGTCCCAGAAAATCTGTATGATAGAAGTTGCCTTACATATTAAAAAACTAAAATTTAAATTCACCGAACGCCGTTATAAAATTTTTATACCTTTAGTTATAGGGAATTTAATTTCCAATTTGGATAAAACGGGATTGAATTGTGTACATTAATTTAAAGATAACTCAACAAAATTTTATAATAATTGCATTGATTATTTAAATTAGTGGGATCAAGCTTTCAACGAGGTTGAAGTGCTGGAATGGGTAATTTTGCGTAAATAGCCATCTTGGAATTCGGTTGAAAGATATTTAATGTATGTGCGTCATGGAAAAAAGACCGAAAATTAATATAAATAATAATGAAATATTTAACTAGTTTTCTTGCATTAAAAATTATATGACTTTAGACAAATTAAAAGAACGGGAGATCTGTGAAAACCCTATTGGAGATAAATGGGTTGAAATATTTAAGCTTAATTTGCGTTATGTTTCACAGAGTGAAATGCCCCAACAGAAAGAATCTTTTCAATTTTAAACAACGCGTGGAACGATGATAAAAGTAGGAGCTTTCAAAGCAATACTATAAAGTATCTAAAATTAAAAACAAGTAAGGAAGGGTATGGCAGGGTTTCAGGAATTAAAGGTCTAGGGTCCTTATTCCTATTATAATGATTTTCCTTCTTAATATATTTAATTGAGCCACTTTGGTTGAGTTTATATCGCATAAATAACTTTTGAGTTAATTTGGTTGATTTTAAGAAAATATCTCTGACACAAAACTAAATACAGCAATGAAAGTACATGAGTGTATGACCTGTAATATAAGTTAATAAGATACCAAATATGTTTGCAATCCATTCACAATTTCGTCGAATAATGAATGTTGAATTCTTCCGCAACATTTTTTAATATAAAGTTGTGCCAGCACCTGAAAGCATATCCCCGCCTCTGACCTTGCATATTGCGAGAGTATAAAATGTTCGGTTACACCCGAACTTAGCCCTATCTTAGTTGTCATTAATAATTTTGTTAATTTCCTGATTAACAAACAAATTTACAGATAAAGGCTATGGATATTGTTTGCTTCATATCGGATCCTCATTTTTCATTATTATTTCTGCTTTAACATTCGTCTGTATTAATGCCCGAAGGCACCTAGACAATTTTTATACTCTCGCAACATCTTTCAACATCACAGCATTCAACATTACAGTATTACAGCTTTGCTCACGTAACGGTTGTTTGTAACATCTAAAACTAATCGAGATATGTATAGAATTATATATACATGTATATATATAAATGATCAGGATGACGAGACGAGTTCAATTCTGAGCGATTGTCTTTCCGTCCGTTTGTTCTTGCAAGTGATAACTTGAGTAAGAATTGAGATATCTTGATAAATTTTGGCAGACATGCTCCTTGATGCTATGAGGAGGTTGGTATTGCATATAGGTGTAATCGGATTCCTGGCACATCCCCAAAATGACGTTAAACGAAAACCTATAAAATGCTATAATTAAACTCAAAATTTAGATATAAAACTTAAATTTGGTTCAGGGAATCATAGTAGGGAGGGGCATCTGTAGGCTGAAATTTTCTAAATGAGTTTGGTCCTGCCCCCTAATATGTATAATGAACATATCTCAAAAACCGCTAAAGCTATATCAAACTAGTTTGCTGAGGCTAAATTTCTCCGGCACCTCATTAGGCAGTTTAAAAACGGTCGAAATCAGAAACCAATCACGCCTACTTCTCATGTATCACAATTTTAAATTCTATTTGATTCTTTAACTTTACAGTATGTAAATCTTTGCACCAAGAATGCCTTCTAAATATCTTCTAAACGTCTATTGTCTAAATTGGAATATAACTTTTCTAGTCCCCAACTACCGAATATGTTTACCTAGTGCCTAAGGCTGACGTTTTGTTGAAAATATCGGTCAATGAGATATCGGAGTGAGATATATTATTGAAATTCAAAACATATATTAGCCTATAGAAAATATTGTGGTTTTGTCTCAAAAATGGGCAAAATCGGGTAAATACTTCCCATAGCTCCCATATATATACAAGGTTTTTAAACTTTCCGGTTGACTTTATGCCATATATCGGTCAATAATTGTGTCTTAATGAAAGTCAGATAGCATCTTTCCTTGGTAATAATATGGCGTGACGCCATAAATGAATAAAATCGGACCAATGCCACCCCTAGCCTAGCCTCCTTATACAATATGATATTTGAGCAAAATTAAGTGAACATATACTATTGGATATGCTAAAGGTGAATTCCGAAAATCTATGAAACCAATCTACGAATTACATCAACTACCGTATCCTACATGTAATTATTTTCGTTATCATAGAAGACATATGTCGGTCAATGTGTGAGGTATTTTCATAAAATTGCATGGAAACATATTATCGAGTATACTTGTGCAATGCCAAAAGTTTCTGTAATCAGATCAGATCTTCCTTAGTCCCGATATACCCGATGTAGTGATTCCGGACTTTTCGTTTGACCGTTTATGTTGGACAACATATGTGATATTTTAATGAAATTAAGTGAACAAGCTTTTTTAAACATAATGTGGTTTCGTGCTGAATATGAAAGAAATAAGTGTAGACCTTAGTCTTAACCCCATATCCCTAATGTAACGGTTTCCGATTCTCTGGTTAACCTTTTCCTCATATACCCAATATATTAAGTTTAGCCCTGTTGGTTCAGTTTATTTCAGATCTTGAGATTTGATCTGATATTGATCAGATTGAGACAATTTGGGTCGACTTTAATATAAATATATAGTAATAAGATTAAGTGAGCTTATGACCTATAATATAAGTTAGTAAGATACCAAATATGATCATGATTCAATTACAATTTCGTCGAATAATGAATGTTAAATTCTTACGCAACAATGTTATACTCTCGCAACATATTGCAACAGGCTATATTAGTTTTGTTCACCTGAAGGTTGTTTGTAACACCTGGAACGAATCGAGATAAATATAGTTTTATATATATATAAATGATTAGGATGACGAGACGAGTTGAATTCCGATTGACAGTATGTCCGTTCGTCCGTGCAAGCGACAACTTGATTAAAAATTTGTATATGTTTTTTATCACCATAAGAACGATGTTATTGCAGATGGGCGTAATCGGAGTACTTGCCACGCCCAGAAAATGCCGTTAATTGAAAACCTATAAATTACTATATTGAAGCAAAAAATTAAGATATAAACGAGTTATTTCTCGTATGCTGGGAATTTCAGTAGGGAAGGAGCATCTGTGGGTAAAACAATTTATAAAAGTGGATATGGCTCCGCCCCGCAATAGGTTTAATGTACATATCTCACAAACGTATTCTTGTGTCAAAATTAGGCATATCGAGTAAATACTTCCCCTAGCCGCCATATACCTTATATAAAGATTTTCAATCTCCAGTTAGATTTTATTTTATCTTCGTGTGTTTAAAATAGATAAATTGGGTAAACACTTCCCCTGGTGCTCATCTACCTAACATAAGAATTTCAAACATCCGGTTGGCTTTATATACCGTTAATGGTGGTTAATATGTAAGATATCTTAACCAAATTATGTGAACTTTTAATATTGCATATATCATAGTTCAATGTCGAAAATGTGTGCAATCGATCAACAAATTACAACGAATTACACTAACTCCCATATACTATATATATAATTCTCGTAATTCTATCAGACTTTATCCCGAATATGTAGGTCAGTGTGCGACTTATCTTTATAAAATTGAGTAGAAACATGTTTTCTAGTATATTTGATAATGACAAAAATTAATTCAATCAGTCCAGACCTTCCCCTAACCCAAATATACTCGATATAGTGTTTTACAACTCTCCAGCTGACTTTAGTTCTTATATGTTGATCAATAAGTGTGATATTTTAATGAAATTTTTTCTTAAACATAATGTGGTTCCGCGCTAAATATTAATGAAATCGGCCTAGACTTAGACCACGGTCTTGTACATGCTCATATACCAAATATATTTAATTGTCTGAGTTAATTTCCTAGATTTTAATATAAATATCTCGGACACGAAACAAAATATAGTAATGAAAGTAAGTGAGTCTAGGACCTGAAATATAAGTTAACAACATACCAACTATGATTGTAATCCATTTACTTTCATTTCACGTCACATTTTCGTCGGATAATGAATGATGAATTCTTCCGCAACATTTTTTTCAATATGAAGTTTTGCCATCACCTCAAAGTATTTCCCTTCCTTTAACCTTTGAAAATTGCGAGAGTATAAATGTTCGGTTACGCCCGAACTTAGCCCTGATTTACTTGTTTTAATATAAAGTTGTGCCAGCACCTGAAAACATTTCCCCACCTCTGATCCTTGCACATTGCTAGAGTGGAAAATGTTCGGTTGCACCCGAACTTAGCCCTTTCTTACTTGTTTTAAGTTGATTGAATATTGTCATTAATAAATTAACAACTTGCTTTAAAAGAAAAAAAGAACAATTTAGGTGCCATTAAGCATTTGATTTCTACTGGTATGATATTGTTTTCTTTGCGTAGTGGAAAACTCCTTCAGAGTATTTGGATCTTCACAAAAAGCAAAAAATTTGGTTGCCGCCTCCTCAAGTGTATGAGCTTTCACGACTTTCTAAATTTACAAATTTGCAAAACTTAACAAAGTACGCTAGTGATCGTAGCAGACAAGGAACAGAATTACTTTCACCGTTTTATTACAAGTCTTCAGATGCTTTGATTGGAGTCCTGCCAGGTAAGATATTTTTTTATTCAAATATTGAAAACAACATAAACATTCTATAAGAGTATTTTTTGTAATAAGGTGACGACATATACCCCTCCGAACAAAATAATGAATCGAGTATACTAAACTACACCAGCAATCAACTGAAATGTATGGCAAGGAATCTCCATCGAATAGTTAGTTTTGATATGCACGAAACAGTTATTCAAAAAAATATTTCTTCAAGTGATAGCTATTTAGATAACTTCGATAAATGTAAGCTTTAGTAAATATATATATATTATTTGTATTTGGGTGTATATGCCTGGTTTTAAAGTATATTTTACATTTTTCGGAAATCTTTTAAAAATGCATGTAATTAAGAACACGACCTTTTCCAATATTTAAACTTTCTCTCTGATTATTGTCCTTTATCGAAAATACTTATTGTATACTATTAAACTTAATACTATATTATGTGCATTTGTATATGTTGACAGTAGGCTTTAATGTTTGAATCTATTTATTATTATTAACATGTTTAATGTAAATGTCGCAAAAACTACTCAGCTTTAAGTTACCAAACTGAGTCGTTACCTACCCCATTTGTCGGTTATCCTCAAATTTACTTAAAGAGCAATAACTGTTTAACGAATAACGTTGAAAACTTACGGGGTGTGTTCAAAAAATTACGGCAATTTTCGTTTTTTCAAAAAAATATTTAATCATTTATCTACATTAATGTTGTTGCCTTCAAAATAGTCTCCATTCGATATTATGCTCTTATGCCAGCGCTTCTTCCAATCGTCGAAACACTTCTCAAACTCGATTTTTGAGATAGCCTCTAGCTCTTTCAGCGATGCGCTTTTAATGTCATCTATACTTGTAAAACGACGGCCCTTTAAGTTTATCTTTATCTTTGGAAACAGGAGGAAGTCACACGGAGCCATGTTTGCCGAATATGGAGGCTGAGGCATCGTTACAGTATTGTTTATGGTCAAGAATTCACGAACAAGCAACGAAGTGTGAGCAGAATTGAGCAAAAATGAGTAAAAGCCATGAATTATTTTTTCACGAATCCGGCCGTTTTTTCAGATTGCTTCTCGCAAATGGCGTTGAACCTGTAGGTAGTACTCCTTATTGACCGTTCGACCTTGAGGTAAGAATCCATGATGCGCTATGCCATTAAAGTCGAAGAACACAGTCGAAAAATAGTCCCGTTATTTTCTGAATACACCTCGTATAGGGGATATTCCAAGGTCTGCAACGATTTCATATTCAGTGGCACACAAAGAAAGTGATGCTGTCGTCTAAGAAATGCTAAAGGATTTATTACCTGAAAACTAATCGGATTTTCCAAAAAACGTAAATACCTTTTAACAGCGTCAGATATACTAATTTTTTCATGCTTCAAAAATTCAGATTTACAATAATTTTATTTAACGAAAAACAAAAAGTAAAGATGGGGCTAGGTTCGTGAGTAACCAAACATTTTATACTCTTGAATTTGGAAGAATCGAAAGCGGGACAATACTTTCAAGTGTTGGAAAATCTTTATAGTAAAAAAAATTATTAGTTAAAAATTCAACATTTATTGTTGGGGCGAAATTTTATATACAATATTTGGTATATGATGAAAAAATCAACCAGAAGCGTAAATCATTATATTAGTATCATCATTATATTATGGTTAAGCAAACACTTAATTTCATTAAAATACCATACATATTGACCTATATAAACGGTTTAAAGTCAGCTGGAAAGTCGGGATCACTATATTGGGTATATTGGAGTTATGAAAGATCTAAGCAGATAACATTTACTTTTAGTATTAAACTAAAGTATGCTCGTGAACATATTTCCACTCCTTTTACTAAAATAACTCAAAATTTTACCGATATATTCGGCGTAAAGTCCAGTGGATTTACAAAATCCAAGTTTTAATTCGTAGATTGATTTCACCCATTTTCGCCACCAAACTATAGTATGGCCAAGATTATGCATTCATTTAATTTTGCTGAGGTATCTTATATATTGCCCGATATATACGGCATAAAGTCAAATCCGAAAACTATTTACCCGATATTACCCATTTTTAACACACAGACGCAATGTTATTAGGAAAAGATTCTTTCTGAATTGTAATAACATATCTTACACATTGATCGATATCTTCGTAAAAAATAACCTTAGGCACTGCGTTTCACATATTCGGTGTCTGGTTGTTTAAAAAGTTGTAATCTGATTTCGACCATTTTTGGAAGTGAGATGACATAACCTGTGTCACCTGGTGTTTGATTTATACAATATATTGATAAGAGAAAGAATCAGATGAAATTTAAAATAGTATTATATGGGAAGTAGTCGTGGTTACTATCCGATTTCGCCCATTTTCAGATTGTAACATATAGGTACAAATATAAGGCAATGCACTTAATTTCGTTGAAATTGGTAAAGTAGTTGCTGAGATAAGATATTTACATAACAGCGGCCGGTACCTTACCCAATATCCCATTTTTACACTAATTTACTTGTTTAAATTTAAAATTTAACTTTACTTTTTACTTTACTTTAAAATTTAAAACTTCTTAGATGTTTCTTTAGGGAGTAATCGCACTTTTAGTAGTTTTCAGCATAACTGTTATATGGGGTGTAGGCGTGGTTACTTCCTGATTTCCGATTTCGCCAAGGAAAACGTGTACCAAGTTTCATCAAGGTATCTCAATTTTACTCAATTTATCGCTTGCACGGCAGACGGGCTTCAACTAGGCTCGTCATCCCAATTATTTTGATATGTATAGCTATGTTACAACCGTTCCAAATAAGGCAAACTAGCACAAATCGGGATATGTGTGGCGGATCATTATCTCGATAGTACCGAAAGTTGTTGCGAATATTAACAATATAATTTTTAAACACTTTGCAACAAATTTCGTTTTAAAATATCCAACTACATATTTTTGTACATGGTAATATCGATGAAATCCAAATTCCAAACTCCAGAAGAAGGTATGCATCCCTACACCATTAGATGTGCTCCACCAAACGTACCGTGTCACGAAGATTTGGCGGTTATATATCATCATTTGGTTTTTTTTAATTCATAGCTCTTTCCGTCGGATCTAAAAAAAAGTTGAATTTGCTTGGTCCTCAAAAAGGACTCAATCAAATATTCCAGAAGCTTTCAGTCTTATTTAAATGCTCCTTTGCCAACTTTAACCTTGTAATTCGATTATTTATTCAATTGTTTGTCATAAGATATGCTGCCATGGCAACCAGCTTCCATGAGGATTCATCATATGGTTTCCAGATGACTCTTTCCCTCATAAAATTTTCATCGCAATTTTCAAAGATTAAAGGCAGGAAAATACTTAAGAGGTGTTGGTAAAACTTTATATTAAGCAAATACGGAAGGGCTAAGTTCCTGTGCAACCGAACATTTTACACTGTCGCAATTTTCAAATATCAAAGCCAGGGGCATGTTTTCGTGTGCTGGCAAAACTTTATATTAAAACATGTTGCGTAAGAATTCAAAATTCTTAGCACGACAAAATTGTGATTGGATTACAAGCATATTTGGTATCTTATTAACTTATATTATAGAATTTAGACTCGCTTACTTTCATTGCTATATTTTGCTTCATGTCCGTAATATTTGTTTTATACTAAAATAAACCTAATTAACTCAAATGATATATGTGATATAAACTCAATAAAAAGAGTTAAACTTATTACATTATGTATATAAGGAAAGAGTTAAGGGTTAACAAGAGAATCGGAAATCATTACTTCAGGGAATAGGGTTTGGACCATGGTGTAGACCGATTTCATTCATATCCAGCCCTAAACCACTTTATGTTTAAGAAAACATATCCTCTTATTTTCATTAAAATATCACATATTGTTCAACATAAATGGTTTAAAATCAGCTTTAAAGTCGGGAATCTGTATATCGGGTATATAGAGGCTAAGTGAAGGTCTGGAGTGATTACAACAACATTTAGCATTACACAAGTATACTAAAGAATCTGTTTCCACGCGATTTTATTCGATATTCGGCATAAAGTCTTCTATAATAACGAAAATTTTATTTTAGTTTTTAATTCTAATTTTATTTTACTAAGGTATACTAGGAAGGATTACTAGGATTTACTAGGAAGGGCCCACGATTATCATGAAAACATATTCCTCGAATTTCGAGGTATAAAGTTAGCCATAGACACTGAGGTCCATAGATTGAGTATCTGGGGCTTCTAAAGTTATAATCCGATCTTGACGGCACTATTTTCGCAAAATTTTATACCAATATCTTAATTGGTGCTTTATTTATATACTGTAAAATGAAAGAATCAGATGAAGTTTAAAATTGTGTTGTGAAGTGAGCGCGGTTGAGCCCATTTTCGCAATCTAACTTAAGGATGCAAATTTAGTTAAAATTTGTATAGCAGTTCCTGAGATATAGAAATTCACTTAAAAGTGCGCGGTGCCAAACTCATTGTCCAATTTTTACACTGATTCCTATATAGCCCTTCCGTACCTCTTTCATTTAAAGTTTAAAGCTTCTGACTTTTTTTATTTTAAGCGCGTTATCGCACTTTTAGTACTTTTCAACACAACCTTTGTATGGCCACCTCCCATGGCGTGATTTTAATTCGAGTAATCCCAGAGTATGAGGAGGTGGTAAAAAGACTTGCTCTGAACGAGTTTGGTTGACATAGCTTCAGTGGTTCGGGAGATATGTATATTAAACATATTAGGGGTGGGCCATGACCAATTTTTAATAATTTTCAACCCACGATTTTATTTCACCCACTTCATGGGTTTTCTTTTTCCCTTTGGCACTCCAAATTAGACATTCCTTTTCATTTAAGAATATGGTAAGAAAAGGAATGTAGAAAATTGTTCGGCAACTCGACTCGTGCATGTAACTGCAATGGGCAACACTAACAGAAAATTTAACGATAATGAGGAAGAAAAGTTTTCGTGTGTGAACGCGGTTTTTAAAGTCTAATAAGAAAATTGTGTATGAGTTAGAATATTGTGGCGAACATGAATTCCAGAATTGACGATAACTTGCCAGAATCTACCAGACATCGAAACTAGTGGTTGCCAGAATATTCGAATGGCGATATTGTAGCGAACTCGAATCTCAGAGCAAAACGGAATCGGCCATAAGCTGCCAGAATCAACCAGATAGTGAACCTGGTAGTTACCAGACTGTTCGAGTGATGATCTATTGGTAACGATCTACTGTATAAGGGCTGCCGGAGTGACAGCAAGACACAGTTCAAATAAGGGTGTTGCTAAGTTAAGTACAAGTGAATTATAAGTAAGCTCGAATAGCGAGTAACAAAGTGTCAAGTTATTAAATAAGAAATAAAGAAAAGTGATAGCCATTAAATTGTGACTTGGCAGCAGCGTATTTATATTGCGAAATATATTCGCTATAAAATAGCGAATATGTTAGAGAATGGTGAATTCCCTACTCGGTGTTTTTCAGCCTCTGTACACGAGCCAATCGAACATCATACAAAATTCAATTTGCGCGTTCCCTATGTTGTAAGTTCACTTTACATGTACAGTTTGCCAATTAAAAATTCAAAAGATAAGTTATTTATAATGTGCACTGCACGGAATGAGAATAAATTATCCATTCATAAGGAAAACGTTCAAGTTTCATCAGGTGGCCGAAAAAAGTTCTGCTAAGTTGTCCGTTTCGCTTTTCGACTTGTATTAGCATTTTGCAAAGAATTGATTGACAGCAAAATATTTGAGTTAATTTACATTTTGTAACAAAAATACAGTAAAAAATTAGCACACAATAGACATATAAAAAGCGTTATAAGTACCGTTATTGACGAAGCTTATGATTATAAGTAAACTGCTTAGTTAAAGTCTTGAAGATATTTAGTTCGCGATTGTCATCATTACGTGTTCATTGTGTCTTAAAAGAGCTCACAATGGTTCGTGGAAAGGAGCTTCGAATAGATCTAAGAAATTTGGAGGTACAGCATCGTAAAAACGGGAAGTCTTTAGCTGAAATAGCTAAAATTTACAACAAAAGTCGTTCAACTGTCCAAAAAATTATAAACAATTATGAATTGCGAGGTGATACAAGAACTGCTCAACATTCTGGTCGTCCCCGTGCTATGAGTGATACTGAAATTCGTAAAATTGTAAGAGAAGTTAACTCCGAAGTGTAGAGCGTTTAAAATAACATAAAATCTTTCGCAAGAACGAAGTAGGCCTGTTAGTGCCTATACTATAAGCGCTAAATGTTAATGGTTTGCATGGGAGGACACCAAGCCTCAGGACAGGAAGCCTTGCATCTCTACTCCCAATAGGGCTAAACGGCTTAACTTCGCAAAATCTCATTTAACTAACCTCCTGGAACAGCGATGTGCTTATTGACGAAAGCAAATTCGAAATATTTTAAACAAAAAACCGTGGTAAGATCTGGAGAACACGAAATAGCGAGCTGCTTCCAAAAAATCTTGTTTCAACTGTTTGGGGGTGTATGTCGGCTTCTGGTACCGAAAATCTATTTTTTGTTGAGTCTACCATGAATACCAGAGATTTTATCTTCAAATATTGAAAGACAACTTAAAGTAAAGTGTTCGAAAGTCGGTTCAAACCTCGACCCGAAGCATACAGCTCGAGTTGTCAAAGAATTGCTGTATAAGAATAACACCCCAAAACAGTTAAATTCACCTCCCAATCCCAGGATTCAATCCTTTATTGGCGAAAATGGGCGAAAATTTCAACTGAGGTTACACAAAACTTGGTTAACCGTTATAAAGTCTAACGGTGACCCCACAAAATACCAATTTTAATTGTTCTGACTAAGGTAGTATAAAAAAGTTCATTGGTTTAAACTACAAACTATGAGATTATTAAAGGCACACAAAAAATTAAGTTGTTTTTATATTAAAAAAGAAGAAATAAACGGGTTTAGAAGCATTTACCAGCTTACATATTTATATAATATGTTAGATAATATGTATATAAATATAAACATGAACAAAACTATTATGCTCTGCACAACATGTTTCGAGAGTATAAAAACAAAATCGGTATGTACACAAATAGAGATTGTAGCATAACCAATAGCTATCCAAACAAACAACCAATCAACCAAAACGGAACCACACAAATAATCTTCAGTAGCAAATGGCTAACCAATGGAAATGACGCTGTTAATCATAGAGTAACAGATAGTTTTCATGTAGCATTTGCACTAAAGCAATGAGAGAGATCGGGTAAGATAATCACACCGGCTTGTAGTAAAAGAGGAGAAATAGTTATTTTCGTCATTCTAATAAGTACAATCATTCACACTTCGTATCTTTATCATAATTGAATAATTAGTTGCTTTGTATACAATAATAAAACTATTAAAACGAACGAAATAAAAGTAAATGCTGAAAATATCGACTGTTTACGCATGTGTTAACTGCTGTTTCTATCTTTGACAGTAAAAATTTTCGTAGTAGAAACTAGCAGCTCTTTCTACTTCTTACTCTCCAAAGCGCTTTGGGTTAAGAAATACTTTTCCACTAACTTCATTTGATGACAATTTGGTGAATCCGAAAGTCAGAAATTTACCCAGCTCAAGAGCTAGGCTCAATTTAGGCACCTTGCAAATGTGCATACACATTTGAGATATGTATTTACGAAGAAAGGATTTGAAAAGAATTGCCGCACCACAGCAAGGAGGCGATGGAATTGGAAATATTCAGAAAAAATTATACGTAACATGCAAGCAATAAACGACAATGTTATTAATTGATAAATATTAAATTATTTATATAAAAATAATACTTATATAGTTGATTAGCAGATCTTAATTTTTAATATTTTTTTAGGAAAGTAGCAGAAACATTTCCATTGACCAACTATCCATTGACCTTAATGGATTAGCATGAACTTCTAAAGATAACTTTAAAAATGTCGGGTTATATTTGAAATATTTGAAAATTTTCTTACATATCCCATTAATTTCAACAATTCTTACTCTTTTAAAGTCATTAATCAATAAATAGACTGTGATCTCCAAAATAAGCGTTTCATTCAAAATAACTTTTAAATTTCAGAACTTTTCACTTTGCAGAAAAAATGAAATTTACTCAATTTTTGTAAACGTGCTGGAAAGGATCTTTAAATACGATCGAATTTGCGTTCTATCACCGGGCATAATGGTGCTTAATATCCTCAGATGTAATTCTCAAACTAAGGCAAATAATATATATCCCCGAATGATTTGTTCAAAACGGAACAAAAAGATATAAGTATGTATGCTGTAGTAGTACGCTAATACGTACATACAGTTCTCAAATATTGTAATATTGTAATCAGCAAAGAGAAATATTGTTTTTAAGCTTAATTCATTTTACGAATGTATTTAAAAAATTCAAAGACACGAGTAAAATTTAAACGTCGAAATTGCGTTTGTTCTGAATTCAAAATTTTACTTTTCATTTGCAAAGCAAAATGAAAAATTAGTTTACACAATATAAACCACCTTTTCACCCAACTCAACACATGGAGATTACCGATTGGCACACAACCTTAATCTCACTGCAATCTCATAATCCCAAAAAATTAATCTTCAGTGGGTCTTCGAATATTTAAATAAATGTAGAGCAAATGACAATGTTATCTCATTTGTGATTTTTAAAGAAAAACGTCTTAACCCCTTGATTTCTTGGACCGCATGTATTGATTCCCGGCTCGATAATCAACCATTTCTGTAAACTTGCTTAGAACTCATTTCAGTTAAAATATGGAGTTGGCGGAACATCGGAATTGTGGAAATAGCTCGTCAAACATAATCATTGCTAGTAAAGATAAAAGTGATAAAAATCATATTCTGGCGACCTATGCAAACTCTCATGTCAGACCATCTCCCCATGATTACTTCTATTGATAAACCATCGACATCATGTGGAGAATTTTAGCAAAGATAACTGTGTCGGTTTCACAGAATTTAACGAAAATACATTCGTCGCCCCACCCATTCTAGTGGGTCTAGCAGCCATTACTGCTTGCTTTGCTTCAACAGTCAAATAAATGTATGAGCTATTTCAGTTGATATCCTTTGGTGTACAGGATTAACGCCTGTACAAATAACAATAATAAACTAAGAACAATAACATTAGAAAACAAGTAAAGAAGGGCTAAGTTCGGGTGTAAGCGAACATTATATACTCTCGCAATGTGCAAGGATCAGAAGAGGGGAAATGTTTTCAGGTGCTAGCATAACTTTATATTAAAAAGTGTTGCGGAAGAATTCAACATTCATTATTCGAAGAAATTATCAATGGATTACAATCATATTTGGTATCTTATTAACTTATGTTACAGGCCATAGACTTATGTACTTTTGTACCTATATATTGCTTCGTGTCAGAGATATTTATATTAAAATCTATCAAATTAACTCAAATGTGATATATGTATGCTATATAAACTCAACCAAAGTGGCTTAATTGAAATTATTAGATACATGATGGAAAAGTAAACCAGAGAAAAGGACCTCATTATGTTACGGGCCTAGACCACGGTGCAGACCGGTTTCATTCATATTTAGCGAGAAATCACATTGTGTTTAAGAAAACATATCCACTTAATTTCACTAAAATATCACACATATTCACGAACATAAACGGTTTAAATTCAGGTGGAAAGTGGAAAATGCCTTATATCGGGCATTTTTGGGATAGAGGAAGATCTGCACTGATCACATTAACTCTTTTCATTTTTCAAGTATATTAAGGAAGATGTTTTAAAACAATTTTGTGAAGGTAACTCACACAGTGACCGACATATTCGGCATAAAGTCTGCTAGAATAGCGAAAATCATTATATGTAGTATACGGGAGCTGAGATAATTCGTTGACCGATTTCACACACGTTCATTTATTTTTGCTAAAATATCTTACATATTGACCGAAATATATGATATAAAGTTTACCCGGAGGTTGAAACTCCGTATATTAGGTATAGGGGGGCTAGGGGAAGTATTTATCCGATTTTCCCCATTTTTGACACAAGAGCGCATTATTATCACAGAAAGATAAACCTACAATTTCATTACGATATCTTACATATTTACCGTTATATATGCTATAAAGGCTATTGGAAGATTGAAAATCCGTATATTAGCTACATGGGGGCTAGGGGAAGTATTTGTCCGATTTTCCCCATTTTTGATATCAGAGCACGCTATTATCATGGAAAGGTAATCCTCCAATTTCATTACAATATCTTATAGATTTCCCGATATTTTCGATAAAAGTCAGGTAGAGGCACTGAGGTCCCAATATTGGGTATCTGGTGGCTTGAAAAGTTATAATCCTATTTCAACTATTTTTACGTATAAGATGGCATATCCTAAAGGAACTATTTGTACAAATTTTGATTTTGATATCTTAATTGCTGGTCGATTTATCTACTTTAAAGTCTTATCTATTTTAAAGATCAGATGAAACTTAAAATTGTGTTATATGAGAAGTAGGCGTGCTTTTTATCCGATTTCGTCCGTTTTCACAATGTGACAAGAATGCAAATATAATGTCACACACCAAATTTTGCTGAGATCGGTTAAGGGGTTCTTGAGATTTGGAGTTTCACCTAAAAGTGAGCGATGTCACACCTATCACCAAAACTTTACACGGATTCCTATGCAAAATTTGCATATCATATTTGCAGTAAGATTTAATGTTTCTGACGTGTTTCTTCAACGATTTAACGCACATTTAGTACTTTTCAAGATAACCTTTGTATGGGAGGCGGGCGTGGTCATTATCCGATTTAATTTTCTCAGTATATGAGGAGATGCGAGAAAAACTTACTCGGAGCAAGTTTGATTGATATAGCTTTATCGGTTTCCGAGATATATATATATTAATTCTATTGGGGGGCGGGCGGCATACCCACTTATACAAAAAAAATTTTCCACAGATGCCCCACCCTGCAGGGATCCTCTATACCAAATAATACGTTTATATCTTAATTTGCTGATTAGTTATAGCACTTTATCTGTTTTCGATTTATGGCATTTTGTGGGCGTGATAAATGTGCAATTACGCAAACACATCTTACAGTAACAAAGAACACGTGTACCAAGTTTCATCAAAAAATTTTCGTTTTTACTCAAGTTATCGCTTGCCCGGGCGGACGGGCAGGCAGACAGTCACCAGGATTTCAACTCGTCTTAATATATATGTGACTCGATTATTTCTTGTAACATGTAATTAGTAATATAATGGTAATAATGTAATAGTAATTGTAACACCATTAACCGTTAAGTGAACAAAACTAATATACTCTCTAGCAACATGTTTCGAGAGTATAAAAATTAATGGTTTCGAAGAATTCAAATCAAAATAAATATTTATTTATTTGACAATTGACACTGCTAAGAAAAACGCAATACCCTGCCACAAATATTGTTCGATTGCACCGCAAGTGCTGCCAGTTTGTTTGAATATCTAGTACGGCTTATTCACTACGTTACTTTCTAATGCTTGGTGAATCGAAGACAGCTACTAGCTTTGTTTTTTAACTGCTAGTATCTGCTAGCTATCAGGAAGAAGAAGAGTTCGAAAATTGACAAACTACTCTCACAAAGAGTGGAACAACAAAAAATAACAATACTTTGAAAAACATATTGGAGTTTATAAATTATTCAATAGAATTTCGTATAAATTGCTCGCAAAGATCATTTAAGTTAATGCAAACGAAGGAAAATAACAGAGATAATAATTTTTAACATAAAAATAACCAATCATTAGTTAATAGTATATATACATATATATCTTTATATTATATTAGCGTTTAATTAACATTCTAAGGAGTCTAAACACTCACATTTTATGCCTTCATCATTGTATAATGAATATCTTATTATACTATCTCAACATATTGCAATAGTTTTGTTCACCTAAGGTACATATAGGGCTATAAATATTGTCGCGAACACAAATGCCAGAATCAGCCAGACAGCGAAACTCGTAGTTGCCAAAATGTTCGAGTGGCGATCTGTTGGTAACGATCTACTATAAAAGGGCTGCTACCAAATAAAGTGCAAATTAATTATAAGTGAGTTCAAATAACGAATAACAAAGTTTTAAGTTATTGAATTAGAAATAAAGGAAAGTGTATAGCCATTAAATAGTGACTTTAATTGAACCATCCAGTGATCGAACCCAGGGTAGAGTTTCAACGTGAACGATTAATTTAGTAAATCCGTTACAATTAGTGTCAGAAGTGAGATTGTCAAATGAAGTCCCATAGGAGATAGTTTAAAAAAATAACTAAGTTTAATGAACTGAAAATTCAACAACTAAAAAAAGGAACTGGAGCAACGAGGTTTTCCAACAAATGGTACAAAAATCCGAAATGAAATCCCGGTTGCGAGAGGCCATGAAAGCAGATCACATTAATGTTGATGAATACGTCTTTCAATCGGAATTAAAAGAATCGGCAACGAAGATGGAGGAAAGGGGAGATGCTCAATGTTCATCAGAGGTTGTTGACATGAACACGATTTTGGCTGTAATGTCGCAAATGTCATCCCAAATGTTGGTACAACAATTCCAATTGTCTTCGCAGATATCGTCAAAACCTTCAGCACTGGTGTTGTCGCAGTTAAAATATCAGAAGGCAAGTATATCGTCACAGATGTCATCACAATTGTTGGCACAACACTCCCAACTGTCATTGAAATTGAAAGAGTAGGAAGCACGTATATCGCCGCAAGTGACCTCACAAATACCAGAGGTGTTGACGCAGATTTCAGAACAGGTGACCTCACAAATAACAAAGGTATTCTCAAAGATAGCAGAGATGTCTACGCAGATTTGAGAAGAAGAGGATAAATTTCAGACCGAAGGGGATGAGTTGAAAAATAGTCTCCGCGAGCTACAATTAAATCGCCCAATTATGTCAACAGAATCTACCGAAGTAAAACCTCCATCTTTCGAAACTACTCAGGACGCAAAGTAACAACGGGTGGCATTTGCACAGTCCGCTAAAAAAAAGAGACAGTAAAAGATTGGCCCAGTTCTAAAATACTATATGAAATGCGAAGTTTCCTTGAACTATGTACCTATTATCGACGATTCGTTAAAAATTTTGCCAGCGTAACTAGTAGTCTCCATGAACTCAAGAAAAAGAACAAAGCCTTTGAGTGGAATAAAGAACAGGAAGTGGCTTTCCAAACTTTGAAGAAACGGTTATATACCAGGATCAAGGATTATTTTGAATACGGATGCTAGTGGGTATGCAACAGGGGGTCTCCTATCACAAGTCATTGACGGGCATGAGAAAGTGGTGGCGTATAGCCATACGCCATATAGCCAGACGATAACCACGCTAGAGAAAAATGATTGTGTAAGTCAGAGAAATGACAAGTATTGGTGAAGGGCATCATACATTTTCATAAGCACCAATATGGCCACCGATTTCGAGTAAGGACAGATCAGACAGCATTAAAATTGTTTATACAATTCAGAAACCCAGAGAGGCAGTTGGCACGGTGGATTGAGAGACTCTAAAGTTACGACTTGTCTATAGAGCATCGAAAAGCTAGCAGCCATGGAAATGCTGATGCGATGTCCTGCCATCCGTGTAATTTGGAATGCAGGCATTGCGCAAAACCTGAAGCCAAAGAAGATATTATAGATCTCCAAATAATGACATCGGCTGAAGACTGGGACCCGAAGCAAATACGGAAATGTCAGCAAGAAGATCTCGATTTGAAACTTGTAATGCGTGGAGTGGAATTGAACAAACGTCCAACAAGAGAAGAAATAGATGCGGAAAGCTCAGTCGCAAAGGAATATTGAGCACAGTGGAACAGTTTAAAATTGGTGTTCGGCTGCTTACATCGAGTATGGGAAAGCGAGGATGGACCGAGCTCTCATGATTATTCCGAAAATAATAATTCCCGACAGTCTCAACGAGCTGCACAAGGGTCCCTGTGAAGGGCACAAGGGAATCACGTAAACCTTGGAGAAGTTAAAGCAAAGATTTTATTATGTTGGTTGTCGTCAATCAGTTCCGGAGTGAATTGCCAATTGTGCTGAGTGCATTGCAGCTAAAGGGTCGAGATCCAGGAGCCATGGGCAGATGAAGCAGTAAAATTCAGGGGCGCCATTCGAGCGAATTGCCATGAATGTAGCTGATCCATTTCCCACCAGGAAATTAGGAAACAAATACGTTTTGGTAGTAATGGACTATTTCAGTAAATGGCCAGAAGTATACCCAATTCCAAATTAAGAGGTTGAAAGTGTAGAGGACATATTCACCAACAATTGGGTAACGAGATATGGTAAATCCTGGGAAGGACCATATCAAGTTATTAAACGATTTAAGGATGTAGCGTAATGCAAACATACCGCTGGAAGACCTAGGAATAAAACGAAGTTCATTTAGAATGGTTTGCGGCGTTGCGGCGTTTGGGTAATCGGGACGATCACACTTAGGTCGAGGGAAGTGTTACGAACACGAATTCCTGTAACGAGGATAACTTGCCTGAATCGACCAGACATCGAAACCAATAGTTGCCAGAATATTCGAATGGCGATATTGTAGCGAACTCGAATGTCAGAACAAAACAGAATCGACGATAAGTTGCTAGTATCAGCCAAACAGCGAAGCTAGTAGTTACCAGAACGTTCGAGTGCAGGACCCAGTTCGAATAAGAGTGTTTCAAAGTAACAAAGTATACTACTAAAGTTACTATATATAGTAACGAGTAACAAAGTGTTAAGTTACTAAATAAGAAATAAAGAAAAGTGTGTAGCTATTAAATTATGACTATAGTTGAACAATCCAGTGATCAAACTCAGGGTAGAGTTTCAACGTAAACGATTAATTTAGAAAAATCCATTGCAATATCAAAGCATCAGACATCGAATTTTTATCTCTGCTGGTATCAGATAGAATAGTATCCCCCGAATTCGAGGTAAAATGGGTATGTACGGATAGAGGAGGTTCTCCAGATCAAGAATGTATAAAAAATTTAACAATTTTAAATGTGTAATTTCTCAAATTTTAATAAATTGTTCACATGTACTTGCACTTTTCATACACTAACACTTCAGTAATTTTTCTACACATATATTTTTATTAATAATAATAAAATAATATGCATATAATATATATATAATAATAACAAAAATTTCTCTAATTCCACATTTTAATTATTATTTAGTTTGACTTATTCACACGAAGACAAAAGGGTTGCATGCCAACAAGTAATAAGTGTTGTCATATCTACATATTTTCCAATTGAACCCATATAATAAAAAAGAAAAATTTCACCCAAAGAAGTGAAAATGTTTGAAAAGTGCTTAATATATTAAAATTGTAAAAATTTTAATTTAAAATGCAAATATCTTAAAAACCATATTCTTCCATACCCATTTTAACCCCGAATTCGGATGATGCTATTTTAAAGCCCATCTGTTTTTTTTTGTTGTAACGATAGAAGGCTCTTTCCAAATAAATTTGAAGAATACTGCCATGTTGACAGTTCTTGGCTAGATAAAATCCCGGGTCTGTTGTAGTTACATTGGCCCGGCGGTCGTGGGTATGAATATAGTTGTCTGAACAGTATCTATCGCCTTTCGAAGTGCCCAGTTATTATAACTATTGTTGGCAATAAACTGTCGTTTTGGTGGTCTGGCAGCTCTTTTTTAATTTCAAAAAAAGATTCAAAACAGAAATTATAACAACAAATGAAAACAGTAATTAAATACATACATATCTAAATGTTAAATTAATATTTTAATTGTATTTGCTAGCAAATGTACATATCTATTTGTGGACATATTTTACTACTCAATTTATTACATTCAACCTGCTAATTGAACATTATGCAGAAATTATTACAGACTTCAACTATAGAATATACGAATTTTTATTTTTTCAAAAAAGTTGATTTTGTAGTTTAACCATTCTCCTCATAATTTTATGTCATCCACATGAAACTTGTAAACGGTTGAAGGGCACAAACATGCGATTCTATAGCTTGAACATACCTGCTCAACGCCATTTCGTAAATGATTTTGTCAAACTAACAAATGCACGCACAAAAATATTGCCAACCTCAAGGGCAACAAATTTGACAGTTGGTTGGCAATATCAATTGCCTGTGGGGATGTAGCATTCAATTATTTAGACAGCTATTGTGAAATATAAGCAGTATTCAGTTTCCATCATTGTATAAGCCTACAAGTAACCAATCTTAGATTTTTCACTCATACATACGCAGGCGAACGCTTTTAGAATGAAAGAAATTACAATAAGAATGAAATAGAATGAGGAAGAGAAGGGGCAAAACATTAGGCTCTTTATTAGCTTTGCCTCAAATATTCTACTACTAAAGCGGCCAAATGCCTCAAAAAAGGTACAAATCTGCAATAGAGTGTTGCCGTGTTTGGTGCCGTTTATCTGCCTATGTGAGTCGGAATTTATATCCATGTCTGTCGATCTGAATTATTTGATAATTGTCCAAATATTTGTCTGTCGAAGGCCGCAATTTCCCAGTTACATTGATCTGTGATTTTGAAATAAGAACTTCTTTAATTAGGCTTCTACGCTTATTATTAATTTCTTTAAGTATTTTCGTGTACCAGATTTAGGACCCTTTTCTCCGCCATTATTCTTTTGATAGCATTTTTTAATTAGCATTTCGCTTTGGGTGATTTAGAATATTTTGCAAATATTATTTATTAGTAGATTGTTCCGATTTCTAAAATAGTTGTACTTGAATTGTACCTGACTTTTATATAATTATGATTTACATATTTGTTTAAATTCTTACATGTAGATTCTTTTGTTTTTTATAATGCATTGTTAATGTACTTGAATTGTACGAAATTTTTATATATTTGTTTTTCTTTTATTATTACTATTATTATTATTTACTATTATTATTATTAAATTATTACAAGTAGTTTGGCTTAGCATTGTAAATATTATATGGGTGAAAATAGGCCTCCTGGGGAACCGAACACCCAAAAAGATCGGTAACGCGTCAACATTCCAATCTCAGAGGTGGTGAGGAATAGCAATTCATATAACAATTAACTATTCAATTACCTTTTGCTTCTAAAATTTGCCAGAAAACTTTCATTAATATTTTCCATTAAAAATATCCTTTCACAGGAAACGTTCCTTTTTTAAAATCCTTTTATTCAAAGCTCTGTACCGAAAAAGGGGCAAAATTGATCAGGTGATCTCAGCTGGGTGAAAATATTGAAAACCATATGATAGTTTGGTTACTTGTATTACTATACAATGGTTTCCATTGACAATACGAAAAGCAAACATGTTATCTAGGCATCTATTGCCTATTGAGAAGCGCCGTTAAAGGCTGGGTCATTAGACCTTATTTAGACCTCATTTAAGTATTATTAAATTACGTTTGTTTAGGCTACAGTAAGTTCACAGCAAGCACAGCTTTACAGTAAGTTCGATTAAATAAAAATATCCGAATTGATAATAACTAAGATGAAGAGAGGTACAACTCTCATATCATTAGAAGTTGAGGACGTAATGGCTGATTTACATAGAAATTTCCTGGTTTTACTTGATTGTTCATACTTTGACATCAAAGCGAAACAAAACATAAGGTATGTCGGAATGAACGCTTCGCTTTCTGTGCTCCTCTCTGATATTTAATGTTTCGTGTTTTGTTATTTTGTTATTTTCATCTCAACAGATTCGGTAAACTAAATTTACATATATATTGCAAAAATGTATTTCGATTTAATTGAATAATAATTGAATAATTATAAATTGAAATTGAACAAATAAATTAAGTAAGAAAAAAACGATGACAGTTGCTTTCAAAACAAATAGTTTTGTATCATTTTATCCGAAATATAATGTCTATACCCAAAAAGATTCGTTATGTACAAGATACTGACAAGTTAGTAGCAGTACCAAGCCTAATAAAAAAAGCAACACATTGGAAGAGAATAACGTCGGTGACAACACTTCTTCGATAGTATAATCAAATATTTGGTTCTAAAAACGATAACTTTGACGATCTTTACATATAGTGCGTAAAATTTTTGTTAAAAAAATTTTGTTATATTGGTTTATCTGAAGCATGTGCAGCATCGATGACGATGATTTTCTTGACGATGGGTGGATCAGCCACATGACACCACAAGAACAAATATCAAAAACTTTATCGAAAGGAATTTGTCATAATTGCGGTCAAGACGGAGAACTTTATAAGTTACATTTCCTCGAAGCGAAATGTAGAAATTGTTTTCTTCTTTTTGTCAACCATAAATTCCGAGCAACGGTTGGATCTTCTAAAGCTCTTCCACGAAATGCGGATATACTTCTTGTGTTTGATGGCAGTGCTGAGGCTATAGCCCTACTGGATATGTTACAAAAGGCACAATCGGAATCAAATTTCAAGAAACTACACTGCGACTTCAAAGTCTTATTTATTGACGATTACAAGTTCAGCGATAGCAATTTTGATATAAATGGTTATAAATGTTATATACAGCAGGTGAAAGATTTTTTATTAAGTTATGGCAGTATAAAAAGTTATGTTTCTAATTTAAGATCTGATATAAATCAAGTACCATTTGATTTTAAAGACATTGACATATATTTGAATAGAGAAATGGAAGTAGAAACAATATTTGCAAAGAACTTTAATAATATTCGAACGTCAACAAGCCGCAACGAATTTATAAAAATATATCGTAGGAATTTGATAGGATCTAAGGCTAAGTTCTTAAGTTGCCAATTTGTTTTTATACCTACAATAAATATAAGAATAGCCACCGATGTGCTTTCAGGTATTGCACTTGGACAGGGGAATAACGTTGCTTATGATGTTGCATTCAAAGACGATCGTTTGATAAATGGGATTAAAATCATGCGACCAATTAAGGATCTAAATGAAACAGAAGTCTTACTCTATATACGTGCGCGAAATATCCAATTTTTGGGTAGGCGTGATCATTTTCTGTTTGGTTCTTCTTGCAGTTTACAAGGAATAACTGAGTCTTTTATCCGAAATCTACAAGCAAACTACGTTTCAACAGTTTCAACAATAATTCGCACCGGAAATAAAATTACAACAAATAATAATTACAATTCAGAAGAAGATGAACCTGAAAGGAAATGCTGTATATGTAATTCTTCAATAATCAACCACTCTAAAACTCTTTCCGCTGTTAGGTATTCTCGACATGTCTCTAAAAGAACATCAGACATGTCCGAATTAGACACCAGCTTTACAAATTTAATAAACTTAACATATAAACAAGAAGAAAATGTATGTCACAGTTGTGAAAATATAAAACGAGACGGCGATATTAATTTAATGAAGCGATATTTATAAATTATAGATGTAACTTGACTCAGTAAATATAAAAGTAATAAAGCGTTTAAAATTTGTTAGTTATCGGTAATCTTTGATATTGTAGAATACTTGGTAAGATTATATGTCCACATATATCAATATAGATAATCAATATTTATAATAAATAATATGTTGTGCCGAATATGAATTCCAGAATTGACGACAACTTACCAGAATCTACCAGACATCGAAAGCAGTGGTTGCCAGAATGTTCGAATGGCGATACCGTATCGAACTCGAATGTCAAAGCAAAACAAAATCGGCGATAAGCTGCCAGAACTAACCAGATAGCGAACCTAGTAGTTGCTAGAACGTTCCAGTGATGGTCTGTTGGTAACGATCTACTATATAAGAGCTGACGGAGTGGCAGCAAGACATAGTTCAAATAAGAGTGTTGCTACGTTAAGTACAAGTGAATTATAAGTAAGCTCGAAAAGCGAGTAACAAAGTGTCAAGTTATTAAATTAGAAATAAAGAAAAGTGTATAGCCATTAAATTGTGACTTTAATTGAGCAATCCAGTGAGCCAAAACGCCGCAACGCCGCAAACTATTCTAAATGAACTTCGTTTTATTCCTAGGTCTTCCAATGGTCTGTATGCGTTACGCTACGTCCTTAAGTCGTTTAATAACTTGATATGGTTCTTCCCAGGATTTACCCCCCCTAATTCAGAAGATAAGCCTTTCTTCTGTTGTGGGTTATAAAACGCCCAATCTTTTTGAACAAACCCCTCGGAGTTCATTGCCTTATCGTCTTTTGCCTTCGTTTTATCGCTCATGATTTGCGTGCGCTGTCTCACCATAGCATGTATTTCTCTCGTGTCGTCTTCTAGGATACTGTTTGGTTGGTTTCCTTGGCATTCCTTCTACCACTGTTACTGACTGTTCGGTTAATTCCAACTTCAAATCAAAAATTACCATTGCTGGATTCTGCCCCATTGTTTCATGTATAGCAGGCCGATAAGCCTTCAGAAACAAGGATATATGAGTATTCCAATCTTTTTGAAACTTGTCTACCAATTTCCTTAAATGTTCTTCTAAGGTTCGATTTAATCGTTCTACCATGCTATCGGTCTGCGGATGTAATGCAGTTGTACGTGTTTTTTGGATACCCTGCTTTTGTCACACCTCCTGAATTAGCGCCGTTTCGAAATTCCTCCCTTAGTCAGAATGTAATTCTATTAGAACACCATATCTCGTTACCCAATTGTTGGTGAATATGTCCTCTACTCTTTCAACCTCTTGATTTGGAATTGGGTATACTCCTGGCCATTTACTGAAATAGTCCATTACTACCAAAACGTATTTGTTTCCTAATTTCCTGGTGGGAAATGGACCAGCTACATTCATGGCAATTCGCTCGAATGGCGCCCCTGAATTATACTGCTTCATCTGCCCATGGCTCCTGGATCTCGACCCTTTAGCTGCAATGCACTCAGCACAATTGGTAATTCACTCCGGAACTGATTGACGACAACCAACATAATAAAATCTTTGCTTTAACTTCTCCAAGGTTTTCGTGATTCCCTTGTGCCCTTCACAGGGACCCATGTGCAGCTCGTTGAGACTGTCGGGAATTATTATTTTCGGAATAATCATGAGAGCTCGGTCCATCCTCGCTTTCCCATACTCGATGTAAGCAGCCGAACACCAATTTTAAACTGTTCCACTGTGCTCAATATTCCTTTGCGACTGAGCTTTCCGCATCTATTTCTTCTCTTGTTGGACGTTTGTTCAATTCCACTCCACGCATTACAAGTTTCAAATCGAGATCTTCTTGCTGACATTTCCGTATTTGCTTCGGGTCCCAGTCTTCAGCCGATGTCATTATTTGGAGATCTATAATATCTTCTTTGGCTTCAGGTTTTGAGCAATGCCTGCATTCCAAATTACACGGATGGCAGGACATGGCATCAGCATTTCCATGGCTGCTAGCTTTTCGATGCTCTATAGACAAGTCGTAACTTTAGAGTCTCTCAATCCACCGTGCCAACTGCCTCTCTGGGTTTCTGAATTGTATAAACAATTTTAATGCTGTCTGATCTGTCCTTACTCGAAATCGGTGGCCATATTGGTGGTTATGAAAATGTATGATGCCCTTCACCAATGCTTGTCATTTCCTCTGACTTACACAATCATTTTTCTCTAGCGTGGTTATCGTCTGGCTATATGGCGTATGGCTATACGCCACCACATTCTCATGCCCGTCAATGACTTGTGATAGGAGACCCCCTGTTGCATACCCACTAGCATCCGTATTCAAAATAATCCCTGATCCTGGTATATAACCGTTTCTTCAGAGTTTGGAAAGCCACTTCCTGTTCTTTATTCCACTCAAAGACTTTGTTCTTTTTCGTGAGTTCATGGAGACTACTAGTTACGCTGGCAAAATTTTTAACGAATCGTCGATAATAGGTACATAGTTCAAGGAAACTTCGCATTTCATATAGTATTTTAGAACTGGGCCAATCTTTTACTGCCTCTTTTTTTTCGCGGACTATGCAAATGCCATCCGTTGTTACTTTGCGTCCCGAGTAGTCTACTTCGTTTTTGAACAGAGAACACTTCCTCAGGCTCAGCTTTAGACCAGCGCTAGCTAACCGGTGGAAAACCTCTTCCAGGTTCTTAAGGTGTTCATAGAAATTTTTAGCTAATCTTTCGATGATATCGTGGAGTAAATTACCTACTATGATATCGTCGAGGTACACCATACAGGTTTTCCAGTGTAATCTTTTTGATACTTGGTCCATAAGTCTCTCAAAGGCGGTAGGAGCGTTACATAATCCAAAGGGCATTACGGTGAATTGCCATAGACCATTTCCAACGCTGAAAGCCGTCTTTTCTTTACTTCTTCGTTTACTTCCACTTGCCAATAACCACTTTTCAAATCAAGCGTTGAGAACCAATTTTTGCCTGATAACGAGTCCAGGGTGTCACCGATTCGACGATAAGTTGCCAGAATCTACCAGACAGCGAAACTCGTAATTACCAGAATGTTTGAGTGGCTGAGTGGTGGTGAAAATAAAGTGCAAGTGAATTATAAGTAAGCTCAAATAACGAGTAACATGGTGTTAAGGTATTGAATTAGAAGTAAAGAAAAATGTATCGTCATTAAATTGTGACTTTAAACAGCAGAACAATCCAGTGATCGAACTCAGGGTAGAGTTTCAATGTGAACGATTAATTTAGTAAAGCCGTTGCAATGTTAATGACGTATAAATTGTAATTTAGAAAAGTGAGATACAAAACAAAAATTACAACAATGTATGAAAAACATAAATTAAATATATTTCTACACGTGTGGTTAATTTTTTATTTGCCATTGTTAGTAATCTACATATCGTTGCAAATTAACAGCATCCTCTACACAATAGATTCATATGTGTAGTAAATAAATTGTATCCACTTAGAATCCACTTCCACAATATCATTTTAACTTAGGAAAATATATATCATAAATTCGTATCGTAATGTTATATTTTTGGCAAATAATCAATAATAGAATGGAATTTTCACATAAATCAATTATAGCATTTTTGTCAACGCAGCATTAAATTCATCGTTAAATACATAGTATAAGAAAATTGATATCATCTTTGTTCACGCTTTGGCATTTTTATTATAGCATGATCAATGCCAAAGCGTTAAGTCACAATTTGTTTTAAGTAAACAATTATTAGTTTTAAATTAGTGAAATTCAGAAATAAAGATCCAGTCTCTTGTGAGTATGACTCAAAAAAGTCGTGTTTTGATTTTTTCCGCGGGATGGGGAATATGTATATCATTTTACATTTTCCGATTTCTATTTTAATATTTTTGTGCATATATTTCTTGACTAAATTTAAAAGAATCAAACTGGTAAATAGACACAATACAATTTATTTTTCCAAACATACGTTCAGCCAAATAAGTAGACTTTAAACTTTTTCCATTCTCCTCTCAAATTTTAGCTACTCTCATGAGACTTGTAAATGGTTCAAGACACAAACATGCACTTCTATAACAAGAATGAAATTATGCTGAATGCTTATCTCGTGAGACCCCGGCCAAAATCCACATTTTTATAAAGGTTAGCCAATGATGCGATTGCCGCGAAATTGGATTGTTCATTTGAAAAATAACTTTTGGATATTTTGGTTATTCGATATTTCGGAATATATATTCCTAGTGATCCTATATCACGCGTAAAAGCTTAAATACTTATATATATGTATTATAAATAAGTATTTGATAACTACGTAGATAAATAACTTAAATTTTCAAAATTCATGTAACAAAATGTAATAATATATAAACATAAAAAACGCTTTTAAATAAAAATCATAATCATAATTTTATGAAAAACATGATGAATGCAGTTATATCTCATTTACATCAAAAAATAGCTAAAAAACTATAGTTGCACAAAGTTCGATATTATTGTTCCATGAAATTGTGTTCCGTGCTGATTTTGTTAGTTACTCTTAGAGGGTTTTTTTCGGGCATTCCGAATTTTTTGATATCAGCTGTTCAAAGTTCCCTGAAATCTATCGCTACCAACTCTATCAGGGAACGCGTTTGAGAGAAAAATTAAATGGTTTCGTGACATGTCATCCTTGTCTATAGCTCGAACATACCTAAAGTCTATTAAATGGTGTCTATAGTCGACGCCATTTGACGAATGATTTTGTCAAGATAACAAATGCCCACATTGCCAACCTAAATGGCAATAGATTTGGCAGATTGTTGGCAATAGCTACTGGCTGCGGAGATGCAGTCAAGCATAAGCAATATGGAGTCTCGATTAGCAATATTGAAAGCACTAAAGTTATCTACACAACATCTAATGCCTCTCGGGATGCCCCGTTAACAGAAATCTTTGATAGCGAGCTGCAAATTTACGTGTGATTTCACCGATAGTTTGTATGTAGGGTATGAATTTGTGTTACTGTGTATTTGGAGTTAAACGAAAAATATCGAATATTTGTTATCAACTCATGTATCGGTTATGCACTATTCGCTGTTAAATTAGTTCGCAGAGTAAGTGTTCAACGAGGTTTCATATATTTAGTACGAAATTGTATTAATCAAAATTCCAAAAAATGCAGAATTGTTTATTAAGGAACCTATAGGGTTTTAACTGAAAGCTGTGAAATCAATATTTTGAGAAATTGTGCTCTATTAGTGAAATTTTCTGTATTATCGTATATTACGTTGCCATAACGAGTAGTAAAATCCAGAAAATTTTCACTCGTTGATTTGCTCACGCTATTGAGAACTCGATAAATATGACGAGTAGTATATAAAACTACTACCCAGAAAGAATTGAAATTTTATTGTTCAAATATTATTTGTAGTGTGCTAATATTAAAAAAAAAACTTTTTAGAATAGTATTATTTGAATATCTTGAAGAGACAATATAGAATTGAATATTAAAAGAAGGAAAAACTATCCTGTATTTTAAAAACAACACTGAACGAAAGCAAAGATATTAATATTGTTAAGATGATAGTAAAAAATCAGGAAGCTCTGAAAAGCTGGCTTGTTGTAGTATTGGAGCCTTTGTAAGTATAATATTACATTATATTAATTCTGAATTATATTACAGAATAATCAGTACTTTTATTGTTACATTTTTTGTTGTAGATGTGATGCTGATTCTTCTGCCCTTGCTCGCTATGTTTTGGCTTTGCTAAAGAAAGATAAACCAGAAAAAGAATTAAAAAAATTAATGATAGAACAACTTGACGTTTTTCTTGGTGAGGAAACAAGACCTTTTGTAGAGAAACTCTTCAGTGCCATCAACACTGAGGAATATTTTACTGATGTTTTGCTACCCACAACAAAATCAAACGAAGAGCGGCTTGTTGGGGAAGAATTCGTTTCCGATATTATTGCTACTAAAGAGGTATCTTTTGAAGTAGCAAACATTACAGAACCTCCATTGAAAATTGATAACCTGCCGAATACCGTTTGTGCCGAGAAAGTTCAAACACCACCAATAGATGACGTAAGTTTTGACGTAACTTGATAGGAATATTGTTTTTACTCTTTTCAAACGTTTTATTTTCTATAGAATAAAGCAAAAGAATTGCTTAGTGGCAGCAATATATCCGATAACTTAAAATCGGATATAACGGGCCACATTGTTCATTACCCTGCACCAATTAAAAGTGAGACACCGTCATCTAATCCTGTCCAACATTCTTACGCGGGATCTAACAGTCATCATGTACGCAGTGCAAGTCCTCCTCTAAGAACTAATGCTGACAAAGAGAATCAACCACGAGAGAGCCGACGTCGTCGTGCTTCTCTTCGATCCCGTTCCCGATCACGGACACGATCACGATCTAATGAAAGGCATTCGCGCCGAAGTCGTTCTCGTGATCGCCGAATAAATGAACGTGAAAAAATGCAACGGCAATTTCGGAATAAATCGCCACCGACAATAGACTTACGGCATGTAGGATCTCATGAGCGCAGACGAGGGGTTGGTGGTAGTGGCACCGAACGTAGACGTATTGGTAACAGTGGCAACATGGTAGGTTCAGACGAAAGATCACCTCGTTTTGTGGGAAACGGGCCGGAGGGTGCTGTACGTAAAAACCGTCTGAATCGTTCAAACTCGCGCAGCCGTTCACCATCTCTCGATCGTGCAGGAAGAAATAAATTATCACCGAATGTATCACGAAACGTTCGCGGGTCGCCTGATCGTCATATTCACCATATACATGGACAACATGAACCAGAAAAGCGGCAACGATGCCGTGATTTTGATGAAAAAGGGTACTGTGTTCGAGGAGAAACGTGCCCTTGGGATCATGGAATTAATCCCGTTGTATTTGAAGATATAAATAATACCGGGTTAATAGGAATGTCCCTTCCGGAATATAATCCTGACGCTCCTGATTTATGGATGAGATCTTCTGGATCAATGATTTCTTCCAACTCGCTATTGACAGGTGGTTCCACAGTAAGTGGTGCTGTTAATGCCTCGGGTATAAATCCGTTCACTGGTGTAGCGAGGGGAGGAGGAATAATGCCTGTTACTGGAGTTGCAACCACCATTGGGTTTCCTCCAATTGGTACTGTTGTAGATAAGCAAAACAACCCTGGTCCGATCGCCGCAGACTATACTGGCAACACCAACGCCAGTTCTGGCTTTAGAGTTGCTACACCGATGCTTTCTTTCCCATTTAATGCTTCTACCGTTTCAGCCCCCCTTCAAAGAGAACTAATTCCAATTCCAGTAGTTGATGCAAGTAATGCGGGATCGGGTGGAGATATAAGTCAAATGGCACAGGGCAAGCGTCGCTTTGATTTGGAAGACTCTGTGGCGATTGCCGAAGGGCCCGTGAAACGTAAGTTGCCACTTAACAGTCGTCTTGGACCGCGTTTACCAAGTATCCAAAGTAACTGTTCTCTGGAGTTACGGAAGATACCGCGCGGTATGAATACAATAGCGCATCTTAATAATCACTTTGCTAAATTTGGCAAAATTGTAAACATACAAATTTCATATGATGGTGATCCCGAAGCAGCTATTGTGACGTTTTCAACACATGCCGAAGCAAATGTTGCTTACCGTAGTACGGAAGCTGTACTCAACAATCGTTTTATAAAAGTATTTTGGCACAGTCAAGATACAAATGCATTAATCAATGATATATCGCCTATGACTATGGGTAGTGCACGAAAAAATAGCCAATATCATTTAAATAACGTCCCAGCTGTTCCAACTCCGTCATCTGATTCAGCAAAAACAGCGAATGAAAATGTTGCAAATCCGAGCATAACTTCTGGAAGCATCAATGTTTCACCTGTATTTGATACATCGAACGCAACAAACGTTAATATACCCATGGCGGCCACACATGTACCGCCCACATCTTTGCGATTAAAAAATAATATATCACGTGGTCACAACACAGGTCCATCAAATGCCACAATACGAAAGAAACAAGAAGAGCAAGCTAAAGCTGTTGTACAACTCGCAAACGGACTTCGGAAAAGAAAGCAGGAACTGTTACAGAGTTATGTAAAACAGATGAAATCGGCTTTGGAAATAGTGGAGCGTTGTGAACCAAATGACCCCCAACGTACTAAAACCCTTGAAACTATAAAAGTTTTGCAAGAAACCATTGATAAATTACGTAAAGAGATCGCCGCAGAACAAGAACAAATTCAAGCACAAATTCAAAACCAACATCCATCACCTCCAAAGAAAACTAAGGAGCAACAAAAGAAAGAATTACTTGATATAGAATTGGAATTAATAGCTCAACAGCAGGAGGGAAATGATACTACAGCCATACAAAAGCGCCTTGAAGAACTGCAGCGCAGTCTTGGTGTCGTCCCTGGCAGTGCAGCCATTGGTATCGTACCGTCTCACCCGCTACCAACAAGCGGCAAAGTTCCCCACTTCCCCTCTGGAAGAACAAATTCTCGATCTCGACCATCATTTCCTGATGTATCCACGCGCGTTGACCGCCGACCAAAAACGATAGTGGTTACTGGTTTTACTAGTGAAGAGGCTGACTTTGTGTTGGGTCATTTTAAGGTAAGTTAAGAAATTCCAAATGGTCACTTAAGTAAAAATATTTTGAGTACTAGCTTTTAAAGTCAATGTGGTGGTAAATATTTATTTGTACTTGTACACATCATTTACATAACTAATACTGAACCTTTTTGAAGGAACTAATTACCATTTTCTTTAGCATTTTGGAGAAATAACTAAACACGATGTGGATAAAGAAATACCCCAACTAATATTATCCTATGCTACTCGTATAATAGCGGAACAAGCTATATTGCGGGGAAAAGTTTTCAAAGATAAACGGCTGCAGGTAAAAATTGTAGACATATGTAACATAATTGAGTAATTCTTAATTCTTAAGTTAAGTAATTCAAGTTCTTATATTTGTCGTATATACCTTTCAAAGTATTAGAATATATTATTGTTCATAGGTTACAGAATAAGGCAATGCGATATGTTTCAATGGAGTATGTTAATAAAATTAGAAGTTGGAAATGTTAAATATACTGGTCCATTTTAAAAGGGAAACAATTATATTTTCGCCACCCTAGGCCAAACAAGGACAAGGACAAAGTTCATTTTCTGGGGACAGACAATGCATGTATTTATAATATATATTTTGCATACGTATTAGAGAGAATTATAATAAAACAGTTATTAACTAACACTATTACAAAAAAGAAAAAAAAATTATGGAATTAGATTTTGAACTTGCATAGTTCTTTGAGTAGCAGTACGAAGTTTACTATGCAAATGACCTTGCGCTCATACTACTGGGCGGAGTTTAATGTAAACACAAAATTGCTTACATAGGTTTACTTATTCCAAGAATTCAATTTCAATTATACAGACATATGTAATATAAAGAACATGCGTATATGAGGGGGTTCCAAGAAATATTTAGCCTGCAAAAAAAACGAAAGTTTAAAAAAAATTAAAATTTGTTTCTCAACATAGTCTTTTAGCTCGATACACTTGACCCAACGATTTTCCATTTTTAGCCCGTCGGAAAAAAACGTTTTCTGAAAATCATCAAAAAAGTTCTCAGTGGTCGCGATAACCTTCTCACTCGACTAAAATATCTGTTTGACGAGTATCTTTCACGTTTGAAAACAAAAAGAAGTCGTTTGGAGAAAAACCGGGATAGATTTGGCCGTGGCGACGAAAGACATGTGAACCAATGTGTTGTAGTGGAAGAGCACTTGTTTCTTCGCAAAATGGAGCTATTTTTTCTGCGATTTTGTGTCTAATTCACCCAAGCATTCGGCTTCGCAGAACCCAGTGACTGTTTTGACCTTGTGCTGGAAGTCTTTGTGGATCACACCTTGTGAATCTCAGAAAATTGTGGCTATCCCCTTTCCGATCGATAGGACAGTTTTCGCCTTTTTCGGAGCAGATTTGCTGGTGAAGTCCAGTGAACGGGCACAACACAGGTCCGTTAAACCCATCGCTTCGGCAGCTTTCTCATGCCCAATATTTCATGTAGGATATGACCCACCCAGCCTTTTGAAATGTGTACTTGCTCGCGTGCCTTCAATTGGCGGTTTGCCAAAAATCCAGATCGTAGGCTTTTGTCACGTTATCCTCAGTGATGGCTATTTTCGGTGCCCCTGGGAATGTTTCAACAAAAACCCACGACCACGTTGAAATTCGTTAAACCAATTTTTGACAGCCGTAATCAAAGGAGAAAAGTCAGGAGAAATGCAGCATACGAGCGTTGTTTCATTTCACTCCGTGATTTCCCCTTCCAAAAACAAGAATCCCATCACCGACCGATATTGCCCTTTTTTCGTTTTTAAAAAATAAAACTACGAGTCAGATTCGATATTAGGAATCTGTGAGAACGCACTAAACAATAAAAAATTCCTTTATGTTGTCGGCGCTTATGTTATGCTATCGGGTGGTGACGCTATGTCCAGCCAGCTCTACCCCCTGCGATCATTTGACAGGCTAGAATGCCAAAGTTCGTGGTGCGTGTTAAAGTCGCCAATTACCAAGGGGTTCGAAACCCGCGAAATTCTCTTATTTAATGTTTATTATTCTATATTTTTATGTTTTCCCATCCGGTTAAGTAAACCCGAATGTCGTGAAAACGTATGTAGGCGTACTCCTTGTGTCTAGTTCTATCTTTGTTCTCCGTTTCCTTATAACGTGGTGTACTTTCCTTTCTTCATATTGCAACGAGGGCAATATTCGTTTGCACGAATTGTGGAATTTGTGTTCGCTACAATATGATGTATTCACATGTTCCCTCGTGTGAGAACTACAATTTAGTATTCGAAAAGTATCATAATATCGTTAACATACATACTTAATACTTCAAATTAGCTCAATTTCAATCAATGGACTGTAATGATAATGTAATTTGTATATAAAATGATCTATAACTTGTTATCAAATTATTTATTAAGACAATTAGTATACTCTGATAAAGACCAATAACTTCGCACCACTATCGAGATGTATGATTATTAAACATATATGTTTTTATTATATAGATAGCTTGGGCTCCTGTCATATCAACAACATCGGTAACTACGGAAGCTTTGATGACTGATAAGGTGTGCAAGCCAGATGAAAAGTTGAATAATCAAGACCAAACAAAACCAGCCGCATCTCAAATTAGAAATGATAAACAAAGCAATGATTCTGAAGTCGGTGGAGAAACATTGCCGGAATTGCGGCTTGAGGACGAAGAGGAAGATGAGGAATCTGAGGATAGGTCATGGCGACGCTGATCGCGAAACATTACGAAGTCCACAGTACGATGTTGCTTGAGTATTTACTTTGGTTAAAATAATTGGCCTGTGTCACATACACAGTAAATAGAAAATTTAGCATATAACTTGTTTGCATGAATTATGGTAAATATTAAAATATTTGAATTGTAACATGCATCCTGGTGTAGTGAAGAAATATTTTGGAATACACTGAAGTGCCATTAGTGCTATATTTTTTCTTCACTAATAATTTTCAGAACTTCTGTATTAGGCAGATTTTAAATGCTTATAATTTCGATGTGATGCATGCACATAACTTGAGTATTCATTAAATAATATGAATGAAGCAAATCTAAAGCAAAAGTAGCAACGGCCGTATGTATAAAAAATTTTATAAATACCATTGTTGCTTTTAGATTTAACTACCATATTACTAGAAATTCTGTAATACTTATTAAAGTAAAATGCAAAGAGTCGTACTCTTATATATACAAGTTTACAGACTCGAGTATGCGGTAGTAATAGAATATAAATATCTATAATATTTCTGTATTTTTTTAAGTGAGATTCGCACCGCAATTGTACCAATTAAACTTTCTATTGTTACTAGACTTCTTGTAATTTACTATTTTTCATGCGATTAGATTAGTTAAGATTCTTATGTTGAATTAAAAACCTTCTGGAAATAAAGTATTAAAACAAATTAAAAAAAGGTAACAAAATCCTTTTAATATAAATATCCGTACATAAAAATGGTATACCACCATTCGCTATTAATTTCAAAGAGATTTGTTTTATTTTCGAAAATGCGGTTGCGGAAAAAAAATCCGAACACCAACGTATGGGAAATTTGAATTGGAACGATAGATGTAAAAATGTTGAAATCAGTTTGGATATTTTTTGGTTTTATATATTAAATATTAGATTTTATTTTAATGTTGGGTTTAGTCTTCATAAATTGTCATTAGTAAAAAAAATAAAAAGTGGAATATGTCAAAAATTATTGAAGCAAACAAAAGCGCTAAATTGGCTTTGCGGTCGGAGAAATTAAGCATCCTTGATAAAAGTGCTAATGTTGGTATTAGTATTGAGCCTCTTAAGTCAATCCTCGGTACTGGGAGGTAGAAGAAGCATGTAAGCAAGCAGTTGTAAAGAAGCAGTTGTAAAGAAGCGAGATTGCTTAATCGGAATGAATCGAAATTAGCACTCAGACGAAGATCCCTTAAGGAGGCTGTTAAGATGGGCTAAGATGGACGCCGGGGAACAAAAAAATATTTCTGACCTCTAAAACTTATCACAAAGTCTACAAAGAGCTAAAATATACGAATGCTGGAACCTAAACGATAGTCGAGATATTATATTTTATAATGAATCCAAAATAAACTTTTTTGTTCGGATGGTATTTCCTGCATGCAACGTTAAATCGAAGAACGGTTAAAAAAATGCGTGCCTAAAACAGACCGCCAGGCAAGGGATCGAAATGATCTGCGGATGCTTTTTTGTTATGAAGTTGAAGATCTGACACTGATTGATGGAAACGCGGAAAAGTATCAAAAAATTTTAGACCATAATTTTATACCATCTGTTTGAGGAACATTTTTCGCTAGTCGAAAGTAAAATATTTTAGGACAATTCTGCTCTTACTCACAATCCAAAAACGGTAAGTAACATTATTATTTTTTTGTTTGGTTTTTATATAAAAGATAACCATGTGTATAAATTTGGATGACTTTTTTTTTGGGTAATAAAACAATTGGGTAAAGGTGGAAGAACTCCATACCGCTGACCAGGTTATAGTCCCGATCTGAATCCAATCGAGAAACTATGAATTATTTTCAAAGTTAAAGTAACGAAGAAGAAACCCGAAATTTTAGAACAGCCCGTCTCAATTTTTAAAAATGTATGGTACAATGACAAATTTTCAAACAATTAAAAATTTAGTGGATTCCATACCAATGTCATAAATGATAAAAGAGGTCGAACAAAATTAAACTTAATTAAAAATTAACTTTCATTATTTAATTAATATAATATCGTGTTTTATCAACTACAATTTGCATTCAAATATTAAAAGACTAATTTGAAATATAAGTATTTTAAGACAGAAAATAACTAGGAGCAAAAATAAATTTTAATACTGGTAAAGCACTACGTCCGCGATCGGCAATTTAAGCTTTGAGATTCTACTGAAGTAAAAAAAGTGCCAAATGAAGTGCTTTGCTTGTTAAAAAATTGCAATTCCCTCTTTTCATTCATTTTTAGTTAATTTATTTTTAGGAAATTACGCCATACCTGATGCAGTTCATATATTGTAGTTAATGCTGTTTATGTTGCCGCTGGTTACTATTATAAGTGAATCTTTTCTCATAAACTAAAAATTTGCAAGAATTCCGTGTATATACGTATATTTTTTTATACATGAATGAAAATGTAACTTAATTTTATAAATATAATGATGTTCCTATTAAAGGTTTATAATCTTATTAAAACGTTATTAAGTATTTAATGAGGAAGCCGTAAACTAGAAAATGTAATAAATTATTTCGTTTGGAGATCGCTGAACGATTTTCATCATTCAAAAGCACTTGTGCTATGCTACCGGTGTGGATAAAATGACCATAATATTACAACCGAAATGTACGAAAAGGAGGAAAACGGAGTTTCGTTATCTATTAAAGCTGATACACACGGCGCACTTGTCCATTTCGTCCATTGTGTAAGCCTACAAGTAAAAAATCTTACGTTTTCACTCATCATACGCAGGCGAATGCTTTTAGAATGAAAGAAACTACAATAAGAATGAAATAGAATTAGGAAGAGAAGGGGTAAAACATTTGGCACTTTATTAAGTTTGCCTCAAATATTGTACTACTAAAGCGGCCAAATGCCGCAAAAAAGCTACACATCTGCAATAGAGTGTTGCCGTGTTTGGTGCCGTTTGTCTGCCTATATGAGTCGGAATTTATATCTATGCCTGTCGATCTGAATTATTTGATAATTGTCCAAATATTTGTCTGTCGAAGACCGCAATTTCCCTAGTTTCTATGATGTATTGTTAATGTACCTGAATTGTATCTGATTTTTACATATTTATTTTTGTTTAAATTACTACAAGTAGTGTATTATTACTTATTACTACTAAGTATTGTAAATATCATATGGGTGAAAATAGGCCTCCTAGGGAACCGAACACCCAAAAAAGATCGGTAACGCGCCTACATTCCAACCTCAGAGGTGGTGAGGAAAAGCAATTTCACAAGAAACGTTCTTATTTTATAGTCCTTTTATTTAAAGCTCTGTGCCGAAAAAGGATCGAAAAAGCAAGCAAAATCGATCAGGTGATCTCAGCTGTGTGAAAATATTGAAAACCATATGATAGTTTGGTTACTTGTTAGCCTATAAAATCATTTCAATGTTTGGTAGATTCTGGTAAGTTGTCATCGATGCTGCAATTCGTGTTCGTCACAGTATTTTTTTTTTATCAACTTGCTGATAATATTTGAGAAGAAGCACTTAAGTTTTAATTTTATTAATTAAATTTTAAAATATCTAAAATGCTGGGTATTTGTTATGAATGTATATGCTTAGGTTATTTAAATGATGATGTCGGCTAGATATTGGGCATATGCTAACATTTTCTGCAAGAGGTATAGTCAAAAAACAATTGTTAATATGAAGTACTTAAATGTAGCTGAAAAGAATGATGCGGCAAAAACAATCGCTGGTCTTTTGTCGAATGGTACCGCTACTAGGGTAAGCTGTTTGAAGTAAAAAAATTCATACAAAAGTTGGTTGAAAAATATTATTTTCAGCGCGAAGGATATTCTGTTTATAACAAAATTTATGATTTCGAAGTGGAAGTTAGCGGACGAAGGAGTAAAATGGTAATGACCTCGGTATCTGGACATCTACTGCAATTAGATTTTGTTGGAGCATATCGTCGATGGAATGAAGTTGATCCTCAAGCATTATTTACAGCCCCAGTACAAAAAACATGTCATGAAATTTTCAAACCAATTCTGAGAACATTACAAAAAGAAGCACGTGGCTGTAACGGACTCATAATTTGGACGGATTGCGATAGGGAAGGAGAAAATATCGGATATGAAATAATAGATGTGTGTCGCAAGGTGAAACCAGACATGAAAGTATACAGAGCCATTTTTTCAGAGATTACGAAGGCTTCCGTTCGCCGTGCCCTTCAGAAATTAAAAGATCCTAATAAGAGATTAAGCGACGCTGTTGATGTAAGAACTGAGCTTGACCTTAGAACAGGGGCAGCAATAACAAGATTTCAAACTATGAGACTGCAACGTTTATTCCCTGAAAAAATTGCTGATAAGCTCATATCTTATGGAAATTGTCAGATACCTACGTTAGGTTTCGTCGCAGAGAGATATAAAGAAATAGAAGCATTTGTTTCAGAACCATTTTGGAAATTAAAAGGTAAATGCAAACATAACATACTATTTTGTATGATATTTCTTTGATTTTTGGACACCAAATTTTTGAACACCAAATAAACATTTCTTCAACTAAGCTGCATAGTTAGCATTATTTTGATTGGTAATATTTATGTTTATAATTTTTATATGTGTTATAAGAACTATAACTAAAATTGCAAACGATTCTATTCTGAATAATAATTTAAAAATGATGATATAAAAAATAACAAATAAAACTATTAATTAAATAGTTTTACATACGATTGAGGATCTCACAGTAGACTTTCTTTGGACGCGTAATAGATTGTTTGATAAAGCAGCTTGTGAAGATTACCTGTTACTTTGTTTAGCTGATCCGAAAGCGAAAGTTGAAGATGTAACAACTAAAACCAAATATAAATGGCGACCGACTCCATTGGATACCGTAGAGATGGAAAAACTTGGTTCGCGTAAACTTAAAATTCCAGCTAAAGAAACAATGAGTATTGCAGAAAAACTGTATACCAAGGGTATAATTAGTTATCCTCGCACTGAAACTAATCAATTTTCGAAGGATATAGATTTACGGTAGGTATTGCAAAATTATTTTACTTGTGTCTATATTTATATTTCTTATAGTTCTTTGGTAGAACAGTTCACTGCACACCCAGACTGGGGGACATTTGCACAACGTGTCAACGAATGGGGGGCGAATCCACGTAATGGCAACAAGAGTGATCAGGCTCATCCACCGATTCATCCTACAAAGCTAGTAACAGGTTAGATTGTTTGTATATGCAGTTTATTGTGGAGTCCCAAATATAAAAGTACCATCTACAATAAACTTGATTTAAATTTAAACATTATAAATTTAGCTCTAAATAGACGGACTAAAATATTCACATAATTTCGTATTAAAAATATTTTATTTTAATGAGATTTTGCATGAAACATTCTTGCTTTATCAATTAAATGATAAATATATTTACAAAAAAATTTGCTATCAGTAAATTGTAATTATTTTCAAGTTTGTTATACCACTGTTGTTTTTAAGGACTTTGCTTTATAATCGGAATATTATTTAAGCAAAACATATCAATTTGATTATATGCCCTTATATAGCTTTATCTTTATATTTAGATTGATCTTTATATTGATTGATAACTTAATAATATACGGGAGTATTTAAATTTCACAATTTACATGTCTAGCACTAAAAATATTAAAAAAGTCAAACAAATATATTCTATTCCTTTTGAATCGAATCGTATTTTCCTATTATGCAATTTTGGTGTTTTATGTAATACAATTTCTGTAATTGTTATGTGTATGTAAGTTGCGAACTTGTTATAGGGCTATTGCGGTGTTGATGATTATTTTTCTCTCTTTATTGGATTTCCGAAAGATTTCCATATTTCAGATTTCTTTGATTTTAATTAATTTATTTAACACAGATTATTTAACTGTATATGGTTCAAAGAATTGACACTTGGATGTATCAACACTATGCATAAATCTAATTACCATTTACGTTTTAGGTACCAGGAGATTATGGAATTGGATGGAGATTATTTTATAAGGAAATGCTGTTCATTATTCGAAATATTCGATGTCTAAGTTATTACAAACGAGATTATGATAGTATCCTCACAGTTCTCACTGCTGAAGTTGTTTTCCAATCTAATGGCTCAGTAGTTTTATATTTCATTAATATCAGTTATGCTACTTACCCCTTTTTGAAGTAGATTTTTCACACATTAAACATATTTTAATGAAACTAGCAGATATGATGAGACTAAGTTTTATATGTATTTTTCAAAATAATGTTTTGTAAACATCTCGAAATATTACACAACTAACATTTTTTCTAGATTTACACGGTAATGATGCGCGTCTATACGAGTTAATATGTCGACATTTTCTTGCTAGTATCAGTAAAGATGCAGTTGGTTCGGAAACTGTCGTTAATATTAGTATAGCTGGTGAAAAGTTTACGGCGACTGGCCTCTGCATTCATGAACGAAACTATTTAGATATTTATATTTACGAAAAATGGAATGCAAAACAAATACACAAATATGAACAAGGTAATTAATTTTGTAGATAAAGAGCCAGATTAATTTGATAATGTTCAAAACAGGACAATTATTTGAGCCTACTGAAATATCAATGCAAGAAGGAGCCACTACTGCTCCTCCACTATTGACCGAGGCTGATTTAATTACTTTAATGGAAAAACATGGCATTGGAACCGATGCGACTCATGCTGAACATATAAATACAATAAAAGAAAGAGGTACCCTGAACAAATAAACTGAAAATTTATATATCTATATATATATTATATTATTGTGTGAATAAATATAAATATATAAATTTAGGGTACATTGGTTTGGTAGACAAAGGATGCCTTGTTCCAGGTTTAATAGGTATGGGTTTATATGAAGGATATGATGCCATGAATTTAACATTAGCTAAACCCAAATTAAGGGCGGATTTTGAGTCGAATTTAAGAGATATATGCTCTGGAAAAAAGAACCCTAAGGAAGTCTTAAATGAACAAATTCAAAAGTATCTGCAAGCATACAAACAAATAACAGAAAAAGTAACTGCTATGGACAATAAAATTGCTTCACGGTAGGTTTATGCAGAATAGTCTTGCCAATATTTCAAAATATAGTTTATAATTTTAATTGTATTTCTTTACAGAATAAATGAAAATCCTACAGAAAATGGTAATCGCAGAGATCACGACATGGAAAATCAAAACATTACCAAAACTTCCATAACAGAATTGTTTCAATGTCCGAAATGTTCCGTTGCTCCGTTAGCTTTACGACAGAAAAAAAACAATAAGGGACATTACATTGGCTGTATGAACTTTCCTCATTGTAAAAATGTTATTTGGTTATCAGAAGAATGTTTAGAACCAAGAATTTTATCAGAAACTTGTCAGCGTTGTGGTCCGAATGTAAAACTGATGAAATTTAAATTTAATTCTTTATCCTACAAAAATTTATATAATGCACCTACTGGTTGGTATACAACGTGTTTGCGTTGCGACCAACATTTCCGTGATTTGTTTAATATTAATCTAGAACAAGTGATGAGAACTGGTGGAATTGTTGGAATTATGGATGATACTAGTACATATGCTGATGTGGTTCCATTGGTCGCTCTTAGAAATATCAATACCACCAGAGCACCAGAAAGTTCAGTAAATATTCAGAAAAAGCTAAATACCAGCAAATCAAAACCAGAATCGAAAACTAAAAAGGAATCAAAAAATAAAAAATTTAAAACACAAAGTACATATAAAAACATTCGTTCGTTTTATACATCCGGTAAATATATGAAATGATAATTTTTGAACTTGCAAAATTTTCCATATTATTTTTCAGCAGTAAATAACAAACAACAAATGAGTCCTGAACGACTTGATAATCCAGCAGTTAGTGATGTGGGTTTAGATGAGTTTTTTAACAGTGATGATGATTTCGATGAAATTATATCTAGAGTTGATCTACAAAATGAAAATATCCGAACCGAAAATGAAGCTGATGTGCAGGCTCCCATCATCGATAGCTTGTTTACACAAAAAGAGGATTGTGTTTCCACAGAAAACTGTACGACCACAACATGTTGTGTAGATAATCAAGACGACCAATTTCTTGATTTGCAAGATTTTCTATGGGGAACTGCCGAGCATAAGAGAAGAACGTTATTAAATCAGAATTCTCCCGATGCTGGTCATACGCAAATTGAAAACAAAGAAAAGAACGTACGATCAATAGAAATTGACCACTATAACTGGGGTAGCAAACTACAGCGTAAACTTTTACCCTCTATAAGTATTCAATGCTCAGGATGTCACCAGCAAGCCAAACAGTATGTTTTAATATAACAAAAAAATGTGCATATACATTGAAAAAAAAAACTACTAACTAAACTTACTTTTGTACTCTAAAACTATATGTATGTTAATTTGGGATTTTTTCAGTTTCTAATACTTGAATTAATTTTTTATTTTATTTTAGATGTACTGTTAAAAAAGAAGGGGCGAATAAGGGCAAGTTATTTTACGTCTGTGCCAAAACAGAACCATGCAATTTCTTTCATTGGGTTGACGACGTTTCGATACCCAAAACATCCATTCTATCGTATGAAAGCCAAACGCGGCCTCATTCAGATATTTCACTTCTGAAATGTCCTTTACAAACTGAAAGTGTGAAATGCAATTGTGGAATAGCAGCTAGCTCGTAAGTATACTCTTATAGCATCCAATATTAAAGTAGAATAATTATATATACTCTCCCAACATATTGCAGAGTGTAATAGTTTTGTTCATATAACTGTTTGTAACACCTGAACCTAATCGAGATAGATATTCTGTTATTTATATAAAAATTATCAGGATGATGAGACGAGTTGAATTCCGGGTGACTGTCTGTTTGTCCGTACAAGCGATAACTTGAAACTTGCTACACATGTTCCTTGACACTCTGAGGAGGTGGGTATTGCAGATTTGCCAAATTGGATTACAAAAACTGCTTTAAATTGTAAAGCAAAGAGGTACTGAAGGGCTACATAGGAATCAGTGTAAAGATTGGATAATGGGTTTGGGACCACCCACTTTTCTGTGAAATATCTTCCGTTTCAACGAAAGTCGGGTCTACTAACCGGAACAGACCTGGATTTTTATCTGACCAAGGACTGTGCCAGTATTCCTCAAAATAGTTTGGGGAATGTTTTTGCCGCTACAACAACAACAATAACATGTGAAATATTATACCTCTGGAACTACTAAACCAAATGCAACAAAATTTCGTGCATATCATTTTCGCATCCTTATGTTACAATGTGAAAATGAGCGAAATCGGAATCCAACCTCGCCTACTTCCCATATATCAGAATTTTAAATTCCTTGTAATTCTTTCACATTACAGTATATAAATCAAACACCATTATAATAATGAAACAAAACTTTGCACAAGAAGTGTCTTTGGGGGATGCCATGTCTGGTCTAAAAATTTTCTAAATCGGAATATAACTTTTCAAACTCCCAAATACCGAATATGTGGACCCAGAGCCTATGACTGACTTTTTACCGAAAATATCGGTCAATGTGTAAGATATATTATTGAAATTCAGAAAAAATCTGGCTGATAATATTGTGTCCTTGTGTTAAAAATGGGTAAAATCGTGTTAATACTTCCCCTAGTACCCATATACGTCACATAAAGATTTTCGAACTTCTGGTTAACTTTATGCCGTATATATCGGTCGATATGTAAGTTATCTCAGTGCAATTAAGAGAACGACTCGTGCTAGTAACTGTATTCTTGTGCCTAAACTAGATAAAAGTTGGTAAATACTTCCCCTAGCTCCCATATACCTAATATAAGAATTTCAAACTTCAGGTCGGCTTTATACGGTATATATCAATATGTATGTTATCTTAGCAAAATTAAGTGAGTATATAATATTGGATATGCTATAGTTTAATGCCGGAAATGTGTGAAATCGGGCAACGCTTCAATAAACTACATAAATGATTTTCGTTATTGTAACAGACTATGCCGAATGTTTAGACCTTGGTCTAAACCCCATATCCCTAATACAAAGATTTCCGATCCTCAGGTTGACCTTTTCGTAATATATTCAATAAATTAAGTTTAGCCCTTTTGGTTGAGTTTATATCACACATATGATATCATTTGAGTAAATAGGATTGATTTTAATAAAAATATTTCGTACATAAAGCTAAATATAATGAAACTGAGTCTATGACCTGCAGTATAAATAAATTACCAAATATGACTATAATTCAATCACAATTTCATCGGATAATCAATGATGGATTCTTTCGCAAAATTTAAAAAAAAATATGCCACAGCTTTGATGATACTGCGATACTTTGCTATAAAATTAGGTTTCAGTGTGACTTTTTTGTAAATATCATTAGTAATATCACGTTTGACTGACCAGCAGTATTTCATCGACCTTGATACCTTGTTTCCATATTTTGGTGGAACCGTTCCTTCTGTTCTTCACTATAATCATCAAGATTCTCCAAGAAACTCCAAATGTGAATCTAAAAACTACAGTTTTGTGCAAATATTATACCCCAATTTTTAACATTTTTGAACGCCAGCCAAGCTTATAATTCATTAGTATTTATTTTTGCATCAGAATTTTCATCAGTCATCGAAGATCCATCCAGTCCCCAGATCCATTCACCCCTTCTTTTTTTTTCTTGAGATAATCTTAGAAATTTTTGACTCTGGTATTGAAAACTACCAAGTATTTAATTTGAAGTGAAGATAATACAATCTTTGTACTACCAATTAGATTTTTTACGAACAACATTTTTTGGCCTAGCTTCAAGATTTTTTCGAGTATTCATGTGTTTATATACGTAGGGTTTTTGTCGTGCTGCACTGTCCCACTCGCACGGAGTCCTTGCTGACATATCCCGACTGCTGACCGAACAACATTATTATAATTTTCAGATCTCCACAAAGTTGCTAACCGTGTAATGTCTCCTAATTTTTATAAGTCTCTTTTAAATGAACAGAATGAGCGACAGAAACGGAAACATACTGATTAGAATTGTGTAATAGAACACCTTTCAAACTCCATTTCGAAAAATGGAAAGAAAGTCCATGCTGCAGGAGCAATAAGACCAGCAATATTTTTCAAAACAAACTCATCATTCTTCCCAAAAAAAGTTATGAATTCGTCTTCACGTTTCCTATACCATGCAAAACGTGTATCAGGAGGTAACAGGTGTTTCGCATGAATTCTAGATTCAAGAAGTTGAGCAGATTCTTTAGAAAGGCGTAAATACGTGGTGTGTTCAAAAATAACTGGAATTTTCGTTTTTTTAAAATATTTTTTCATTCTTTATTAATGTTGTCGCCTTCACAATAGTCTCCATTCGATATTATGCATCTATGCGAGCGCATCTTCCAATCGTCGAAACACTTCTCAAACTTGATTTTTGGGATAGCCTTTAGCTCTTTCAGCTATGCGCTTTAACTGTCATCTATACCCGTTAAAACGACGCCTCTTTAAGATTATCTTATTTTTGGAAATAGGAAAAAGTCACATGGAACCATGTCTGTCGAATATTGAGGCTGGGACATCGTTACAGTATTGTTATTGATCAAAAATTCACGAACAAGTAACGAAGTCTGAGCAGAATTGAGCAAAAGCCATGAGTTTTTCCACAAATCCGGGCGGTTTTTTCGGTTGCTTCACGCAAACGGCGGCGAATTTGTAGTTAGTACTCCTTATTCAAATTCATGATACACTATGCCATTAAAGGCGAAGAACCATTTAATAATGAAATCATTTAATTCACTTTGTGTAAATTTCTGTCGTTAATTTAAAATTTATTCAAAAACTTACCTTGACTCTTGGCGCTACAACAAAATTTTGACATTTTCTTGAAGACATACGGTTTTTTTTGTCAAAGTTATTCTGGCGTAAATTATTTATCAATTTAATTAAACAATAAAAGTAAAACTTAAATTTTAGTAAACCAACTAAATTTAATTTATTTTTAATAAAAAAAAAAATTGCCAATATAATACTTTTATTAAAAACCTCATGTGTCACGATAAAATTAGGTCTGATTTCGTAATCACTACCACAAAATTGGTAGAAAACATTCACATCTTAAAAAAAATCATTTCAGCCGGTGTTATTGCACTGAACCTTGTAGTAGGTGTTCAAGCCGTCGTTTTGAACCTTCAGTAGACTAATGTAGACTGCTAGCGTAATCCGCTCCGTACTTCCGCTTCTGGTGATTACCGTCATGTGGGTCGGCATACAACACAGCTACAGGGGTAAGTTTTTCGTAGCACCGCTATCCTGATGCTTTTGAAGGTACCAGAGTTACTTTATTGTCGTTACTATTATTGTTGATATTGATTTAATTGATGTTGCTGCTTTTATTGTTTGGTGTCTTCATCTTGTTACAACCGTTTGCTCGATAAGATGAGTTTCGAAAGGTATGGTAAACTACGAACATACTAATCGAAATATTCTCACTCAATTTTATTGAGATACCTTGTGCTAATACCGATATATGAGATTTTCTGGACGGACAATGCCCATTTGCGGCACCAAATTACAGTATATCTAAGAAAGTATGTTCACTTAATTTTGTTAAGTTATCTTACATATTGACTGATATATAACATATGGTATAAAATTTATAATATGTGGTCAACCCAAAGTTCGAAAATAATTGTATTTTGTATGTGGATGCTAGGGTAAGTGCTGAACAAATTTTAAAAATTTTTAGCACTACAGAGTAGATTTATTTAGCACATTATTATCAGGAAGCAAGTAAAGAAGGGCTAAGTTCGGGTGTAACCGAACATTTTATACTCTCGACATTACTGAGGCGGTCAACTATTTTCAGGTGTTGACAAAACTCCAATATTATACGTTCACATAATTTTGTCAAGATATCTTACATATTGACCGATATATACGGTATAAAGCAAACCGGAAGTTTGCAATTCTTATATTTGGTATATGGGGGTTATGGAAAGTATTGACCTCTTTTTTGGCACAAGGGTACATTATGATCAAGAAATGATTTTTCTTTGAATTTTAATAATATATCTCACAGATTGCCCCATATTATCGGTAAAAAGTTTTCGGCACTGAGGTCCACATATTCGGTATCTGGGGACTTGAAAAGTTAAGGACCGATTTCAACAATTTTTAGAGGCGAGACGGAATACCTTGAATGTCCTATTTGTTCAAAGTTTTGTTTCGATATCTTCATTGGTACTTGATTTATATTCTGTAAAGTGAAAGAATCAGAGGGAATTTAAAATTGTGATGTATGGAAAGTAGGTGTAATTTTACTCCAATTTCGCCCATTTTTACAATGTAACATAAAAATAATGGGTAATTGTTATGTACTAAATTAGTTACAATTGGTTGAGTAGTTCCTGAGATAGAAGATTTCACTTAAAGTGGAAAGGCCGCGCCGTGCCCATTATCTAATTTTTATGTCGATTCCTACGAAGCCCTTAGGTACCGGTTTGACTGTGAAATTTAATGCTTCTGACGAATTTATTTAGTGAATAATCAAATTTTTAGATCAGATCTAGATCAGGTAATCATGCGATTTCACCCATTTTCAGACTGTCTGAGAAGACCGACAGATAGTCACCCGGAAATCTACTCGTCTCGTCATCCTGATCATTTCTATATACATAACTCGATATCTGTTTCAATTAGCTTTAGTTGTTAGAAGCAACCGTTAGGTGAACAAAACTATTATACTATGTTGCAACATGTTGTGAGAGTATAAAGGTGCGACTTAAAATCATTAAGATCTTTTAAAAATTAACTGATACTTCCGGTATAAAGTCAGCCATCGGCAATGAGGTCGCCACATTCCGTATTTCTACCATTTTTAAATGCGAGGTATTTATGCAAAGTTTTATTCCGATATCTTCATTGTGGTTTGATTTAAATATTGCAAAATGAATGAATCTGATGTAATTTAAGATTGTGTTCTTTGTGGAAGCAGGTTTGGTTGAAGAATTTAAAGATATGAGATTTCACTTAAAAGTGGACAGTGAAGAGTATGATTGCAAGCGACTTTAGCCATCTCTTGGCCCATTGAACTTCCAAGTGATAACCAATTAAGCCCCATCTAGTAATTCAGTGAATTTGAATACATATCTAAGTTTTTCTGTCTATCCATTGACTTCTTACATAACTTTACGCAGTGAAACTTCTCGTTGGCCTTGCGAATAGCCATTATTGTCGCTTGACTATCTACAAGGAAGTTAATGGACTTGCTGATTAGAACAAAAGCCCATTTGGCACCTTCTCTAAGTCTTAACAATTTCGACCTGAAAGACTAAATTGTCGTTTAGTTTGAAACTACCTTCTCTGTATGGATTGCTACACAAGAAATTGCTCCTGTTTCTGTTTTACCCTTTGATCCATCCGTAAATACATAGATATCACTGTTGGTATTTTCGATTACTGTACCATTGGTCCATTCTTATTTATATACCGGGGAAAGAAAACATTGTGTTTATCTCTCCATGGACTTGCTTTTCCCGGTCACATTCCAACCAAGCCCGAGTTCTGTAACAAGATCGAGTACAATACCATCCCCACAGTGACGCTGAGCCTGCGCTCAATGACCTAAGTCCTTGAGTCGGTTGACCGTAAGCACTGCACTATACCTCATTAGAATATGTATTGGCCGGATATCGAGAATGACCTCCAGAGCCTTTGTTGAGTTGGTTTTTATAGCGTCCGTTACCCCCAGCAAACAGGTCCGCTACACCTGTTCCAGATGTTTAATGCGGTACTTTTTCATTAGTGTTTTCCATACCATCGCACCCTATGTCAGTATGGGAGGTTAACGCTTGTGTACAGCCAATATGCCATTTGAGGTGCCAGCCTCCCCTTTGGGGCAATGGCTCTTCTATAGGTATTAAAAATTTCAAGGGCTTTGGAAGCGCTGCTTTCAATGTGTTCTCTCCAGCTTAGTTTTTTTTTTATCAAAGATTACCCCAAAATATTTGACAGAGCTTGGGAATTTTACAACTTAAAGATGGACAGACGACAGTAGTTCCGTGTCCCTCCGCCGAGTTAGCGATCAAGATTCTTTCCTGAACAAAGGACAGCGATGTCGTCGGCAGAGTAGATGACTTTAAAGTTCTCCCTATCGAGTAGGAGTCTTATTCATTAAAGTGACTCAAAGCAAGGGGGACAAGATATTTCTGTGATCTGGTGAGTAATTTTTATACCTAAAAGTCTTCTAGAGCTCTAGTCACCATTTTTGGTGTGAACATATCTCATCATTTGTCGCTATTAAATCGCTTAGCCTTGTTGAAGACTTTCGTTGAAGTTTTTTTACTTCCCCATTCATCCATATTTTGTCTAGCGTGGAACCTGCTCCTCGATGGAGCAAATGCATCGTGTATGTGCTCTAATGAGATCCGCCAATCCGATACTAGGCCTAAATCGCTCCTATTACATATGTTTATATATTAAACTTCCTTTACGCCTATTTATAAATGTAGTGAGTACGTCGTTAGAATTAATGTAGTTAAACAGAGCCATTCTCCTAACATTACAGTCTGACCTGCCCCAGACTGTATGATAGGCATCTCTGGGTATCCCTGCCGGTGGCGGTGACGGTGGAGATTTTGTCGTAGCCTGACGGTGACCGACTCCTCAACTCCATATTCTACTTGATCAGCATTTTTAGGATGGATTTCGCGGATACTACAGCCACCCTCTCCCTAATAAAGATGTGTGTTTTTAGAAGTCTAGGGACCTTCTCGTCTGGCACAAGGCGAAGTTTGGAATTGTCTCAGCTCTGGCAGACGCCGTCCACGGAGTTGATGACCAGCCGGAAGACTCCAGTTTTGAAACGGGCCGTCAATCTTGAAGACCAGAGGATTAGGTCCAATAGACGTTCGCTGAACGTCGCCTCAAAAATACTCCCTCCTGGTCTGCCAGTGCCTATGCCTGCGAATAGTGGCCCACCTCTGTGGAGAATATAAAAATATAAAAAACAAATATATAACAAAAAAAATTCTCTACTAAAATATTTAATTTGTGTTATTAAGTTTATAATTTTACTTTTATTCTGACCTTTGTTTTAATTCTTTGGGCGTTTGACAGTAATTTTATATTAATACAGGTCTAGAAGAGTAATAGAAGAGAAAAGTTTCAGATTAATTGAATCCAAAGGGGAGGTCTAGTGGGTGGTAAGTCATGGACGTTGCTTATTTGGCACAGAAAGAAGCATTTTTCCACCAAAGAGAGAAGTGCAAAACATTTGCGCATGCGTCAGAGGACAGCTAGCGCAAGATTGCAATACAATTGCTGCCATGGTATGGATGGTATAGTTTGTATAATACGGATGGTATAGTTTGTTCGAAAGACAGCTAATAATACATTCACTTAACATTTCTCCACCAAAGAAACATCGATTCGCTACTTCCGATCTCTTGGTGATAATAAGATTAATTACTTAAATTAAGATAATTAAATAGGTATTAGAAAATATACCGCTCTATAAATTTAATAAGTAAATAAAATTATTCTATCCTATTCTAAAATATAAACAAAAAAATTAAATTTTTTGCCAAGTGCTCGATATTGTGGCAAAAATCAATTTATTTTCTTTTTCAATCATAATAACTTCTTTCATCACTAGGTTAATCGTGCGTAAAGAGGGTCCCAACAAGTCTCGCCAATTTTATACATGCTCTAAGCGAAGTGCTTCGTGTAAATTTTTCAAATGGAAAGACGAAGCTTCAAGTCAAGGTATGTACACCCCTTTACACAACTCTCCTTTCCAATTTCGCTATAATTACGTAGTCAGTAAAACGCAACTCATGTTTTGTTTCTTCTATGGTGTATTTAAACCAATAATCAGTAAATTTGTTGAGGTTTTGTTTTGCTTAACTAAAAAAATTAACTTCTTTGACAAACAAAAGTGCCGAAGAAGTGAACAATGCTGTTATTGAATTTTTTTTTAACAGATTTTACACATTAATTGTATAAAAGTATTAGGCCAGCAGCTGAACCTCAAAGCATTCCATGGCATATATATATACACATATATATAAATATACATATGCATAAAAAGACAGTAGGTTTGGTTCGTTTTCTATTAATCCGGACTTCATAAAATTTCAAGAGTGAACGGTATTAAAATTTTAATTTCAATAAATTTTGTTGATGTATATAAAACGAAGCAAACCTGCTTTCCTTAAATTAAACGTAATTTTTATAACCAATTTTTCCAAGCAAAAGTGCGATTTTCTTAATAAGTAGTGTAAAATTTCTTTAGCAACTTTATAGAAACTGTTCGTTCATAGTATATGAAATTATTTCTGTTGTGCGCTTCAATAAAACGAAGTAAAAATATAAAAACGAAGTAAAAAGAAATCCATAATTTTTCTAATAGCTAGCTTTAGTAGTCCATATGCTGCGTTGTACTTTCAGACACACAGTTAAATGCTTTTCAGACAGTAAAGTGATTGCTTTACTCAGTTTTGTTTGAGCACTCATCAAAGATGGACACCAACAATGAGAAAATACGCCATATTTTACAGTTTTATTTTGAAAGTCGAAAACGCAAGCCAGGTTGGTGAAAATATGTTTATGGTTTATGAATAGTGTTTATGGTCTTGATACTGTAATAGCAATTACGCGCAATTTTGGTTTCGTCGATTCCATTCCGGTAATTTTTTTGTCCAAGATGTATCACGCTCTGGAAGGCTAATTGTCGAACATATCGATAAAATTATAAAAATGGTCGAGTCCGACTGTCATGTAAGCACTGTTTCGATTGCCCAGGAACTAAACATTGCACAGGAAACCCTTTTGAACCATTTAAATAAGGCTGGATAAAACAAAAAACTCAATGTATGGGTGCCACACGAGATAACCCAAAAAAACCTCATGGACCGAATTTCCAATTGCTGAATCACAACATAATCGTTCCATTTCTAAAGCGAATGGTTACTGGTGATGAAAAATGGGTCACTTACGACAACGTCAAGCGAAAACAACTGTACTCGAATTGCGGTGAGTCGGCGGAAACGGTGACCAAGCCAGGATTGACGGTCAAAAGCATTTGCTATGTGTTTGGTGGGACTGACATCATCTATTATGAGGAGCTCCCCTACAACCAAACACTTAATTCGGACCTGTAGTGTGAACAATTGGACCATTTGAAGGAAGCAGTCGTCTAGAAGCGATCAACTATGGCCAATAGAGGAGGATTATATTATATTCTATCAGGACAACCCCTGGCCACACATATCGACAGTGACTTGTCAGAAGCTGCGAGAGCTTGGCTGTGACCTTCTTATGCATCCACCTTATAGTCCAGACCTGGCACTAAGTGATTCTACCTGCTCCTGTCTATGGAGAATGATTTTCCGGCGAAAAATTCGCTTTAAGAGAAGCTTGTGATAATCTACTCTCCCAATATTTTGCCAATAGAGACCAGACGAACATCGAACAAATCGAACAAAACGGTGCATATTTGACTTAAATCGGCTCCTTCTAACTATGCTAAATAAAACCTTCAAATTAATGTAAAAATAATGAATTTCTTTTTACTATAACAAGTATATAATAGTAAATTTAGTACGTTGTCATTTTTATACTCGCGACTTGTTGTAACAGAGTATATTATTTTTGTTCACATAATGGTTGTTAGTAAACCTAAAACTAATCGAGATAGATATAGAGTTACATATATAATATATAACTATCTCATCATCCTGAGACGAGTTGAATTCCGGGTTATTGTCTGTCCGTCCGTCCATGCAAGCGATAAGTTAAGAAAACATTTAGGTATCTGGCTGAAACTTAGTACACGTATTCCCTGACACTATAAGAAAGTTGGTATTTCAGATGGGTGTAATCGGACTACTGCCACATCCACAAAATGCTGTTAAGCGAAAAACTATAAAGAGCTATAACTAAGCAACAAATTAAGATACAAACCTGTAGTTGAATTCAGGGAATTACAGTAGGGAGGCGCATCTGCGGTTTGCAAACTTTTATAAAGTTATGTTGAATACCACTAAAACTCGCTGAAGAAAGACGTCAGAAACATGAAATCTTACAGTAAAGATTGTACCTAACACTACTGTGTATATGAATCGTTTAAAGATTGGACAATGGGCGTTCACCGCACATTTTTCGGTGAACTCCCATATCTTAGGAATCTTAGGATGCTACTCAATTTTAAACAAAATTTATGCGCAGCATTGCTCCCATATATTTAGCTTACAGAGTGAAATTGGGCAAAATCGGACTATAACCACGCCTACGTCCGATATAACACAATTTTAAATACAATATAATTCTTTAATTTCACACTATGTAACTCAAGTACCAATTAAGATATTGGAATAGAAATGTACACAAATAGTGCCCTGATTGTATGCCATTTCCTGTACTTCATACCGTGTATATCGGTCAATCTAAGAGATATCTAATGAAATTCAGACAACGTCTTTTCTTGGTAATAATTTGTCCTGATGCCGAAAATTTATGAAATCAGGCCAGTTCTTCCCCTATCCCGCATATAGCTGACTTGAGAATTTTGAAAACTCCTGTTCACTTTACAGTTTATGGTTAATATTTAAGATATCATAGAAAAATTATTTTGTGGCAAAAAATAGTGAAGTCGATGTACGAATTACCGCAACCCCCATATACTACATATAATTATTATCGTTATCTAGTGGACTCTGCGGTGAATATGTCGGTCAAATTCTGGAAATATGTTCTTGAGCATACTTTAGTTTAATGCCAAAAGTAAATGTAATCTGCTCGGACCTTCCCCTAGCCCCAATTTACACAATATACTAATTTCCGACTTACCAGCTGACCTTAAACCGTTTATATAAGCCAATATGTGTGATATTTTAAAGAAATTAAGTGTGTTTTTGATCAGAAGATAATTTAGCGCTGAATATGAGTGAAATCGGTCTACACCATGGTCTAAACTCCCTATATGACCTAAAGTAAAAGTTAATATGATGCCAAATATCATTGCAATACATTCACAATTTCGTCGAGTAACGTATATTAAATTCATGTGCAACATTTTTATACTCTCACAACACGTTGCGACAGAGCACAATAATTTCGTTCACCTAACGGTTGTTTGTAACACCTAGAATGTATATCTGTCAATATATGATGTCCTATCAAAATTAAATGAACATATAATATTGGATGTAGTAGTGAAGTTAAATGTCTAAAATATGTGAATTCGCTCAACGAATTACACCAGCTCCCATATACTATTGTACATATAATGATTTTCGTTGTTATAACCAACTTTATGCCGAATATGTCGGTCAATGCGTGAGTCACATTCCTAATATATGTATAGATATTTCCGACTTTAAAGCTGACTTTACACCCGATGTAGTGGTTTCCGACTTTCCACCTGACTAAACAGTTTATGTTGGACAATAGGTGGGATACTTTAATGAAATTAAGCGGATATAGTTTCTTAAACATATTGCAGTTTAGCGCTGAATATGAATAAAATATGCTGATTTCCAGTTCTCTGGTTGACCTTTTCCTAATACACCCATTACAAAATATTAAATGTAGCCCCTTTTTATATCTGTTACATATATAAGTTAGTAAGGTACCAAATATGATTATAATCTAATCACAATTTCGTCGAATAATCAATGTTGAATTCTAACGCAACATTTTTATACTCGCGCAACATTTTGCAACAGAGCATATTATTTTTGTTTACCTAATGGTTATTTGTAGCATCTAAAACTGATGGAGATATGTATGCACTTATATATATATAAATGATCAGGATGACGAGACGAGTTGAATTCCGGGTGACTGTCTGTCTGTCTTTCCGTGCAAGCGATAACTTGAGAAAATTGATTGAGATATCTTGATGAAACTTGGTGCACGTGTTCTTTGTTGCCATAAAAAGGTTGGTATTGCAGATGGGCGTAATTGGACCGTCGCCACGCCCACAAAATGCCGTTAACCGGAAACCTATAAAGTGTTATAACTAAGCCACAAATAAAGATACAAACCTGTAATTTGGTACAGAGAATCGCAGTAGGGATGAGCAACTGTGGATAATTTTATTTTATAAAAGTGGGTATGGCGTCGCTCCCAAATATGTGCATTAATATCTCACTAACCGCTAAAGCTACATCAACCAACCTCGCTTACAAAAAGTTTTCTAGCATGTCCTCATACACTGAGAAAAGGAGTGAAATCGGTTGATAACCACGGCCACCTCCCGTACAAAGGTTATATTGAAGACTACTGAAACTCGCTGAAGAAGCACACCAGAAACATGTCATAGTAAAGATAGTACGAAAGGGATGAATAGGAATCCGAGTAAAATTTGTACAACGGGTGAGACACCGCCCACTTATCGGTGAATTTGCATATCTCGGACATCGCTATATTAATTTCAACCAAATTTGGTGCGTAACATTATATTTGCATCCTTACGCCTGTTTCTTATATAATACAATTTTAAAATTCATCTGCTTATTTCGCTTTACAGTATATAAATTAAGGACAAATTTAGATATTGGAATGAAACTTTGCACAAATAGTGCTTTCAGGCATCATGCGTAAAAATGATCGAAATCAGCAGATAACTTTCCAAGCCCCCATATATTCAATATATGGACCTCACTGCCTATGGCTGACTTTATACCGAAAATATTTACCTAATATAAGAATTTCAAACATCCAGTTGGCTTTATACGATACATATCGGTCAATATATAAGATATCTTAGCAAAATTAAGCGAACGCATAATATCGGATATACTATAGTTTTATTCCGAAAATATGTGAAATTGGTATACAAATTACCCCAAATCTCATATACTGCATGTAATGGTTTTTATTAGACTTTATGCCGAATATATCGATCAGTGTGGGAGTTATCTTCATAAAATTGCGTGGAAACATGTTCTCTAGTGTACTTGAGTAATGACGAAAGTTAATATAATAAATTCAGACCTTCCCTTAGGCCAAATATAAACGACATAATGGTTCTCGACTTTCCAGCTTACTTTAAACCGTTTGTATTGGTCAATATACGTGACACTTTAGTGAAATTAGGTGGTTTTGTTTTCTTAAACATTTTGTGGTTTAGTGCTAAATATCAATGAAATCATGATCTAAACCCCTTATTCCTAATGTAATGATTTCTGTTTCTCTGATTGACTTTTTCGTCATGTACCTAATATATTAAGTTGAGAACTTTTGCTTGAGTTTATATCACATATATCAGTTGAGTTAATTGGGTTGATTTTGATATAAATATTTCGACACGAAGCAAAATGTTGTAATGAAACTGAGTGACTCACTCCTGTAATATAAGCTAATAAGATACCAAATATGATTGTAATCCATCCACCACTAAAATCGCATTGAAAAAAAGATGTATGTAGCTAGTTCGAAACACTTACTCCCTTATTGCGGAAGACTACTGGATTATAGTTGCCGGTACACTTGCGTTAGTTACCATAATGAGATTTTACTTTACGGAAAGCTGCTGAAGCCATTGTGCTTGAAAATGCAGGCAGTTCGTCGTGAAATTACTAAATCCCTGTGCGTTGAAAGATTGTTTTTCAACATGGTTAATGTTGGCATTTTTAAAGAATCTGAAAAATTATTTACTAGCTATCAACTTTTAGGAAATCAGTGTTTACAATTACAATCATAAATATGAGTTTAATCTAATTAATGTATCAATAGACAATGTAAATTCTTAAAAGATATTTCAAACAAAAAGTGTGGATCTGAAAAGTGCAACGCTTGTCTGAAGATCAATTTTGGGAATTTATTAAGTTATAAACCTTCGTAAATAAATAAAAAACAAATAAGGAAGGGCAAAGTTCAACAAATGAAGGACAAAGTGTAACCGAACATTTTATACTATCGCAATTTGCAAGGATCGAAGGCGGGGAACAACTTTCAAATGTTGGCAAAACTTTATACTGAACAAGTAAGAAAGACTAAGTCCGGTGTAACCGAACATCTTATACTCTCGCAATGTGCAAGGATCAGAGGCGGAGAAATGTTTTCAGGTTTCAGGTGCCTGCACAATTTTATATTAAAAAATGTTGCGGAAGAATTTAACACTCATTATTCGACGAAATTGTCAATGGATTGCAATCATATTTGGTATCTTATTAACTTATATTACAGGCCATAGATTCATGTACTTTCATTGTTATATTTTGCTTCGTGTCCGAGATATTTATATTAAAATCTACCAAATTAACTCGAAAGTGATATATGCGATATAAACTCAACCAAAGTGACTTAATTGAAAATATTAGATACATGAGGAAAAAGTTAATCAGAGAAAAGGAAATCATTATATTAGGAATAAGCGGCTAAGAGCAAGGCCCAGACCGAATTCTTTCATATTTAGCGCGAAACCACATTGTGTTTAAGAATACATATCCATTTAATTTCGTTAAAATATCACACATATTGACCAACACAAACGGCTTAAAGTCAGATGGAAAGTCGGGAATTCTTATATCGGGCATTTTTGGGATTGAGGAAGATCTGCACCGATCACATTAACTCTTTTTGTTATTCAAGTATATTAGGGAACATGTTTTCACCCAATTTTGTGAAGGCAACTCACACAGTGACCGACACATTCGGCATGAAGTTTGATAGATTAGCGAAAATCATTATATGTAGTATATGGGAGAAGGAATAATTCGCAGACCGATTTCACACATTTTCGGCAGTAAGCTATGGTATATCCGATATTACACGTTCACTTAATTTTGCTAAGATAACTTACATATTGACCGAAATGTATGGTATAAAGTCTACCCAGAGGTTGGAAATCCGTATATTAGGTACATTGAGCTAGGGGAAGTGCTAAGCAGATTTTATCCATTTTGAGCACATGGACACACTATTATCAGAAAGAGACGCTCTCTAAATTTCAAAGAGATAACTTTATATATATTCCCCGTTATATATGGTATAAAGTCTAAAGGAAGGTTGAAAATCCTTATAATAGGTATATGGGGGCTAGAGGAATTATTTACCCGAGACCACAAGAGCATATTATTGTCATGGAAAGACAATCCTCGAATTTTTTTACGATATTTTACAGATTTACCGATATTTTTGGCAAAAAGCCAGATAAAGGTGCTGAGGTCTATTTATTGGGTATCTGGTGGCTTGAAAAGTTATAATCCGATTTCAACTATTTTTACGGATGAGATAGCATATCTTGATCGTAATATTCGTGGAAAGCGTTATTTCAATATCTTAATCAATGCTCGGTTTATCTTCTGCAAAATGAAAGGATCAGATGAAACTTTAAATTGTGTTATATGAGAAGTAGGCGTGGTTTTTATCCGACTTCATCCATTTTCACAACGTGACATAAGAATACAAATATCTTCTTGAGGTTCTTGAGGTGTGGGATTCCTCCTAAAAGTGGCGGTGCCACGCCTTTCACCAAAACTTTAAACAGATTCCTATGAAATCCTTCCGTATCGCATTTGTTGCAAGATTTAATGTTTCTGACGTGTTCCTTCAGCAAGTTATCGCACTTTTAGTAGTTTTCAACATAACTTTTGTATGGGAGGTGGGCGTGGTTTTTATCCGATTTACCTAGCTTTCTCAGTATATGAAGATATGCTAGAAAAACTTGCTCGGAGCAATTTCGATTGATATATCTTTAACGGCTTCTGAGATATATCATTGTGGTAACGTAAAGACTAAAGGCGTTTGGTTTAGACCAAAGTCTTGACCGATTTCATTCATATTCAGCGCTAAGAAAACTCTTAATTAACTCTTAATTTATTTTTATAAAATATTTTATATATATTATATATATATAGTTTATATTTTAATTTAATTAACATATCTCTCTGATTGATCCATATTGGTAAAAAGTTAGATATAGGCATCAAGGTCCACATATTCGGTATCTGAGGTTTGAAAAGATTAAGTCCGATTTACGCCATTTTTGGGCGAAAAATGGCGTATCTTGAGGGCACTATTTCTGCAAAGTTTTATTCCGATATCTTATTTAGTGCTTGAATTATATGTTGTAGGGGGTGGGAGTGGTTATCATCAGGTTTGACTAATTTTTACAGAGTATGAAATGGTACTAAAAACCTTTTTCTGTGCCTTTGTTTGCCTGTATTCTGTGTTCTTTTTCTGGTTTGGTCGATATAGCTGTAGTGCTTTATAAGATATGTACATTAAACCTATTAGGGGGCGGGGACATGCACACTTTTTAAAAAAAAATTTAACTACAGATGCCCCTCATTACTGCGATTCCCTATACCAAATTCCAATTTTCTATCTTAACTGGGATCTTAGTTATAGCATTTTATACGTTTTCGTTTAACCGTATTTTGTGGGCGTGGCAATGGGGCGATCTGCAATACCAATCTCCCCAGAGTGCCAGAGAACATGTGTACATGTTTACATGTACTTGACATGTAAACATGTCCTGTAGTTTCATCAGGATTTCTGAATTTTTGCTCAAGTTATCGCTTGTACGGACAGATGGACGGACGGACAGATCGAATTCAACTCGCCTCGTTATCCTGATCATTTTGATATACACAACTCAATATCTATCTCGATTAGTTTTAGGTGTTATAAACAACTGTTAGGTGAACAAAGTTATTATACTCTGTTGCAACGTGTTACGAGAATATAAAGAAATATACATATTTTCTTTAAAGGTATTCAATGTATTCGAACTCAAAAACTCGCAAGATAGTCTAGACAACTGCCCTTGAGCAGTTTCCTGATTTAGACATTTCTACCTACTATAACAAACTGGCAGTAGCCGACTCAAATGCCTACGATAGATAGTCGATATCCATCCGTAAAGTAAATTTTGGTATATTGTTGTCGAGCGGCTGCTAAACTCGTGCTATTATAGATACGTAATAGGAATTGTCTGCTGTAAGTAGTCGATATCCACCCTTAATATAAATTATTGTATATTATTGTCGAACGGCTACTGTGCCCGCGCTATTATATACACATGATAGGGTTGTTAATTTACTTCACAAACAGAGTTTATTCTTATCTATAGTAAGAATGTTGTAACTGCATTAGCTTCTACAAAAACTCCATCCATCCATCCATCCATGAATGTTTTCTAAATTGAATGCGTATGAAATCCAGATTTGATGATTCAATTTAAAAATAAACTATAGTTAAATAATTGGGCTATAGAGAATTTAGTGAACACTTACTTCGGAAAGGACAATTAAATTAAACTGTAAATTGATCGGTTTTTATATTTAATTTTAAAATACTTCTTCCTTTAGGCGCCGCAACCAGTAGCAGTCAAGGTGAGCAGAGTTCATGTAAACGACAACATGCTTCGAAAGGTACCTTTAGTTTGTTTATTTGTTAAATAGTTAACTTCAAGAAATATGTTGAATTTTAGATTCTTCCAAAAAACGCAAATGCGGCTTGTGCCGTCAAGAGGGTCATACTCGCTTAAAGTGTCATCGAGAATCTGAATTTCAAATTTAAGTAGTTTATATTCGTAAATATGTATGCATTTCTTTGATTGTTATTAAAATCTGTAGTAATTTTATCTTGTTTATAACATACGAACATATTAAGGACTACTGTTTTTTACAATGCGGTGCGGTTACTGTAACAAAAACGTTCGCTGTAAATAAAAATACATGTCAGTTGAAAGCAAAAAGGCGTAACTAACAAAAAATTTATTTAACAATTAGAGCTGAAAGTTTTATAAAAGTATAATAAATCTTGAAGTTTTGAGATGAATTATTTAGATGTGCAATGTGATTGTTTAGATGTTTGTTGTCAAATAAATTTCTGTAAGAAGTTTTCAATATCGCTATTATTATTATATTATAGCATTATAAATGACAAAAGGATGCCCAACTTATTAAAGTGTGAGAGCACCTCAAAATTGGCATTTTCTGTATCATTTTGGACTGTTGTCAGATCAGAAAAAATACTAATTTTTTGACATTTAAATTAAAAAACTCAAAATTACGATTAAAAGATATTACATGTTGACCGTTTACCCATTTCGGGACTACTGAGATAATATGTCCCACCAATGTTAAATATAAGCAATAAAACGTCCCAAAAGCAGCTTTTAGTTTCTATTTCATAATGTAAACAAAAAAATAACCATAAAGATCAACAAGTATATGCTAATTTTAAAAAAGTGCTTATAATCCCAATACGTTTTTGGGTGGGATATGTAATCAGAATCAACATTTCAAATGTCGAAAAGAAAACTAAATCTATACGATGTTGAGCGTATTGTGCTTGAAGAATTTGACTCAAGTGACGATTTTGAAGACTCTAGAAGCGAAGTTGTTTGTGATAGCTCTAAACAAATATGTTTCACTTCAGAATCTGACGTTGGCGAAGAAATGACCCTTGACGAGAATAACGAAAACCACGGCGGAACTCAAGGAGTAAAAGTCCAGTAGGTAAACACCAGTTCTGAAATTCATCCAGACTTCCAGCCAAATTATTAATTTCCAGCTGAGCGTACGACAAAAGTTTTAATTTCCATACAGTTTCCATATTTCCTGTTTCCATACAGCTTCGTGTACGAATTACTGAATGTATGAATCAGAGATTAATTGCGAGGGCTCACGGATGCTGTTGAAAAAATAAGGTGCCATCGCTAAGGATTATTGGACCAAAAATTAATCAATAGGTAATTCTGTTGTTAAGAATTATATGTCACGAGATCGTTTTCCATTACTAGCATCAAAGATATATTTTTACGACTGCCAGATATTGTACGTTCTTCAAATAAATATTTGATGCTGCTCGTAGCGATATTCCTCTCCAGTCTATTGATAAATGCATGGTTAAGTTCAAGGGTAGATCAAGCTTGAAACATATGTCAATGAAGACAATAAAACGTGGAATAAAGATTTGAATAAGATGCAACGCAGAGACATCCAGTCTTATTATCTTAACATTTACACTGGAAGGAACCCAATAATAATCAGTCGATTCAGTCACCATATACTTTCGGAGTAAGAGTTGTAAGAAGTTGACTTCATCCATTCGTGAGAATGACGTTTGTTTGGAATTTGATCTCTTCTTTACTTCTATTAAGTTATTAGAAACACTCGACCTCCCAGCATCTGAAACATACAAGGGAAACAGAAACAACATTGTCAAAGTTTCAGTCAAATTGGTTAGGAATGAAGGTCAGTTCCAGCTCAACGATAAAGGCATTTTGGCAGCTCGTTGGATGGATTCTAAAGAAGTACTTTTAGTTTCAAATTGCCATGGAAGAAATTTTGAAAGAATTCAATGCAAGCAAAACGGTTGGAACTAAAAAGCCTATGGACTGTCCGAAAAATATCAGTGACTGTAACAAAATGGGTGACTCGACCTTTCCGACCAGAAGACGGGGTTTTAAAAACATCTTATATAAACTCCTAATGATTGTGGTAACCAATTCAAGGATCATTTATAATGAACTTAGAAATATAAAGTTGCCTCTGAAAAAAATTTTTGGTCCCTTTAGCGGAAAACATAATTTTCGAGGGCAAAAAGGAAGTCACAAAAAAGGCAAAACGTCGGAGAGATAGAGTTTCATGTGCCCTAAAACTACTCTTCTCAATATTGGAGACCACTTGCCAGTAAATCATGGCAACCGCAGACGCTCCGTAGGATGCACATCACCTGAGCAGGAAAAATGATATGAACGAGCTGCAGTACACCTTTGTGGTTTGAATGCTTTGCACGTGAGGCTAATATTCAAGTTACTGACTTACACTCATTGGGATTAATTGTCCCACTGAAAATACGTATTGGGATATGTCCCCGGTTAAAAGAACTATTTAAGGATTTTTAATCTTCCTTAATACAATCTCTTGTGAGCACAAAAGTAAAGATATCCAGTGAGAATTCAGTAAAATTCCAGGCAAACTTAAAAATTTTACTAATCAAAACTTGCAGCCTTCTTTGCTTCTTAGAATCTCAACTCGTGCTCTATTCTGCTCATTTTGTAGAAAGAGAAACGATTTTCCGGCAGAAACTTAGAATCGTGTAATTAATTATTTAGTTAATTTAATTAATTAATTCGTTAATTACCAAAGAGCCCTACCAATAAAACCAATCCATTTCTTTTTTATTTATTTGGGTTTGTTTGTAAACATGTAGATATGGTAACGCTCATTATTCATTGGCATGCAACCCTTCTGTTTTTGTGTGAATAAATATAATTGAGCGAAAAGGGAAATGTAGAATTGAAACAATTTTTACAATTATTAATAAAAAAAATAAGTAGGTGGGCTTTAGAATAGCATCCCCCAAATCCGAGGTTAAAATGGGTATGGGCGGATAGAGGAGGTTCTCTAGATCACGAATATATATATTTATATTTATATATTTATAGCCGCCGCAAACTTGTAGCTTTTAAGATATTTGGCATTTTATGTTAAAAATTTAACAATTTTAAATGTGTAATTTTTCGAATTATGATAAGTTTTACACCTATACCGTGTACTTTTCTTACACTAACACGTCACTAAATTATTTCTACATATATATTTTTTTATTAATTATTGTAAAAACTAGCTTTAATTCGGCATTTTAATTTTTATTCAGTTAGATTTATTTACACAATAACAAAAGGGTTGCATTCTGACAAATAATAAGTGTTACCTTATTTACATATTTTGCAAAAGAACGTAAGTAAATAAAATATATATTTAGATATATATATATATTTATATGATCGTGATCTGGTGAACCTCCTCTATCCGCTCTTACCCATTTTAACCCCGAATTTGGGGATGCTATTTTAAAGTTTTCTCCGATTTTATCGTATGGCAAGAAACTCATTTAGTTGTAATCGCTCAGTAAAATCATTAATAAAATCATAAAATCACCAATGCTCAAAGAGCAAGGGATATTGGTTATATGGAGGAGGATGGGGTGGAATCATCTAGGCACTTTCTCCTTTACTATCCAAATTTTGCCAGACTAAGGTTAAAAGATCCTCGATAGATATCAGCTGCCTTACGAAATTTGTGGTAGACTCAAAGCCCTTTGTCAATCTAAGAGGGTCTTTTTATCCATATGAAATATTTTTGGGCATCACAGCTGTCCAAGTGGAATTCCTCGTTAACTTTGGTGTGAGGATCAATCCATTGACCTAACCTAAAGAATATCAAGAGAGAGACTCTTACTGTACTGTCATTACCCGATCTATTGGGGTTAACTTCTTTGACGGGATCCTGTTTTTTATTAAAGGACCGTAGAGATTACATTTATATACATATAACGTATATCATAACTGCCTTAATTTGCTATTTGTCCTCATTTTTTTTATCGCAAATAATGTGTAAATTTAATAAAAAAAATTTTTCTATTTCGGACCTGCTGTAGAAAATTTTGACTAAGGAAATTCCATTTTCACTTTTAATTTTAGCCATTTTATATTTTATGTAACCAAGTATGCCCAATATCATAATGCAGAAAAAAAAATACTTTATTGAGCATATATATATATAAAACATGATTTGACTTATATTATATACATACAATGTTATAATACATACAAATATGGAAATAAAGATTTGTAATTAAATTAAATTCAGCATTTCTCATTACTGCGTAGTAAAATAAAACTAAGAATGGTGAAATTTATCAAATCTTAGTAAAATAGTCAACTAATTTTAAATATACACTAATAGCCATAAATTAAAGTTTTAACTTGAAACATATATCATTTATATGTTAGAACTACAAATCAAAAAAAATGTTTTTACACTAATTAACCTGTTAAAAAATCAATCAATTTTAACTGCCCCGTATATTTTTCGGATAAAGTTATAAGCGGAAAAGAATCCAATTGTTCCGGTCAGTAGCCAAAATGTTAGTACCATAATTCCTAAAATAATGCATAGATTTATCATTTAACTATTTATACGTTTGGTAAGAGCTTACCTGTGTAACTTAAATATAAGAGTGTAGGAATAAATTCAGTGATTTCCAGTTTAGTGAAAAAATAGAAAATGCTGTAGAATAACACATACACAGCTGAACCACCAGAAACAATAAAGCTGCGCCACCACCAGCGGTAATCCTAAGAAATATAATATATATATTAATTTCTTAATTTGATTTTATTATATTTTTTTTAATTAATTACCTCTCCACATAATTGAAAATATGTCATAACAATTGATATTTGACCACAGCTGACTACTAAGATACAAAATACAAGAAAGAGAAAACCGAACAAGTAATAGAACTGGTTCTGCCAAATAGCAGTGAAAACGAAAAACAATTCAATGAAAACCGCTCCGAAAGGTAAAATTCCAGCCATTAACATACTAAAATATAATAATTAAATTGTGAAATTCGAAATAAATATGGTATGCATACTACCTAAGGACAACATTCATGTACCAGTGCTGCGTGGGGACTTGTCTTGGTATCATATTGGTTCGGACAGGATGCTGATATGGTTGCTTCCGATAGCCAAAGTAATAACCTAAATAAACCAAAGGAACTGATATTCCAAACCACAAGAGCAGTAACGAAACCATTGTGGTGAATGGGACAGCGCCACTTGAATGTTTGTCCCATATAAAGAAATTTAGTATAAACCCGGTTCTATAAAAAATTTTGATTAATTTTAAATTGTGCATTTTTATATAAAATATACCCAAAAACAATTCCAGGATATAAAGTAGCTGTTAGAAAAGCCGAACGTTTCCACTCTCGTCCTTTCATAGTTTTATAAAGGCGTGCTGCAAAATATCCAGCAATCGTTCCCATGAAAACGTACATAAAAATTCCTGAAGTCATTAAAGCTCCTCGGGAAGACGGTGACAACATGCCAAGCATAGCGAAAACTACAAGAAAATTATAATTTGTATTATCTTTAACTTAAAATAAAAATCGAATAAGGATCTCCAAAGGATCTCACACACATACACATAGGTGTTTTCAATGTAATCACACAAGTAAATATTTGATAGAGCCTATAGGATTTCTGCAATTTACTAACATAAACAGAAAGCTGTGTGTGCTGTGTAACTATCTGCATAATACGGGCTTCTCGTGAAAGTGGCCCAATTACATTTCAAAAAGGTTAAATGGCTAATTTGTTGGATATAATATATTTAGTAATCGTTAGCAAATAATAATTTTTTGACTAAGCATGAACACATAACTCGTACTATAATAATAAATTATAGTGTTATATAGGAAGGGAAGGGATTGATATAGTAAGAAAAATCCGAACTCACATATTGTTATTAATGCCATGAAAAATATCTGTATTCCGCTGCCGATAACTGCCGAAAACAGACGTGTATTTCTCGGAGGACGAAAGACGTCTCCATGCACTAATTTCCATCCCGTTTCTTCCAGCGTGTCCTCTATGTTATCATCAGTGTTGTAGCGTGCGATATCGCGACGAAGAGTCCGTATCATAATCATAGTTAATATACCTACAAACGAATTTACTTTGGAAAATATAAAATAAAATATAATTTTCAGTTTACCTGAAAGAAAAAATACTACCACGAGCGAGTTTATAATGCTAAACCAATGAATTTGAACGTCTTTCATTCCAAGATATATGTCCCATCTAGAAGCCCAGCTAACTTTGGATTCCTTCCATTCGACGGAATAAGTAAAATATAATTTCGAGTTCGAATTCGGATTTACCTGAAATAAATGTAAAAAAATATAGTCTATACCCTTTTTAAAAATATTTGGATAAAAAATTACCGATTGTGGTCTTGCATTGTCCGGAAAATTACAAGAATCGCCCTCGAATTTTATATCTTTATAATTGACTGATGCGGTCTCAACTTCAAAACCAACTACTCGGTATTTGTTTCTACATCAAACAATGATTAATGGGTAATCAAGGAATGGGAAAAACAAAACTTACGTTGTGTGCATATGGTATGATATAATAAATTTTAGGTGATTGTTAATATATATATTTTCACCTACAACTTGTCCCAAACGATATCCGTGCTCGTAGGTTATTTCATTGGGATTATTAACATTTGAGACTCTAGTAGCTACGGGCAAATTATCAACCAGTCTAAAAAATTGTTTTAATTGTAAACAATATATATTATAGCTTAGGATAACTTACAAATGAACGAAATACTCATGACGTATCCTCTCGGCAACTATGGCTGTTTGATCTTTGTTCCAATTCATGGGTTGTTCCTTTTTGTGGCATAGTAACTTGCAATTAATATTTTCAGCCATACGGACCTCATAAGGTGTATTTACTATACGATCACCGCGAAGAACTTCGCCCAAATTTTCTGATTTATATATTAAAGTTCCATTTTTTGGTAAACAGAATTGGAGTGAGTAATACTGGTAAGGCAATTGGGTTCGACTGCTCGTCATTTTTACAGCTTTAACATCGATTTTTTGACCCATAGAAAATTCGACGGGCGCAACACCCGGCACATAAAAACATTCTCCAAAATATAGCGAAACCAGAATAAACAAGAAACGCACAAGAATGAATTGACACTGCAACAATGTAAAATATAATTAAATACAATGAAAAACATATATTAATATTCACATTATAAATACAAAAAATTGAACTTGACGAATTGATTGAATTGAATGACTTGATTGAATTATTATGTAATTCAACTTAGACAATTTTTATAATTGCCAAAGTTCCTATATGGTAAATACCCTCATATCAGCCGTGAATATATCCTTTCGGGAAGCCCTTTTTATTTGAAAACAAATTGTTCACCTGGTATCCAATCTGCTCTAAAATATTAAATTCACTTTGTTCTTCTTCTAAAGAACCATTCACAATAGATATATTGTTAAATAGGAGAATGATATACAAAAATATCATAACACAAAAACGGTTGCAGTTTACTAGACGGATTCATAGAAATAGAAAAAATATAAGCATGGTATGGGACAGTGATAAACGGATACAAAAGTTATTCCAGTGAGAGCGTCTCAAAATTAGCGTTTTTTATAACATTTTGCATTGTTGCCAGATCATACAAAATACTCATTTTTGGGAAATTAAATTTAAACCCTCAACATTTATTACTAAAATTATATAAATATATATAAATATTGTATATAATTATTAAAAATTATTATATCCCAACCTTTAATGTATAGAGTAAAATTTAAATACTTTTTTTTTGATTTTATGGTATATTAAAACAACGTGTCTAAGCTTTCAGAGGTGGGCTTTAGAATAACATCCCCGAATTCGGCATAACATGGGTATGGGTGGATAGAGGTTCTCCAGATCATGAAGATATGTATATATATATTGCCGCTGCAAATCTATAGTTTTTAGAATATTTGCATTTTAAATTAAAAATTTAACAATTTTAAACGCGCAATTTCTTGAATTATAATCAATTTTACACTTATACCGTGCACTTTTCATACACTAAAACATCACTAAATTATTTCTACATATTTATTTTTTATTAATTATTGCAAAAATAGCTTTAATTCAACACTATAATTTTTACTGAATTTGATTTATTCTGACAATAACAAAAGGGTTTTATTTTGGCATATGACAAGTGTTACCATATCAACGTATTTTGCGAACGAACCTAAATAAATAAAAAAGAGAGTCTTCAATCAAAATACATAAACCATGATCGTGTAATGAGTGTTGTGAAAACTTTCAAGATTTCCTTTATATTATATAAACCTATGTGTTGGATCGACCAGGGTTATTTTTTTGAAGCGCCGTCGAAGGCCTCCACGGCAGAAAGGAGTTTGCAGGGAAACATTAATAATGTGCAAGAGGGTATAATAATTCCCTCTTTAACACTCAGTTTTCTTTTAACGGATGCCATTGCTGTTACTTTTGAAACACTTTGTACTTCATTTCCTCTTCTTCGTTTTGCAATTAATTTTGCATTTAACAAATTGAATTGAATTTTTTCAGTGTGGTTAGTGCGATTGTAAGATTGTCTTTTTTTTGTTTTATGGAATTGGAAAAATTGCTCTATCTACTATTTTTACTATGTCTTTATTTCCTGCATTTGGCGTATAATCTTTGTTTTTACTTATTGGTAATATGGTAACACTTCTTATTAGCCAAAATGCAACCCATTGTTTTGTCTGAATAAATCGAAGTGAATAAAAATTAAAATGTTGAATTAAAGCTACTTTTACAATAATTAATAAAAAATAAATATGTAGAAATAATTTAGTGATGTGTTAGTGTATGAAAAGTTTTCGGTATAAGTGCAAAATTTATAGTAATTCGAAAAATTACACATATAAAAGTGTTAATTTTCCAACTTAAAATGCAAATATTTTAAAAACACTAAGTTTGCGGCGTCAATATATATATATATTCGTGATCTGGAGAACCTCTACCCTCCCATACCCCTTTTACTCCAAAATTCGGGGGATGGTATTCTAAAGTTTACCTGTTTTCACTAATAAATCAAGTGAACTAAGCTTGTTTCCTGCCAATTGATCATGGTTCGTATCGTTTTCAATGGAAAATTGATACCCCGAAGTTGGAGATCACAAAACATTGCTTCAATTACATTTAAATTTCGCGTTTCTTTTTCTCTTTATTATTTAATATTTGTATTTGTGATCTTGCACGGCGATTACAAATGTCTCTGTTGAAACTTTTTTTTTCAGGATTAGAATCTGGTCGTTAGAATCTGGTCGTTCCAGTCTTTCTAGTTGATAAATGTCATAGCTACCCGATCCAGTCAACTGTTAAAGTCAGATAGGTGATTTACACTCTCAATTTTAAGTGACAGGAGAGTTGTACATCCCTTTATCCCTTTTTTATAATGTTATAAAAAACGCTAATTTTGAGACGCTCTCACATTGGAATAAGTTGGATATTCTTTTATCACTGGTACATGATCTCGTGGTGGAAGGTGGTTGAAGTAGCTGAAACTACCAGTTTATAGCCTACTGAAGAGATAACAAGCAATACGACGGACAACCATTAGCGATCCCGCAGCATAAATTTCGAAATCAGTGCGTTATTTGTGAGATTATATATTTTAGGGAATTTAACGTGTGTTTCTATCTTTTATTTTTTCACTTTTAACATTAAAAAATTAGTTATAAAATTCAAATTTCCAAACATATTGTAAATATTCGTTTGAAACTGAGCGCAATTGCCCCCATAAAAAGAATTTCAAAATGAAAACCAATACCGACTTAGGTAACAGCGAGTTGTTACGAACAAGAACACAACGAGTGTTGCCAGAGTACAAGCAACTCGGTGCCTTCCGTCTCTCGTCGTCACCCCCTCTCCAACAAGTTATATGCAAACATGTATTCAAATATGCATAATATAACAAAAAGATTTCAGAAAATTGTGAATAAGAATAAAAATCTAATGAAAAATATTTTATTGTACCGCTTATATGAAACGTAAAGCGATATGAAAGGGAATGTTGTCCGTGGGAAGTGGGGAAATTGTCCGGCAACTCGGGTCGCCCATGTTCAATGTGCAACACCAAAAGATAATTTCTCGATATTAAGCAACAAAAGTCTGCGTGTATGAACGCTGTATCATTAGCCGTATACGTAAGAAAGGTTTGAACGATCGTATGGACGCAAGAGTTTCGGTTAGTTTTCTCAATTCGGCCATAAGAAATTTCAACAGAAATATCTAGTAGCGGTCTTGAGTTATTATCATGATTTATCCGATAGTTGACTTACAGGGAGGATTCCATGGCAAAGATAACAGTTAATTGCATTAAGACACCGAAACATTTTTAACAGAAACTAGCAATTTGTGGAAAAGGAAGTGTCAAGGAAAGGAAAAGGATACCGAGATTTACTTTGCTAGCACTATTTATTTTCTTGATTGTATCAGTAGTCTGTTAATTACGTATGACTACTTTTATACTCTATTATTTTTGTATCGCATCTGTTTTTTACACACCGGCATCACCATCTATCATTTGTCATTGTACGAAAAAGAAAGTAAAGTAAAAAATATCGAGAATTTTTGTTCGTGTATTTGTTTTCATGGAGAAAAGTTTCTTCAGCAGATAAAACATAAGTTATACAAAATATATGTAATTTTGTAAAAGTTAATCAAGATTGAAATATATTGTCGTGTTTGATTTCTACGTAGCAAAGCCTAATTTTTGAGTTTTATGTTTGCCTTTTTTAATTCTACATATCAACATTTATAAGATTATTAGAAAGTATGTATGTGTGCTTATTATTATATATTTTTATTGTTATTATTAATAATAACAATAACGATAATAATATTATTATTATTGATATTGTGTGATAATAATAATATTATTATTAATATTATTACTATTGATATTATTATTATTATTATTATTATTATTGATGTTATTATTATTATTATTAATATTATTATTATTATTATTATTGATATTATTATTATTATTATTAATTTTATTATTATTGATATTATTATTATTATTAATATTATTATTGATATTATTATTATTTTTAATATTATTATTGATATTATTACTATTATTAAAGTTTATTTTTAATATGTATTCTTATGTTCTTTCTAAGGTTGCATTGAATTTATAAGAGATTAGCTGTCCTTTATGATGGCAGCAATTGACAAGGACAGCGATAATGACGAGGTTACAGATTTTCTAAATTCAAACACTAAATCTAATGCTGATCTCATAAATTCTGTAACTGAACTGAATTTACAAAACCAATTGCAAAATACTAAGACACAACATATATCTAATCAACAGCCTCCATATTCTGAGAGTCAAAATTATTGCATTCCTATTATAAACACTCCATTAGTTTTGGCCGCATATAATTCTTGTAATAATAACATGATCCCTACAATAAATGTAACGCCTCACAGTCCAGCATCAATAACAAAATATAATAATATTTTTGAGGATAGCCTTACACAACTTCAAAGTATAAGAGAGACTGTGGTACAGATGAAAAATTGCGGTGCCCACATGCATGATGGTTTTACTAGTTTCTGGCCAGTTCATGCGGCAATTCTAAGCGCATCTTTACCTGACTTAAATTCAGTAAGTAGTAACGCTAATGGAACATACGCTGTTGGACACTATGTTAGATGGATGCCACAACAACAGCAATATGTTCCTATGAATGAACGTCGCCGATCATGGACAACCATTGATGATCTTAATATTACAAACAAAAGCATCAGCTTATCAAGCTTAGATAGTGAAGAACCTGAAGCAATAAGTGCCACAGATCAGCGTCGGCGTTCTGCTAGAAACAGCACCGGAGGTAAGTTTTTAAATTAACTAATATGTATGTATTTTGATCATTAAGGGTATAAGTATTTGTAAATATTAATATTTTTAATAACTTGCATTTTTAAATTTATTAACTACATATATAAAAGTTCAATTATTTACTGTTGTTTGAGCAGCATCAATTATTCGCCTATTAGTAAGTGATATTAAGACTATAGTTTTTGAGCGGATACAAATTCAGCAGTTACTATTACACGTACCCGACTTTTAGTAACAAAATTAAAATTTTCTAAACAAAGACTATAGCTTTGAGCGGATACAAATTCGGCAGTTGCTATTACAGGACTCGACTTATTATAAAAAATTAAAAAAGTCTCGGTAAACATTTGTTAAATTAGAATTCCCCCACTATTCAAATGAAAAATGTTGTGGAAACAGGAGATCTGCTGCCCAAACAATTTGGGGAATATAGCAGAGTTGACAGTTATTGTCCGGATATAAATCCGGATTCGTAGACCCGATTTAAGTAATTATGTTGACGTCAAAATTTGTATTCTTTTAAAACTTAGTTATCTCGATTAATATATATACATAAAACTCATAATACAGAAATTTTTTCATCAATAACTACGTCCAAAACAAGATAACATGTAAAGGGTGTCATTGAGTTTGCGAATATTTCATTCGGATTATTAGAATGGTCAAAGCTAATATATTGAAGGTATTTATACTCAGAGAAGTAGAAAGCTAATTTACATTTTAGCTGTTATACAAAAAATAACTACTTTATTAAATTTAATGCCCCTTTAAAGCAAACACAAATGTGTAAAAAACGGATTGAATGCACATAACTATTTCATATATCTTATCAAATGTGTTGCGTCAAATCATTAGCACGAATCAAACAGTATTGACTTGAGTTTTTATTGATAAAATTCGACAGGTACTGAAAAAAAAACAGTATTTTTGTGAAATTTGGCCCTCATAAATTGACGTAAAAATTGTTAATAATTTGTTCAATATAATAGAATTGGTTTTCAAGATTATTTTGTTTCGTTCAAGCAATATAACTATATATTCTTCTAGTAACATGCAAAACTGTTTTGTTAGAGAAAAAACTTTCAATATATATAACCTAAAAGTATTGTGGCTAGTGAATGATTTACATGATTGAATGATTGCAGGCACTTTACACTCCCTTAGTGATAATTTATGTCCATATCAGAATTTTTGAGAATTCCGCCAACATCTATCTGTTTTAACTAAATAGGTTTATAGTATGGTGTAAGCAAATAATCACTAGTATGGTGGAAATTTCCGCTCTGCGCAATTTACACGTCATTGTTAGATTTTTTTCATATGGTTGCATTAATTTTCATTTATATTTATTATGTTCAATACATGTTCAATACATGTTCAATTATTTTTAGGCATATCAACACACTCCCTTAACGAGGCAGAGTTGGCTCGCGATTTTCAGCGAATTGCGGCAAAGCGCAATCTAACAACAGAAATACGTATTCCACTACAAAAAAGCATATCTACTTCATCAATAGTTGCAAAAGAAGAGATTAAATCCCATCATCTCTATGATAGCGAGGATGAAAACCAAAGCCTTTTGAGAGCCCATGTGAAAATTGAGGCTTACAATAATGTGGAGAAACGTCGAAAGCGCGGTTCACTTTTCTTTCGCAAAAAAAAGGATAAAAATAAAATTAAGTCTGGAGGTCAAACCGGAGTATGTGATTCATGTGGTATCAACATATCAACTTTAAATATTAAGGAACATCAAATGGAATGCAAAGGAAAAAAATCAGGTTTGAGTAGTGGTCAAAAATTGTTATTGGTGAGTGTAAAGAGGGGAGTAGATAAAACAGAAATTGGTCAAGACTATTATGATGGAGTTGATCAGACAGGAAATCATAACGACGATGCACCATTAATACGATCTGAATTTCTAAATGATCCTACGATCGAAGCCCAGGATCTCGGCGCAGATCCTATTCTTGGAATAGCAGCGGAGGAACATGATTCATGGTCACCCAGTGTTCCCAAGGACGTTCTAAAATCTCTCAAAGAAAAACAGATTAAAAGACAGGAGCATATTTATGAGTTTATTATGACAGAGAAACACCATTGCCAAACGCTACTCGTAATGCAAAAAGTTTTTGTTGAAAGTTTGGAACGTCACTTTCCCTCATTGAATATAAATAACATGTTCCCTCGTTTATCAGAATTAACTGAGTTGCATATAACTTTCTTGAAAAAATTAAGACAAAAGCAACGGGAGCAGTATGTTGTTGACAGTATATCTGATATATTGTTAGATTTTTTTTCATTGGAAAAAGCACAACACCTTCGATTAGCATATGGTGAATTTTGTGCTAATCATCGGACAGCATTGGAACATTTTAAGACGTGCATGACCAGTCGTGATCAAACGTTTGCTGAATGGTACAAACACTGTATAGCTAACCCGTTATTAAAGAAGAAAGGAATCCCAGAATGTATACTATTTGTTACACAGCGTCTTACTAAGTATCCTCTATTGATCGAACCCCTTCTTAAAAGTGGGCGGGAAGATAAATTGGAAGTGGATAAGCTTCAGCATGCCCTTAATTTAGTAAAAGCTTTGCTCATAGATGTTGATGCATGCGTTGCCGAAAAAGAGTTACGAGAGAGACAAATTGAAATTTTTAATCGCGTCGATCCAAAATCTTTTGCCATCTATAAAAATAAACCTTTTCGCAAATCGGACATTGGTGTTGAGTCACGTCGTCGTCTGAAATTCGAAGGTCTTGCAACTTTAATGCAAGGTCGTTCGAAGATGCAATTAGTTCTAGTTGTTGTACTTACTGACTGTCTATGCTTTCTTTGTGAAAATTCTGCTCATAATAAGTACACATTTTTTACACCAGAACATAAAGCGGGTGTAGTTCCATTACAAAAGTTGCTCATTCGTGAAAAAGCGGGAACAGAAGCTCGAGGTATTTATATAATTTCTTCAAATCCATCTTTTCCGGAAATGTATGAATTAAAAGTGCAGCAGCCTAAGGATAAGAATACTTGGATTCAATCAATACGGCAGGCCGTTCTAGAGTGTCCATCATCAGATGTTATAGAAACTGAAGATCTTACAGCTGAAGAAAAACTACGAATTGGTGTTAGTAAACGGGATCTTATTGATAAAATAAGGCAGAAAGATATTGATCATGCAATTCTATTGGAAGACAAAATTTATCTCCAATTGAATTTATTAAAAGAACAAAAGCATTTTTTTGAATTTACTGCAACATCTGGACAAAATAATAGTTGTACAACTGATGGCGGTAATGGTGGATACATTAATGGAAGCCCAGCAAACGCTTCGAATTTCCTTGCTACATTTGGTTCATACAAGGATTTAGTTGGCGTGGATTGTAATACGACTGAGTTGTGGAAATACGTGTTGAATATGGTGCAAAGTATTAGTCAGCTAGCTGCTATGGTGTATACGGCATCTACTGGTTTGCCAGTGTCGCGTTCAGTAAGTTCAGTAGGGGAAAAACAAAGTGATAATTATGCATCACCTACACTGCCAAAACGTGCAGAAACGTTTGCTGGTTTTGACGAAAAACGTGGTAAAGGTAGTTTTCCGTTTCGAGACGTGTCAAGAATGCCAGCATTACAAACTTTAACACCACGACTACAAGAACTGGAAGAGAGGCGCGATCCCAAATCTGGTTCATCAGTGGTCACATTGAAAACACAATCCATAACAAGGGACACACAATTCTCAACGACACTGGAAACTGAAGATATTGCAATCAAAGACCATAATTATGCCGCATTGCAAATATCACATCATCTCCATACTCTGTTATGTATAGTGTCACAACAGATGACGGTCATACAAAACTTGCAATTGCAATTGGCATTGTATCGGGAAAGTCCACGTGTCGCTTATACCCATAATGACCAATTAGAAGAATTACGAAATCTGCAGGACAAATTGCAGGACGAGAAAACTGCTTGGTTGCGTCGAAAAGAGCAACAGGAACAAGAATTAGATGAAAAACATGCACAGCAAATTAAAATTCAAGAACAAATCAAAGCTGAACAAGAAGATATCAAGCAACAACGGGAACAACTTTATCGTAAAATGGAATTACTCTCAAATCAAGGATTACTACTGTCGCCCAATACTCCTCTGTTGATCAATAGTTCATCATTGGCAACAACATCTTCTGGTGATGATGCATACGATAGTCACGAAGGAGGACATTTACAAAGCGATGTGACCACAACAACCATCTTAGCACAGAGTACTGTTGATCGACGAAAAGATAAATGGCGTACAGCCTCGACGATTTCTAAAAATCCACCTGTTAATTTGATAAGTGCCACCAACGCACCAAAAATAAACAAGACTTGTATTAAACAAAAAATTCCTATGAAGTTATCTTCGCTTTCCACGAGCACATCCCTAAGTAGTCCTATCTGCGGCAGTAGCAAAATTGACAAATCTGCCAGTTTTAATGCAAGTGCATTACAACAAGGCGGCTGCACGCAGATGCTGCCGCTCAAGTTGGCTGATAAACGTTCTACTAACAATTTTAATGCCACACAATCGATGTCCCAAATCGTTCCACAGCATGCGCGCACTGGCAGTTCACCAGCAGTTATTCAACACCCTAATACGAGAACAACAACGTCACCTCTTCCTTCAACTGTGGGCATGAGTCGTACAGATTCCTCATCGACTTTAAGTTTTGGCCAGCGACAGATCAACACAGCTACGCCTACTTTCTCGCGCAATTCTCAAGCAATGTCAGCAGTAGAAAGCAATAGTTTGTCGTCAATTGGAACCAGCAAATTAAACCGCCACAACAAAAATAACAATGCAAAACCAGATGAAGAAGAAATTTATTTTTGACACTCATTTTCGCCAGAAGTTGAGATATAAATTCGACACTAATATAATTATTTATATTATTATTTCAGATAGTAAATTGCAAGAAAACATTCCATTGCCCCTGCTCAAAAACAAAATATAAGACTCATGATAGCTTTTAAGACAATGTGTGTATTATTCATATGTAGTTAACAAATAGCTTATGTGTTTACCTTCTGATATGTATATAGAATGTTTCTGTTCCCAATATCTGTGTTATAAGTATTGGTCCGATTAAAAATATTACATTGGAATTCGTTTTTGTGAAATAGTTGAATTCGTTTTGAGTAATAAAGACATAGACAGAACTAAAAATCAATAAATTATATAATTAAAAACGTATGCAACAATATTTTCATAAATCAGTAATATTATCATTTGATAAATAATATAAATTGTTCCGTAATTTTACATATGTAATTATGTATGTATGTGTTGTTGGTATTTATGTCTATAATAAACTTTTGATTCGGTATAACTACTGATTGTAATAAAATCGAATATGTTTAATTTTTTAGATTTATCGAATTAAAATTCTACGTGGGATAAGAAGCCAGTATGCGAAGATGTTAGTTTTATGCAATTACATCTCTTGTCAGGGGAGTGGGGTTTTTAACTCTCGTATTTGTTGTTGAGTTTTTGGTGATTTGAATAGTACAATATGGTGTTTAACGGTCACTGTTTTAAATTAGGAATGATATTTATCGTATTTGGGTCTTGTGAGCATATTTCAAAAATTTTTATGGCGATGTTGAACCTTTTCAAGCCTTTAAATTATTTCTTAAGCCAAAAATTTACTAGCAGGTTGCAAGTTGGACGTGTTTTCTGTGGTTGGTGTTGTATGGTGTTGTATGGTGTTGTATGGTATTTTATACTTTGATGACTGAATAAAGTATTCGATATCCCACTAAATGGCACTAAGTTCAGCATGAGTATGACTGCTAATTTGGGTATTATTTTGAAGTAATTACTTCACCATGTTGTTTAGGTTTTGTGGAGATAGATGGAATTCAAATAGTAACTTGATTATATGTTTTTGGATAAATTTATAAAAATGACACATGCTTGATTGTGTGGAATCTACGGATTGACATACTTACGTATGTATGTTGAGGATCATTTATTACATATGATAAATTTTTTTCTCATACCAGTTGTGTAAATTTCAAAAGATTTCTAATGTCGCTTAAACCTTCATTTTTCACCATCATAAAAATGTTCAATAAAGTAATCGTAACATTAACAATAACCCTCATTGTTAAATGTTTATCAACCTATAAAATGCCAAATTATTCGAATTCACACTTATTCGAGGAGCAATTCTTTACTCTAAGTATTTGGTGTTCCTTTTACGTAAAACACAGGACCGAAATTTCACTTTTGTAATCTTTTTTCTTTTTATTGCATGAATACAAGCGAATGCGAATTATCCAAAAATATATTTAACAGCTAAGTAAAGTAAGTAAAGGCTAGGGTCGGGTTCAACCGAACATTACATATATTTATATAAAATAATACGTTTATTTACACTCCTATTGCGGAAGGTCACTGGCAAATAGTTGCCGGTATACTTTCGTTAGATGCTATAATAGAATTTTATTTTACGGAAGACTACTGTGGTAGTCAGCCAAGCCAGTGTACTTGAAAACACAACAATCCTGAGTTTGCATTTGTGGGAAGCCCTTATCAAAGTATTTGGCAGCATTGCTCTAATTTGTAATACAAATCGCAAAGTGCAACATAAAGAAATGGGAAACAAATGGCGTTCCTTAGAATTTAAACTCGTTTGGAAGATTTGAATTAATTTGTACGTTCGTCAAGAAAATACTAAATTGATGTGCGTTAAATGACTGCTTTTCTAATTGATCAATATTTGCATTTCTAAAGAATCTGAAAAATTATTTATTAACTATCAATTTAAAAGAATTCAGCATTTAGGTACAAGTATTACGACTATAAATATTAGTTTAATCATATTAATGCATCAATAGACAATGCAAATTCTTATAAAATATTTCACAACAAAAAAGTGCAAAAGTAAATATTACTTGAAAATTCATAAAGCGTTCAAAGAGCAACGACTTTTTTGAAGATCAATTTTGGTAGATTATTTAATTCAAGATATTCAATGTATTAAAATTCAAAAATTCTCAAAATAGTGTATTCAACTGCTTAAGATCAGTTTCCCGATTTTAACATTTCTGCACACTATAACAAGGGTTGATAATAATCGATAATATACACAAAGTGTCGATTTCCGACTCAATTGCCTCCGGTGGGTAATCGATATACACTCATAATGTAAATTTAGTATACTGTTGTCGAACGGCAACTATACTCGCGCATTATAGATACGTAATGGGGGTGTTAATTTTGTTATGATAGTTTACATTCTAACTAAAATACATATATGGTAAAAATTCAACTAGAATAATTAAAATAATAATATTATATGATTGTGGCTAGGTAAACTACTGAACTGATTTTATAAATTTTTAGTACTTGACCACATCATATCGGAGAAACATGCTTACTTAATGTCATTATTTCATTTCGGGATAAAGTCAACCATATTTATGAAGGTTATCGTATTCCGTATCTGGAGCTTGAAGAGATTTACGCAAGCGTCGGCAACCTGCGACTCGCGAGTCACATGTGGCTCCCTGGAAGTGAAACTGCGGATCTTTAGTTTCAAACGCAAATATTGTTTACATTTACATTCCGAATGGATTAACGAGCATTAGGCACCGATTTTATCTCTCAGCCACTTGTACTTGCTTTGCATCGTACCCCTTCCGACCGTCAGAAAGGTTTTAAAAATCCATAAATATTCGTCGAAAATAGCCAGGAAGAAACATTTGCTCTTTTCACTGAATATTGAAACTCATATGAACTTTTTGATTGCCTATGTCAAAAGTCAGCAGAGCATTGAGATGATATTATATTTTGTGACAAACCTAACATTTTGATGTACTACCACGATGGACCAAGCAGGATTTGGGGAAAACCCAATACAGTTACAACAAAATATTATACCCAGTCGTAAAGTTTGACAAGCTCTGTTAGGATTTGGGGATGTCTCTTCAAAAGATGTTGGTGTTCTGTGTTTTTTCTATGATGTGATGACGAAGACATTTTAAAAAAGAAATTGGCCAGAAGCGTAATTAAGTTTAGGTTTGTTGATCCCTGCGAATCAAGAAATAACTGAAGAAATTAAAATTCGTGGTATTTTTTGAATAAAAAGAGTGGCTAAAAGGAGCCCAACAAATAAAACATATTTAACCAATCCTATTCAGTGGAGATTGGAACCTAATACCTCTGGGTTATGACCAGGAAAACTTAATTCCCTCAATGATACGACATCTAGGTGATTGCATCAATCCAAATGGCCGATATACTAAATATTAAGTCAAAATTAGCATTGTAGTTTTAAACAAAAAAAGATGTTTGGATTTTGCAACGAATTAATAGACAGCAAAATATTTGAGTGTTTGTTTTTTTGTGTGTTTTTTCAGTTTATGTTTCGACTTCAGACATTTTTTTGCCTTAGATTTAAGATACATTCACCCATAGTATTGTCAAACAAAAAACTGAAAATATTTATTTCTGTTTCTAAAAACTAAGCCTAAAACTGACCTTTTTTGTTGTTTTTCGTTTTGTAAAGAGTTAATGGACAAACTATACATACATTCTTTTTTATTTATTTACGAACGAAATTGATCTTAAAAAATCTTTGCTCTTTAAGTATGAAAATTTCAAATAATATTATATTTACTTTCATACGTTTTTTGCTTTGAAATACCTTTTAAGAATTCACGTTGTGTTTTGATGTATGTATTAATTTGACTAACTATTTATATTTGTTGTAAATGTGTCTGAACGCTGCATTTTTATAAGTTTATATTAAATAATTTTCCTTCCTTTAAAATTATTCAACTTGAAAAACTCAGGCATTTAACGCACATGAATTTAGTAATTTCACGACGAATGTAAATTATTAATTCAAATGTACTAAACATATATTTTAAATTTAAGTTTAAAATTCAGTGAATTAAACTTACGTGGGCGGCCAGAACGTTCACAGCTCTGGGGGCAACACATCTTTAAAGCACTTGATCATGCTTCGAATGGTAAAACTACTTAGCTTCATTATTATATTTTACTAATTTTTCACAGCTTTTACTGGCAGAATGTAGACTTAAAATAATTTTACGCTGTTCTGCTGTCGTTTGCAGTCGTCTCTTTCGTCTCATTTTATTGAATTGTGGTAATTAATGCACGTTACATAGGACAATATTTCATATGAAAGTTAACGGTTTCTATTATGTTGTACAGCATCATCTAGTCATTTAACATTGTCAGGTTCTTATTTTGGTTTGCGAAATCATCCTAAAAATAATAATTAGGCCAAAAACTTTGTCCACTGACAAATATAAGTTTCTTCCGTTTCCGTTCCATTCCGGAGACGAATAAGTTCTCTTATTATGAAGCTTGATTATTACGAAGTGTAGTGCGGTGTCTGAGAAAACATGTGTAATATCTTTCCGTGGATATGGAAACCATGAAGAAATTTTAAAATCTGTTTGTCTGCCAATTACTGATGGCAACCATTGTCCTGGGAATAATTATAACGGTTTCTTACTATATCAGCAATCTCCGCAAAGAAAATCCAATGCATTAGCTCCAATTCTTTCGTCTCAATAAATGACCCACCTTCGGGGGACCCTCCAGAGAGTTATAAAAAATATACAAACAATTAAAACAAATCAAGGCTTGAAGAGCCATTTAACTAAAATAACTAATTTCCTTTGGAATTGTTTTGATTGTGGGGGAATTAACAACCTTGATGAATTTTTTATAAATATATAATATAGGAAGATTTAATAAAAATGGCTAACGGGGACGCTTTGACCATGGATCGAATTACGCAACTGATCACGGATAGTAGTAACAAAACACTGATAGAGGAAGTCGACGGGTTGAGGGCACAAGTTTACGTAGAAACTCATAGGGCCACGGATTATGTAGCGGAAACTGTAAATGAGAATATTCCGTGCCAAGAATCTTTCGATGTGGTTAGATCAATACCTGAATTTTCGGGGAAGATTAACGCCTATGTTAATTGGAGGGAAGCAGCTCAGAACGCTATGAGCCTATATGTCAGGGGAGGTAGACGGTACTTCGCGGCCCTTACTATCTTGTGTAATAAAATTACCCTTGATGTAAATGACACATTAACTAACCATGGTAATGTGTTGAACTTCAACGCAATTATCGCTCGTCTGGATTTTGTATATTCGGACAAAAGTCCGATCCACATTATATAATAGGAACTGAGTGTTCTGCAACAAGGCTCAATGTTGGTCATCGAGTACTATAACGAGGTCAACAAAAAGTTGATTGACCCATGGTAGTACCACGGCAATAACTGAAGAACTAAATAAAAATTATATAATAAAAAAAAATAAAATTTTTATAACTGGACTTAACCGTTGAGGGATATCATATTTTCTCTCAGTCCTCAGGACTTGCCAGACGTATTGGCCAAGGCTCAATAATTTGAGTCGAATAACCTCTTAGGATAAAACAAAATTATCCCAATAAAAATTTACTGTCCCCCAACGAAACAATATGCCGAAACCCGAACCTATGGACATAGATCCATCTGTTTCTAGAATGTATAGAAGGGATTTCAAGGCTAAGCCTCAACAAAATTGTGGCTTCAGGTATCAAAATGTTGGAACACAAATGGCCAGCACAAGCGCTCAAGCTAATAAGGGACAACAAAATAGGGGTTTTTCTAATCAAAACCTTAGACAAATAACAAATAATATAAACACTCAAACCCTCAACGCTCAAGGAGTAAAGCGGCCAAGAGGAAGTAATGACAGCTTCCGTCCGCAGGAAAAGACATAAAAAATAAATAACATAAGTGAAAGCCATTATTTAGCGAAAAGGGGACGAACTCCTCTATCTCAGACTCTACGATGACAAACTAAATAAAAATCTTAGTGCTCTTGTCCAAAAAGGGGTCACCTCTTGCTATATTAAGCCTGAGATCTATAATAATAGGAACGAAATAGCTGTTTGCAAACGTATAAAAACGGTAATGGTTGTTTCATCATTAAATACTACCACATAATAACTTTATTTGGGGTCGAAGGATTTTTCTATGAAACAGAAGTTTTCAAACCTGATCTCATTTTAGAATACAATTTCCTTACAAAAATTGAGGCACATATCGATGTGTCCAATCGAAAAATTAATTATACGTTAAAAAACAGTATCGAAAACACATTTCACATTTTTCAAAAATTTTTTTCAAAACAAAAATGGGGAGAATTTAAATCCCAAGAACAGAAAGCTTCCATACAATCAGCCGAAAGAAATATTGGCGTCAATAAAAAAGTTAATATCAAGGAACAAAATAATATTAAGCTTCCATGCAACTAACCGAGAGAAATATCGGAACAAATAAAAAAACTAATACTAAGGAACAGAAAGTTTCCGTACACCCGGCGATAAAAATATCGACAAAAATGAAAAAAAAACAAACACAAAGGAACACACAAGAATAAAGGAACACAAAAGAACATAAAGTTTTCATCGAACAAAACGATGAAAATACTGGCATAAATAAAATATTTAAGGAACATAAAGCTTTCGCAAAACTAGCTGAAGATTTTATCAGCAACATGAATGATGACTGTTCGATAATTGGCGAAAGAAGTTCGAAAATGTCAATTAATGCTTACCAATATTCTGTAAAAAATTTCGAGACCACACATAGCGAAAATCAGGCCGAAGAATTAACTGAACTCAAGACAGAAAATAAAGAAAAAAATTATCCAAACGCATTCTGGTATTAACACAGGGAGAAAAGTGAGGATCCGACATGGAACAGACAATATCTAGATCCCTTATCTGTAAATTCGTTTTTTAATGAGGAAATTAACAAAGTGATCCACGAAAATACCGTAAGGCTTAGTAAGAGTCGGTATAATTCGTCAATTTGGGTGGTACCGAAAAAGGATACAAATGGCGCACCAAAATTGAGAATGGTTATTGATTATAAAAATATAAATGAGCATACCATTTTCGATGGTCATCCGGTTCCGGATATCAGTATAACCGTATCTAATTGGGGAAAGCAATATATCTTTCAAACATTGACTTGGAGTCAGGCGTCCACCAGATTCTAATGTCAAAAAAGTATGTAGAAACAAATAAAAAAGGGCTAAGTTCGGATGTAACCGAACATTTCATACTCTCGCAATGTGCAAGGATCAGAGGTGGGGAAATGTTTTCAGGTGCTGGCATATCTATATATTAAAAAATGTTGTGGAAGAATTCAACATTCATTTTCCGACGAAATTGTCAATGGATTGCAATAACATTTGGTATCTTATTAACTTATATTACAGGCCATACTTATATTCATTCTTATATTTTGCTTCGTGTCAGAGATATTTATATTAAAATCTACCAAATTAACTCAAATAAGATATACGCGATATGAACTCACCCAAAGTGGTTTAATAAATATATTATTGTAGATACATGAGGAAAAAGTCAACCAGAGAAAAGGAAATCATTGTATTAGGAATAAGCGGCTCAGCCCATTGTCTAGATCGTTTTCTTTCATATTTAGCGCGAATTCACATTGTGTTTAAGAAAACATATCCACTTAATTTTCTTAAAATATCACACATATTGATCAACATAAACGGTTAAAAGTCAGATGGAAAGTCGGGAATTCTTATATCGGGCATTTTTGGGATAGAGGAAGATCTGCACTGATCACATTAACTCTTTTTGTTTAGGGAACATGTTTTCACCCAATTTTGTGAAGGTACGAGTAACTCACAGTGACCCACATATTCGACATAAAGTCTGCTAGAATAGCGAAAATCATTATATATAGTATATGGAGGTGGGATAATTCGTAGACCGATTTCACACATTTTCGGCATTAAACTATGGTATATCCAATATTACACGTATATACACGTTATAAAAATATATGGTATAAAGTCTACCCAGAGGTTGGAAATCCGTATATTAGGTACATAGGGGCTAGGGGAAGTGCTAACCCGATTTTATGCATTTTAAGCACATAGACACACGGTTATCAGATAGGATGCTCTCTGAATTTCAAAGAAGATTGAAAATCCTTATATTGAGTATATGGGGGCTAGGGGAAGTGTTTACCCGATTTTCCCCATTGTTGACACAAAAGCACACTTTTATCATGGAAAGATAATCATCGCATCTCATAACGATATCTTACAGATTTACCAAAATATATGGTATAAAGTCTACCCAGAGGTAGAAAAACCTTTTATTTGGTACATGGGGGCTAGGGGAAGTGCCTACCCAATTTTATCCATTTTGAGCACATGGGCACAATGTTACCAGAATATAGAATATAGTGACCGTTATATATGGTATAAAGTCTACAGGAAGGTTGAAAATCCATATATTAAATATATGGGGGCTAGAGGAAGCGTTTGCCTGATTTTCCTCTTTTTGACACAAAAGCACATTATTATCAGAGAAAGAAATCCTCGAATTTAATTACGATATTTTACAGAATTACTGAAATATATGGTATAAAGTCTACCGGAAGATTGAAAATACGTATATTAAGTATATGGGGACTAGGAGGACTAGGGGAAGTACTTACCCGATTTTACCCATTTGTAAAAAAAGATAATAAAACATAAAAAATAAAGATAATTAAAGATAATCCTCCAATTTCTTTGCAATGACTTGCAGATTTCCCGATATTTCCGGTAATTCGTCTAATTTTTCGTCTATTATTACGCATGAGATGGCATATCTTCAACGTACTATTCGTGAAAAGCTTTATTCCAATATCTTCATTGATGCTCGATTTATCTACTTTAAAGTGAAAGGATCAGATGAAACTTAAAATTGAGCTATATGAGAAGTAGGCGTGGGTTTTATCCGATTTCGTCCATTTATACAAAGTGACACAAGAACGCAAAAATAATGTCACACACCAAAGTTTGTTGAAATCGGTTAAGGCGTTCTTGAGATATGTGGTTTCTCCACAAAGTGGACCGTGCCATCATCACCAAAACTTTACACAGATTCCTATGCGACTCTTCCGTATCATATTTGTTGCAAGATTTAATGTTTCTGACGTGTTCCTTCAGCGAGTTAACGCACCTTTTGTAGCTTTCAACAGAACCTTTGTATGGGAGGTGGGAGTGGTTATTATCCAATTTCACTCATTTTCTCAGTATATAAAGAGATGCTAGAAGAACTTACTCGGAGCAAGCTTGCTTGATATAGCTGTAACGGTTTCCGATATATATATATTAAACCTATTGGGAGACGGGACCATGCCCAATTTTACAAAATTTTTTGAACACAGATGCTCCACCATACTAGGATCCTCTGTATGAAATAACACGTTTATATCTTAATTTGCTGCTTAGTTATAGCACTGTATCTGTTTTCGATCAATGGCATTTTGTGGACGTGGAAGATGTTCAATTACACCCATCTGCAATACCAACCGTCTTACGGTGACAAAGAACACGTGTGCCAAGTGTCATCAAAATATCTTAATTTTTACTCAAGTTATCACTTGCACGGGCGGACAGACGGACAGTCAATCGGAATTCAAGTCGTCTCGTCATCCCGATCATTCAGATATATCTCTATATCTAGCTCGATTAGTTCTAGGTATTATAAACAACCGTTAGATGAACAAAACCAATATACTCTGTAGCGACATGTTGTGAGAGTATAAAAACGACCTTTCCTGTCAATAATGGTAAGTATGAATTTCTGAGAGTGCCATTCGGTATAAAAAATTACCTAAAATTTTTCAAAGAGCAATTGTTGACATATTACGCAAACATATCTGAAAAACATATATATGGACGACATCATTATCTTTTCGGAAAACATTACACAACACTCAAAAGACTTGGAAACAATTACTTAATTGAGAAACGTCGTTATAAAATTTCACGGAAAAATCAAAAAATTTTAAGATAGAAATAGAGTTCCTGGGTTATGTAGTAGCCCAAAATGTTATCAAAACAGACCCCAATAAAATTAAATAAATTTTGAACTATACAATACCAGAAAATTTACGGGAACTAAGAGGTTTCTTGAGAATTGCAGGGTACTAGCGCAATTTTGTTATGCTGTGATAGCCAAACTTTTTACGGGATACCTATCGCGTGAAAATGGTAGAATTTCGATGAATATGTCAAAAAAATTTGAAATAACTTTAGATGAGGAAGGATTTCTGCCTTCAAAAAATCAAAGAAATACTTGACGTCAGAGATGGAATTGACGCAGCCTGATTATTCTAAAATATTTGTACTAACTACTGACGAGTTTAATGTTGCAATTGGTGTGGTATTATCGCAACCAATTACCTTCATTCCAAAAACTCTTGATAAAGCAGTTAGAAATTGCGCAACCAATGACAGGGAGCTATACGCCATTGTTTGGGCATTAAAAAATTTATGAAATTATCTACAATATATCAACTAGACATACATGCCGACACACAACCGATACACAAAGACCTGTGAATCATGAGTTGATCGAAACTTTTAGAAATAAAATGCGCTTAATAGAATATGATACTGTAGAGAATTTATTGACAATTTCGAAGGAATTTATTCAGCCAAGATTAGTGACAGCGATTCATTGCAATGTGGAAGGCATGCATGAAGTCCAAGGAGCTCTGAAACAAAATTTTCAAAATAACATTGTCTATGCAAGAGTTTTTCCAATGGATATTATTAATAGGGAGGATAAGTCCGGAATAATAGAACAAACCCCTAATAGAGCTCATCGAAGCTAAAACGAAAATATTAAGCAAGTAGAAAATTTGTCTTATTGGCCTGAAAAGAGAAAAAGAATGAAGGATTTCATTCGAAACTGTACGATATGCAACAAAAATAAATACGATTGACATCCTAAAAAAGTCCCAATAGACAAAACTCCAATCCCAGAAAAAGAAGGGAACCTCTCTATTTAGACGTTTTCTACGTACAAAAATTAAAATTTATCACGTAGACGCTTATTAAAATTTTTTGCTATTAAAACATATTTAAAGCAGGTCAAATATCGAAGAAAAGGTTTTAGAATTGCTTCAAACCTTTGCAGAAGTAAAGTGAATTACTTTGAACTATGAACCATGCTTTACCACATCGAAATTTAAGTCCTTAATGCAAAGGTTAAACATCGATATTTACTTTTGTAATTGATGCCATCATAGCACAACCAATGGACAAATGGAAAGAGAAAGAGAGAACAATTGAAATAGTTAGATGTATAAAAGAAGAATACAAATATAGTCAGCAATTTAGAAACAATACTTAGAGCTGGGCAACAATACAATACAATAATACATTCGGTAATGAATTTTATACCAAACGAAGTCCTCTATAATAAGCTGAACCATGAAAATTTGACTGCAACCCTAAAGCAATCGCAGGAGAAAATTCTGTTTCATAATAAACATTGAACTGATAAAAAATATTATCCTGGGCAGATTATTTATGAGGAAATAATAAAGGAAATAAATTAAAACCTAGGTATAAGAAACGGTAAGTTAAGGGAAACTTAGAGAGTGAGAAAATAATAAATAATAGAAATATAATTGTGCATAAAGATAATATCAAATCATAATTTCTTATAGGTTTTCAATATGATCTTTTTGCTTTTTGCAATACTAACTGGCTTAGCGGCAGCCGACGTTATAGATGATCCCCAACAGGACTACGTACTTATTGGAAATGGAGACGTTTCTATTTATGAAGAATATGGAGACATATTTCATATTAATAATTTGTCGTATTTTGAATATATAATAACAAAAGAAAAAAAGGAATTTTTATAGCAGTGTCCGTTATCGCATATATAATTATGATAACCAATTATTACAATAATTAGCACTCAAGAAACGGAATCAGAAATTTTAATGACTGAAATTAGGACAATTAAAATAAAATCAAGTTAGACAAAAAAGGGAATAAATAAATTAGGAATACTTTGGAAATTGATAGTGGGAACTGCAGTCAGTTAGAACTTCATAGAAATTAATGATAATTTGGATGATCTAATAATAAACAATTTACTACAAATTTGGAAATTACTAAAGTATTAACAGAATTAACTGATATTGTAAACAATTTTAAAGGTGATACCACAACCAGAACAATAAGAAAGAAAAGAAATCAATACATTATACATGAATCACAAAATATGAAAAATACAATAAGATGTTTTTAAATCCAACTATTTTACATTTTGAAGAACTATTTAAAAATATAACATATTACAAGCATGGTATGATTACAATTAGAGATTTAATAGACATCTCAAGCTTTAAAATAGCCAAAAAGGCGACATAATTGCACTTTATATACAACATCCAAAAATAGAATTAATTATTTATTAAATTAACAATTGTTAAATTATTGTTTAACCGTTAACAATTGATAATTATAAATAATTGTTAAAAAACAAATACATAAATTAACCCAAAATAACAGTGACTCGGAGACGATTCATCTTAGGAGTGGGAGTTAACGGCAAACTCCACACACTAGCTTTACCATAACTGTAAATAAAATTTTATCTTTCGCACTCAGAAATTATGCAATCCTAACTAACGCTTTATTTATTAAAGGAGTCGATATGTTTCTTCCATTCTCCATCAAAATAATATTGATGGCCCTCACAAGAAGGCATATAAATAATTGTAAACAGAAAGGGAACGCTTAACGTTCTGCAGTACAAATGCTGAATAGCATAAAATGTAAATAACATTTTCTTTGTTCCAAATAAACTCACAAGCTGATGCAACGCTTCAGCTTCATTATAAAATATCTGTAAGTAAATAATAATTAAGTGCAAAAATATTACCAATTTACGAATAAAGCTTTGATTTTGAATTAAAAATCCTACGGAACAACCCGTGTTTTTCTTTAATCCGCACCTACGAGGATTTAAAAAATATTTTTTTAACAATTCCAAACTTATATGTTTGTATCTTAATTTATTGCTTATTAGGTTTTCTTTTGTAGGTTTGTAGGTTTTCTATTGACGGCCTTTCGTGGGCGTGGCAGTAGTCCGATAACGCCCATTTGCAGAACTGGCCTTCTAATGGTGACAAACAACACATGTACCAAGTGTCATCAAGATATCTTAATTTTTACTCAAGCTATCAACATGTTGCAAGTGTATAAAAAAATGTTGCGGAAGGCTTCAACATTTATTATTCGATAAAATTTTGAAAGGATTGCAATCATGATTGGCATTATATTAACTTTAACTTAAGGTCATTTAGTCATAAAGCCAATCTAACTACGACAAATCATCTATAATCATGATATTAGTGCTGTGGGAAGGCACAACAGCCATACTTTTTGTTACCGAATGACATACGATACCATTGTTCGAAATTTATTTATGTAATTTTGTTGAGACATCTTCCATGGAGATATTTGCGATATAAACTCCCCAAAAGAACGAAATTTAACATGCTGTGTAAGTGAGGAAAAAGTCAATCAGAGGAACGTAAATCATTTCATTAGAGATATTAGAGATAGGTTTAGACCAAGGTCTACACCGATTTCAATCGGCACTAAACCATAATATGGTAAAGAAAGCACTTATTTCCTTTAAAATATCACTTATATTGACTTATATAAACGATTTAAGGTCAGCTGGAAGTCGCAAATCAGCACATCGCGTATAGGCTAGGGGAAGGTCTGAGGAGATAACATTTATTTTGGGCATTAAACTAAAGTATGCTCAAGCACATATTTCCACAATTTGACCGACATATTCACCACAGAGTCCCCTAGATAACGATAATCATTATATGTATCATATCGATTTCACTCATCTTTGCTTCCAAACTGTAGCTTATTCAAGATAATACGTAAATTTAATTTTGATAAGATATCTCACATACAGGATATAAAGCCTACCGGAATTTTGAAAATGATCACACATATTTGACATATGGAGTTAAGGGGAAGTATTAGCCCGATTTATTGAATTTTTGGCATCAGGACACTTTATGACCAAGAAAAGACGTTGTCATTAAGAAATCTCGCAGGTTCACCGATATATACGGTATAAAGTCAATCGGAAGTTCGAAATTTTTTATTCTAGGTGTTTTGGAGCTAAGGGAAGTATTGCCCCGATTTTACCCATTTTCGACACAAAGGCACATTATTACCAGAGATAATTTCAATAACATATCTCGCAAATTTACCTATATTTTCGGAAAAAGTCACCCACAGGCACTGGGTCCACATGTTCAGTATATGGGGTTTATGGCATAGGCGTTTTTATGGTGTGGAAATGGGTGAAATCGGATTAAAACCACGCAGACTCCCCATATTACAGTTTTATTGAAAACTACTGAAATTGCGTTAATCCGTTGAAAAGCCATATTCCGATTTCGACAATTTTTAGATGTGATACCTTATACCATTCCTTAAGGCGGTATTTGTGCAAAGTTTTTATGAGATGTCGTAAGTAGTTCTTGTTTTTTATACTGTAAAGTGAAAGATTCAGATGGAATTTAAACTTCTCATGTATGGGAAGTTGGCGTGGTTGTGGACCTATTTAGCCCATTTTCACACGGTAGTATAAAAATATCAAAGTAATGCTATGCACTAGGTTAAGTTGAAATTGGTTCAGTAGTTCCTCAGATATGGGATTTCACTAAAAAGTGAGTGGTGTCGCTCCCATTATTAAATTTTTGTACGGATTTCTATGTAACCTTTCTGAACATTTCCCACTTTTTCAATATTTTTAAACTATAGACGCCAATACTGCGATTCTCTATAACAAATTACAGGTTTCTATCGTAATTTATTGCTTAGTTATAACACTTTGCAAGTTTTCCTTTAGCGGCATTTTGCTGGCCTGGCAACAGTCCGATTACGCCCATATTAGTTAAAATAATAATTATAAGTGTAACTACCTATAAATTGATATTTTATAAACATATTTTCGAACTCTGAGGATCAAAGTAGGTATGTATTTGCAGTTTTAGATTGTTTATATGTTTGACTATTTTAATTAATTTCGGCATAGGTTGGCATAACAAATTTACTCGCAAATTAAGTATCGAATTGAAGGAAACAGCTAAAATGTGCAGATTGCGCCATGATAAATATGTTTTGACAAGTTCGTTCGTGCCAGCCGGAAGTCGAACACAGTTGCGACGAAATTATGTACGTGAGAGAGTGAGACAAATAGTGTTTCGTGTCTAAATTACTTATTATTAATAATTAAATTATAAGAGAACTATTTATTTTGTTTAGTTAAGTATTTTTAATTGGGAAATACCGTTGCAGAATTTTTTAAGAAAATTATATATCATTATGTTCACCTTCTCGTATGTATTTATTGAGGTATAATAGGTACATAGGAAATAAATCCAAAACTTGTCATCTGTTGTTTTGGATACCTTAATAATAATAAAAGAAAACTCTTTATTATAGCTTCGCCGCAAGTATGACATCTGCAAAAACAAAGAACTGGAGAAGAGCATCGAGAGTTCAATCCGGATTGGACGGAGTCGTTCGCTTTCGTATGTAACTCAGATGGCCTTCCGACTTGTCTAATTTGCCACGCAAAACTTGCACACAATAAGAAATCAACTTTAAAGAAACACTTCAATAAAAAACATACTCGGTTTGCTAGTAAATATCCAGCTGGCGAAAAATGGAAAAAGCTGCCGACGGGCGGGAAGTTACTTGTTAAGGAACCGGACGCAATCTACAAGTAATGTTAATCTAGCAAGCTTCGCAGTATCACTAGAAATTGCAGAAAAAGGAAAACTATTCACAGGCGGTGAGTACGACAAATATAGCTTCATACGTGCATCTGCAGAACTGTTTGGTGATTACAAAAACAAATCAGAAATCTTGAAAAAAATCAAAGATTTGTCATTATCGGCTAAACCAATACATAAAAGACACGGTAAAAATTGCCATGTTTATAAGGGACAAACTCTCGCTCTCGGGACAAACTAGAGGGGAATATATAGCGAATGCCGGGCAAAATGCCTTAAAAATAATAAGATCGACGTAAAAAAAACCGTTTCAAAAGCAACCAATGGAGCCCGAAAGATGACAGGAAGAAAAAAAGGGGCAACAACGATTCCTCAGAGCAATATAAACAACGAAATTCTTACGTTTCAAAGCATGATATATCAACGAGCGTTTTGTACTCCAACGTTTCCGACTGAGAGAGTTGAGGTCATGAATTTAGTAAACAAGATTGTTCACAGCATCTTGTCAAAAACCCTTTACTATACATAAATAAATAAAATTAAGATTTAATAGAATAAAATAAATTTTTTAAGACGTTGACAAAACTATAAGGGGCTAAAAATTAACTCAGGCAATAAATATTTCCTATAAATATATTTTTTATAAATAAAAAATATTTTTATTATTTATGGAATTTTTAGAAATTAATTTAAACAAAAAATTACTCATTTTTGAATAAACCATACATAATGTACATAAGTATTCAATGACGGGAATGTTGATATGAATATAATTTATCGATATTTATGTATTGATATTAGTATGAATGTATCTATATAATTGGAATACAATTTATGTATGTTTAAACTACCATCGCAGCACCGCGACGAGGAAGCACTCATCAGTTAACCGTCTATGTGACATATATTCCCTTATAAAAACAACATAATTCTTATTATTTAATTCGAAATTTAAAAGTTCAACCTTAAATAGTTCATGGTAGCCAAAAATTCAATGGTCAAAACTTAAGCACCCTCTTTATATATATATTAATAAATCTAATTGCATTTTAAATTAATATCAATTATATGTAAAGTCTAGTTGTGAAGTTAGAATGTGTGTAGTGTAGTGTAAAGTTAGAATGACCCGATTTTGGTCAAATATGCACCGTTTTATTCGATAGCTTGTTGCCATTTTGAAGGTAATTTCTAATGTCACTCACATAGGAACCATCGTCCCCATTGGCCAAAAACTTGGACAGTTGATTTTCCAAGCTACTCTTGGGACGAATTTTTCACCAGCAAAACCATTCGCTATAGATAGGGTAGTAATCACGTGGCGCCAAGTCCGGATTATAAGGTGGATGCATAAGAACCTCCCAACCAAGCTTCCGGAGCTTCTGGTGAGTCACTATCGATGTGTGTGGCCTGGTGTTGTCCTGATGGAATTTGGCCAATAGGCCAAAGTTGGCCGCTTCTGTGCGATTTCTTCCTTCAGACGGTTCAATTGGTGACAGTATAGGTCCGAACTAAGAGTTTGGTTATAGTGGAGTAGTTCATAGTAGATGATTTCCAGCCAATCCCACCAAACACATAGCAAAACCTTCCTTATTGTTAATCCTGATTTCGCCACCGTTTGCGCCTGTTCACTGGAATCCCACCACAAGCGTCTTCGCTTGAGGTTGTCGTAAAAGACCCACAATTCATCACCAGTAATCATTCGCTTTAAAAATCGAATTCAGGTTCCACAAGGTTTTTGGCGTTAACTCGTGTGGCACTCAATACATCGAGCTCCTTTTGGTATATAACTTTATTTAAATGGTTTCAAACATAAAAATTACTTAAACGGAATTGACGAAACGAAATTGCTCGTGATTGGCTATTACAGTATCAGGACTATAAACACTGTTAAAATTTTCAGCCTCCTATCTTGCATTTTTGCCTTTATCGAAGAAAAACTGTAAAATATGGCGCATTTTTTCTTTGCAGGTGTCCATCTTTGAACTTTATACTAAAAAATGTTGCGGAAGAATTCAAAATTCATTATTCGACGAATCCGTGGATGGATTATAATCATGTTTGGTATCTTATTAACTTATATAACATATCATGTACTCACATACTTCCGTTACTATAGTTTGCTTCGTGTCCGAGGTATTTATATTAAACACAACCAAATTAACTCAAATGAGACACATATATCTAACACATATATGAACTCAACCAAAGTAGCTTAATTAAATATATTGAAAAACCATTATATTAGGAATAAGGGGCTTAGACTACCGTCTGGACCGGTTTCATTCATATTTAACGCGAAAACATGTTATGTTTAAAAACATATGTCCATTTAATTTCATTAAAATATCACACATATTGATCAATATGAACGGTTTAAAGACAGCTTGAAAGTCGCAAATGATTATATCTGTTATATTTGAACTAGGGGAAGGTCTGGATTGATTGTATTAACTTTTGTCATTACTCAAGCACATTGCAGAACATGTTTCCGCGCAATTGTGTGAAGGTAGCTCACACACTGACCGACATATTCGGCATAGAGTCTGCTAGGGTCTACTCGTTGACCGATTTCATACATTTTCGGCATTAAACTTTGGTATATCCAGTATTATACGTTCATTTAATTTTGCTAAGATATTACACATATTGACCTATGTATACCGTATAAAGGCAACCGTTTGTTTGAAATTATTTTATTAGGTAATGGGGGCGTGGAGAAGTGTTTACCTGATTTTAACCATATTAGGCACACGGACACACTGTTATCAGAAAGAGACGCTACTACCGACCGATATATATGACATAAATTCTACAGAAAGTATTTAGCTGATTTTCCTATTTTTGACAAAATGTCATATTATTATCATAAAAAGATACTCCTTGAATATCATTGAGATATCTCTAGATTATGGGGGGCTTGAATAGTGTTTTCCTATTTCGACCATTTTTGGGCAGGAAATAGCATACCTTAAGTGCATACTATTTGCGCACAGTTTTATCCCGATATCTTTATGGGTGATTTATATACTGTTAAGTGAAAGATGTTCTGATATATGGAAAGTAGGCGTGGTTAGATTCTCTTTCACATCATAACATAAGGATGCAAATAATCTTATTTGGAAAATTTGGATAATGTTGAGTATAATCTCGGCTGTGAAATTAAATGCGTTAGACGTGTTTCTTCAGCGAGTTTTACACCTCTTGTAGCTTTCAAAATAAACTGTGAAAGTGCTGGAAAGATTTTCCCCAGGCAAGTTTGGCGGCTGTAGCTTCAGCGGTTTGTGAGTTATGTACATTGAACCTTTCAGTGGGAGGAGTCATGCCCAGTTTTAAAAATATTTCAATCCACAGATGCCTATTTCAACTGAGATTCCCTTTACAAGACACTCGGATTTCAGCTCGCCTCGTCATCTCGAACATATAAATACATATATATATATAATATATGCAACTCTATATCTATCTCGATTAATTTTAGGTATTAAAAACAACCGTTATGTGAAGAAAACTATTATACAATGCAAATGGATTCAGCATTTGTTATTCGACGCAATTGTGAATGGACTGCAGTAATATTTGGGATCAGATTAACTTTTAAGTTAGTTCGTATTTTCATAAACTCAATCTAACTAAGACAAATCATCTATATTCATGATATTCGTGAATGACATACGGTACTATTGTTCGAAATATTCTTATGTAATTTTGCAGAGACATTTCCTAAGGAGAAATTTATTATATAAACTCAACCAAAGGAACGAAATTTAATGTACTGTGTGTATGAGGAAAAAGTCAACCAGAAGGACGTAAATCATAATATTGGAGGTATGTGGTTTAGGCCAAGGGCTATACCGATTTCATTAATGTTCAGTGCTGAACCACATTATGGTTAAGAAAATACTTAATTATTTTAAAAAATCACTCATGTTGACTTATCTAAATGATTTAAGTCCGCCGGAAGGTCGGTAATCGCCATGCCGGGCACATTGGGGCTAGGAGAAGGACTGAGCAGATAACGTTTACATTTGGCATTGGACTAAAGTATGCTCAAGAAAATATTTCCACTAGATTACAACTTTATTTATATGTAGTAGTTCACGTTTATACAATACCCTGAGTTCGATCACTGAATTGTTCAATTAAAGTCACATATTAATGGCTATACACTTTTCTTTATTTCTTATTTAATAACTTGACACTTTGTTACTCGCTATTCGGGCTTACTTATAATTCACTTGTACAAAACTAAGCAACACTCTTATTCGAACTGTGTCTTGTTGCCACTCCGGCAGCTCTTATATAGTAGATCGTTACCAACAGATCATCACTCGAAAATTCTGGCAACTACTAGGTTCGCTATCTGGTTGATTCTGGCAGCTTATCGCCGATTCTGTTTTGTTCTGATATTCGAGTTCGCTACAATATCGCTATTCGAACATTCTGACAACCACTAGTTTCGATTTCTGGTAGATTCTGGCAAGTTATCGTCAATTCTGGAATTCATATTCGCCACAATATAATATAATATATTGCAACGGATTTTCTAAATTAATCGTTCACGTTGAAACTCTATCCTGAGCTCGATCACTGGATTGTACAAATAAAGTCACAATTTAATGGCTTAATACTTCTCTTTATTTCCTACTTAACAACTTGACATTTTTGTTACTCGCTATTCGAGCTTACTTAAAATTTAGTTGAACTCTACTTAGTAACACTCTTATTTTAACTGTCCCTTGCTGCTACTCGGACAGCTCGTATATAGTAGATCGTTACTAACAGATCGTCACTCGAACATTCTAGCAACTACTACTTCGCTTTCTGTCTCATTCTGGCAGCCTATCGCCGATTTTGTTTTGCTTTGACATTCGAGTTCGCTACAGTATCGCCATTCGAACATTCTGGCAAGTTGTCGTCAATTCTGGAATTCATATTCGCCACACTGCTCTCCGCCTAAGCCTGATCGTCCCGATTAGACATATTTGCGGTGCCATACGCTGCAAGCCGTTCCAAATGGACTTCCTTCATTTTATCACTTATTAAATTATTTTACAATACACACAATATTAAATTATTATTAATAAAATAAAATTATACCCAATAACTTATTTATTTATGTTTTTTTTTTTCTTTTAAACTTTCCCGCCATATTATATTTCTTGCGTGTTTCGGGAGGTTTCGCCAAGATTTTATCCACCTTTTCAAGTAATCGATTTACCCAAGTGAGTTCTTCTTTTTCTACTTGATTAGTTTTGAATGTGCGATTACTAAGCAGAGAAGCCGTTTCGTGCGTTAGAGCATTCGAGACGGTTTCTGCAAACGTCTATTTCGGACATGCTAACGCAGCATAGCGTGTAGCCTCGTTTCGTATTCCATTAACGAAGCTCTGAATTTTTATGTCCTCGATGTATTCCACGGATTTGTGTGCATGAGCCAAATGAGCTAATCTCTCTATCTCTGTAGCAAATTCTTGCAGTCTCATTGACTTTCTGGGGACGACTTTGTAACTCGGTGTGGAAGATCTGTTTCCTGTGTTCACTACCACAACGCCTCTCTACTGCGCCCATCAAAGTTTCGTAACTACTCGATTCACAATTGGGAATGGTTTTTAAAATTTCTGCTGCAGACCCTTGTATTGCAACGAATAATTCAGCGACTTTATCTTCAGCGTTCCAATTATTTGCAGCTGCGGTCTTTTCAAATTGAAGTTTAAAAATCTGGAACGGAATTGTGCCGTCAAAGGATGGAGTTTTTACTTTAGCAGGGCATGTTGACATAATTGGACGATTTAATTGTTGCTCGTGGAGGCGATTTTTTAATTCATCCACTTCAGCCTTAATTTTATCCTGCTCTTCCGAAATCTGTGTCGACACCTCTGTCATTTGTGAGGTCACCTGCGTCGATATACGTGCCTCCTGCTCTTTCAATTGTAATGACACCTCCGCTATTTGTGAGATCACCTGCGATGATACCTGCGATATTGCAGCCAAAATCACGTTCATGTCCATAGCCTTTGATGAATCTTGAGCTTTTTCCCTTTCCTCCATCTTCGTTGTCGATTCCTCTAGTTCCGATTGAAAAACGTATTCGTCAACATTAATGTTATCTGCTTCCATGGCCTCTTGCAACCGTGATTGCAGTTCGGATTTTATTCCATTTGTTGGCAAACCCCTTTGCTTCAGTTCCTTTTTTAGTTGTTGAATCTTCAGTTAATTAAACTCTGCCATTTTTAAAATAATCTCTTATGGTACTTTATTTGATAATCCACTTTTGACACCAATTGTAACGTATTTTCTAAATTAATCGTTCACGTTGAAACTCTATCCTGAGTTCGATCACTGGATTGTACAAATAAAGTCACAATTTAATGGCTTAATACTTCTCTTCATTTCCTACTTAACTTGACATTTTTGTTACTCGCTATTCGAGCTTACTTAAAATTTACTTGTACTCTACTTAGTAACACTCTTATTTTAACTGTCCCTTTCTGCTACTCCGGCAGCTCTTATATAGTAGATCGTTACTAACAGATCGTCACTCGAACATTCTAGCAACTACTACTTTGCTTTCTGTCTCATTCTGGCAGCCTATCACCGATTTTGTTTTGCTTTGACATTCGAGTTCGCTACAGTATCGCCATTCGAACATTCTGGCAAGTTGTCGTCAATTCTGGAATTCATATTCGCCACAATATATTGCGAGAGTATAATATAAGTATGTATGTAAATCGAGTATAAGTATACCTCACGGTTATCATCCTGTTTAAAATTCTCAATTAATAATAACTCCTGAAATTAATGCATGTTTCCGGGTTCCATTACTATTGTCTTTTAGCAAACTATTGGCAAAACTTTTAACTTCGCATGAGATTTCGATTTATATTTCAGTTGTAAAAATTTTACTTTACGTATTATTACTTTTTTTTAGGTATTCTATTACTATTACACATTTTCTCATGCCAACTACACACAGGGAAAAATGTTGCCGATTGGCACACATTCTAGGAAAGCAACAAACCTTTCCTTTCCGAGCGTTGTAAACATAAATATTTGGTCTTATAGAATTTGGGTCTTTTGCGTTCTATTTATTGTATGTAGGAAAGAACTTACCATAGATATTTATTTGTTACGATAGTAATTCAGACAAGTCAACTTTTGTTGACGCAACTCGAAGTTTGTAGTGCTACGAAATTCTTTCATTGGTTTCAGTTGTATTCAAATTTAACACCCCTATTATGTATGTCTACGAGTATAATAGCCACTAGGGAACCTTATACTAAACTTTACAATATACATGGCTATGGCTACCAATCACAGAACTGAGTCACCATTCTCCTAATTTTATTTATTACCTCTACTACAATTTTTTGCGAGATTGAACATCTTTAAAGAACATTTTTTTACTTTACATTTTATTTATGCCATGAAACTTCCAATAGAATAATTTAGCAAAATTGATCTCCAGAAACATTTTTGTTCTTTAAATTCTTTATGAAAACGTATTTTAAAATAATATTTACTTCGTCTCATACTTTTTTTGTTGCGAAATATCTTTTAAAAATTTACAATGTCTATTAATGGATTAATATGATTAAACTAATATTTATAATTGTAATAATTGTGCTGAAGCGCTGCAATCTTCTAAGTTGACGGTAAATAATTTGAAGACGAAGAAGAAAATGCAAATTCTTTCAAATATTTTGAACACAACGATTTTAAATTCCAATGAACGTCATTGCTTTTTATTTATTTATACTTCATTATACGTGTTCTTGCGCAATTTTTTGCAATGTTGCTAAATACTTACCCAGTGCTACAGTACAGTGATTCTGACAAATGTAAGCTCAGGCTGATCTGCTTTTCCTAAGTACACTGAGGTCAGTTGCCATATACAATACAAAATGCTGTTATGGTAGTTAAGACAAGTAAACAGGCAACTATACACCAGTCGTTTTACACAATAGGAGTGTTAATTTTTGCAAATGTATAATATTGTACATTGTTAATTGTATTAATAATTGTTACACGTTATTTATTTAATTTCGTTGATTTTAATATTGTATATATATATGTATGTATGTCTGTATATCTCTCATCCATTTTATCCTGAAATATTTTCGGGAATTCTTCTTTGATATTATGTCGTTTGTTGTTATGATGCACAGTTACAAACATATATACAAAAGTATATAAATATTAAATTTATATATTTTAGGTATAGTTGGTTACAAAATCGTATACTTCAATTTAAGATATTTATTTTAGTCATAAATGATGCTTCCAAAACTCGTCTTATGAATACATATGCAAATACGGGTATATAGGAATGTATTATTTGTTGCATATATTAAGTTCGACAATATATATATTTATTTGCTTAAATGTTGATTATTTTAAAATGGAAAGCACTTTTCTTATTTATAAAACATATCTGCAAATCAAATTTTATGTAATACACATTATCACAATGATTCAAACATATTTTCTCTCACATACGTATAGCTATATAATCGGTAACTTTTTAACTGAACATATAAGTATATATTATGTTTACAAAAGATACATATAAAATGCCTAAACTTAATCATAAATATTTTTGAGCACCATTTTTGTATAAGTAAACACTTATTTAGCTTTTATGGTTACAAAATATTAGTTCAAGTTAAAAAAAATACTAGAAAAAATGGATGATTAATTAATTAATTATTTTTATTAATTATAATATATATTGGAATTAACTTCAAATGTCTTGATTACTTGTCAGATAGTGCAGGAGAAAATATGCCTTCATTGTAAGTTAACAATATATTGCTAATGCTTTTATAATAAAGGTTATTCAAATGCCCAATAAAATTTATCGATTTATTATAAAAATTAGTTAAAATTTATATTTTCAGACACAAGAAATACTCAAAGTTGCAACGACAACGAGAAAACCTTGTGCGGAATATTATACATAGGGTTAGAGGTAATTCTGTGAAACATCATACCTTTCCATAAATATATACTAATTACTAAATTTTGATCGATTCAAACGTTTTTTATGACAATTGAAAATTTGAAGATGTCGTTAATGAATACTTTTCAGATTTTTTATTCATTGATTGAACAAAAAACACAGACTTGCTTTCTGTTCATGAATATGGACCAACCAATGGTAAATGGGAAGATGTATGTATGTATTATATACGTTTACATATGTATATGTTTTGGATTTATGCACTGAAAATATTGGTATTTCAGATGGGCAATAGTCGTTAACATTACAATATTAAAGTTAACGAGTCGAATTCAATACAAGAGAGTATATGTATACTTCATTAATGTGGCCTAACCCCTTTCTTCAATGCCACCAAGATATTTTCCACAGATTTTATACAAGTTTTACTTCTACTACTGTAAATAATTCAGCTAGCAAATTACCACCAAAAATTAAAATACAAATACTGATTTTAGACAATTAAGAGTTGAAATCAAATTTAAGCTAGGAAGTTTATAAAATGTTATTTGGTGCATTGCATATTATTATATGGTATTGTCAATAAAGTATCAGCAAGATGTAATTATAAAAATGAGCTTTCTTCAATAATTGTTTACAAGGAACAGCGAATAAATATAACTATATATACACATTTTCATAAGTTAAATATATTGGAAGCCATTGGTAGACTTTGCTTTATTCCAACAAATATCAAATAATCTTTCCTGACTTATAAGGGTTTTGTAAATATTGTGACCATAATTTAACATAATAATTACATGCAGAGATCAGTCATCAGTTGCTTTGAATTGATTATTTTTATAAATATGATTATTATAAAAAGAACTAAATAATTTTTTTATTCTTTTAATATATGTACTTATGTTTATAACTTGAACGCACTGACTTAGCACCTTTTATTTTAAACTAACGATCACTGAATAACTTTGTGTACAATTTCGTAATATAACACCAAAGTAGTAGTTCCTATATATAATTTAACACATCATATTTATGTATTGTAGCAGAATTTTTAGTTACTTAAGTCAAAGTTTAATTTGATTTAATCGATATTTGCAATTTCCAATCATATCTACATTATATACATATACATCAATGCTCGAACTTATTATATTTTCATTTAATGGAATGCTTTAATTTGCTGTTGAGTAAATTGACAATCTCTTTCTCCTTCTCCATCTTTGTTTTCATCTTCGATGTAAACATCTAATAATTATGTATTTTATTATGCAATTTTGGCTTTTATTAATCGGTTTACCTCTGCGGGTTCCGATTCTTTAAACGTTAGCGATTTCGTTTAGTTTTTCTATTGACATTCCCCTCGATGATGATCTAAAAATAAAAAGTGCAAATAAATATTATTTAGTCCAGTAATTGGTTAATCGTACTTTATGACTGGATTTTTAAATCGAAGCATTTCCAAAAGCCAACAGCCCTGACTTGCTTATTCTTCATACTTCTGTTTTTCTTTACCAATTCATTTTCTTCTCGAGTTATTCTTGGGCATTTGAAACTCTAATTGCGTGAAATAAAAAAGCCATATAATTGATAATAAAATAGCCTTATAACATTTCCAGGTTATGATAAAGAGCATCTTTAAATTTATATTATATCAAAAATGAATTTCAGTGAATTTTGATTTAAATATTTATACACACATTTGTAAGGTTCGTGAATAGATAGTCAAATGAATACATTTTTATTATTTTAATTTTATGAATGTAATTTTTGAAGATAAAAACTATAAAATCCCTAATCATATTCAAGATTTATTAATTTAATTATTTTAAAAATTTAAAGAAAAATTTAATTGAAATTGTAATTTGCAAATATTTACACCAGAGTTTAGTTTCTTACGGGGTTCTCTATGAATACATTAAAATTGGATTTAGTACTTCGTTTGCTTTTACGAAGTGGCATTAAATATTAAATATTATTAATATTATTAAATAATATTATTATTAATATATAGGATATTCTCGCACATTGAATCAATAAGAATTAAAAATTTCGAGATGAAGTTTAGTTTTCATTTGAAAATTTGTTACTATATTCATTACATGGAGATCAGTGAAGGTTTGGGCTTATGCTACAGTTGTCCTGTCCAATTAAAGTTTCAAATTAGATAAAGAAATTCCAAATGATCTTATATGGAAAGTAGGAATAATGGAAATTTATTCTTCAGTATTGGACATCTGTAACGCACAGACATAAGGCCGAGTGGTTTGCTTTAAAACACCGATCTTTAGAAATTTTAATAACTGCCAGTATTAGGCTATTTGGCTCGTCAGATCGTTTATATCGCACTATAAAATCTTAATTGATGGGCTGACTGCACACGGAGATTGAACACTGTCGTGAAGAATTTTGAAATGTGTGTATTTAAAGAATGTGTTAACAATAGATATAGACATTTCCAGATTTCTCCCAAATACTTTTTTCTCATATAATTATAATATAACTTATGCGAAAAAAATTATGGAAAACAATACCAATTATTCATGACTTTGACCAAACAAAATATATAAAATTTTTTAACAATCAATTATTTATGAACTAATTAATGACTCAGGTTTTTAATAATTAAGGGACTTCATGATAAACGTTATATGCAAATTTTGGTTTAGATACAAACTTACTGGAACGGAATCCCCTAAATAAAATGGAACCTTCAATTATTATCCTAAGCAAGTGAGATGTGGATATTATGAGCTGTAAACAGTATTAATGATGATCAACTAGAATTTTTGTCCGATAAGTAGTGGCTTTGATAATATGACTGGTAACATCCAAGCACAAAATATTTACGAACGGTCAATTGCCTTATCAACTATTTTTATACTCTCGCAACATGTTGCTACAGAGTATATTAGTTTTGTTCACCAACGGTTGTTTGTAACTCCTAGAACTAAATGTAGGTGATAATCGGCAAGCGGTAAGCGGTAAATGATCAGGATGAAAAGACGAGTTGGAATCCAAGTGACTATCTGTTCGTCCGTCCGTCCGTCCGCCCGTACAAGCGATAACTTGAGTAAAAATTAAGACATTTTGATGAAACTTGGTACACGTGTTCTCTCTAACCGTATGACGGTTGGTATTGCAGATGGGTGTAATTGGACCTCTGCCACGCCCACAAAATGCCATTAATCGAAAACATATAATGTCCTATTACTAAGTAGGAAATTAGGACACAAAGGTGTTATTTGATAGAGAGCATCCTAGTAGGGTGGGGCATCTGTGGGCAAAATTTTTTGTAAAAGTGGGTACAGCCCCCCAATAGGTTTAATATATATATATCTCGGACACAGTTACAGCTATACCAATCGAACTTGCTCCGAGTAAGTTCTTCTAGCATCTCTTTATATACTGAGAAAATGAGTGAAATCGGATATTAACCACGCCCAGCTCCCTTACGAAAGTTATGTTGAAAATTACTATAAGTTACTACTAGTAATTACTAATAGCTATTAAGCCAAACCAAACTTACTAAGAACAAGTAGAATGAGCACCTCCTCATTCAGTGTGAAAATCGTTGAAATCGGATAATAACCACGCCCACCCCATATAAAGGTTATGTTGAAAAATACTAAAAGTGCGATAACTCGCTGAAGGAACACGTCAGAAACATTAAATCTTGCAAGAAATATGATACGGAAGGGTTGCATAGGAACCTGTGTAAAATTTGGTTAATGGGCGTGGTTAATTAACCGCCCACGTTATGGAAGAAATCCCATATCTCAAGATCCGATTTAACCGTAACCTTAACCGGTTTCAACAAAATTTCGTACATGACATTATATTTGCATTCTTATGTCACGTTGTGAAAATGGACGAAATCAGATAAAAAAAAACCATGCCTACTTCTCATATAACACAATCTTAAGTTTCATCTGATCCTTTCACTTTAAAGTAGATAAATCGATCATCAATTAAGATATTGGAATAAAGCTTTTCACGAATAGTACGTTCAAGATATGCCATCTCATGCGTAATAATAGACGAAATCGGATTATAACTTTTCAAGCCCCCAGATACCCAATCAGTTGGCATTCAGTGCCGCTATCTGCCTTTTTACCGAAAATGTCGGTAAATCTGTAAGATATTTTAATGAAATTGGAGGATTATCTTTCCATATTAATAATGTACTCTGGTATCACAAATGGTGTAAATCGGGTAAATACTACCCCTGGCCGTCATATACGTAATATACGGATTTTTAACCGGTAGACTTCATATCATATATAACGGTAAATCTGTAAAATATCGTAATGAAATTGGAGGATTGTCTTTCTATGATAATAGTATGCTCTGGTATTAAAAATAGCGAAAATCGGGTAAATACTTCCCCTAGTCCAAATATACTTAATATACGTATTTTCAATCTTCCGGTAGACTTGATACCATATATTTCGGTAATTCTGTAAAATATCGTAATGAAATTCGGGGATTTCTTTCCATGATAATAATGTGCTCTTGTGTCAAAAATGGGGAAAATCGGGTAAACACTTCCCCTAGCCCCCATATACTTAATATAAGGATTTTCAACTTCTAGGTAGACTATGGTATATAGTTCAGTCAATATGTAAGATATCTTAGCAAAATTAAGTGAACGTGTAATATTGGATCTACCATAGTTTAATGCCGAAAATGTGTGAAATCGGTTTACGAATTATTCCAGCTCCCATATACTACATATAATGATTTTCGCTATTTTAGCAGACTTTATGTCGATTATGTCGTTATGTCGGTCAATGTGAGTTACCTTCACAAAATTGGGTGAAAACAAGTTCCCTAATATACTTGAATAACAAAAAGAGTTAATGTGATCAGTGCAGATCTTCCTCTATCCCAAAAATGCCCGATATAAGAGTTCCCGACTTGCCATCTGACTTTTAACTTTTTATGTTGGTCAATATGTGTGATATTTTAATGAAATTAAGTGGATATGTATTCTTAAACACAATGTGGTTTCGCGCTAAATATGAAAGGAAACGGTCTAGACAATGGTCTAAGACGCTAATTCCTAATATAATGATTTGCTTTTCTCTGGTTGACTTTTCCCTTATATATCTAATATATTTATTAAACCACTTTGGTTGAGTTTATATCGCATATATCACTTTTGAGTTAATTTGGTAAATTTTAATATAAATATCTCTGACACTAAGCAAAATATAACAATGAAAGTACATGAGTTTATGGTCTTTAATATAAGTTAATAAGATACCAAATGGAATTGAAATCCATTGGCAATTTCGTCGAATAATGAATGTGAAAGCACCTGAAAGCATTTCCCCTCCTCTGATTCTTGCACATTGCGAGAGTGTAAAATGTTCGGTTACACCCAACTTAGCCCTTTCTTACTTGTTTTATGTAATTTTTAGAATACAAAATTATAAAATGTCCCACATGGACTTAAAATATTTTTTGATATGGTAAAAGATCCAATACCTAATAGAACCCTAACCTTAACCCAAACCATGAAGCAGGAGAGATAGTAGTAGTATTGTTTAGATAATAGTTTTTGACTTCCTATGAAAAATCAAAACTTGTTCAAACCATTGATTAAGATAAACAAATTCAATTATAATACAGATTTTTTTTATCGAATATTTCTCTTTAATTCTGTGTAGTTCTGGTATAAGTTCTTTTTACATATTTAATGGATCATTTGACATAAACGGCGGACTCCCTAATAATCAATTACTTAAACTTATTTTCATTTATAACAGTAGCTAAAATAACTAGCCACCTAAATCACACTTTTAGTATTTAAATACCTATTTATTATTTAGGGTTTACATACATTTGATGTATAAGGTATTCATATACATATATATACACTCAGCGAAAAAAATCCACATACTCTACAGAATGGTTATAAATATATAGCGCGTAGCTCAATTTTATGTTATGGTAAGTAAATTACATTTTTTTATTTGATAGATTTTGAAATAAGAAACTATTAGTATAACAGTTCTCAATTGGATCTGGACCACTTCCTAGTCACGAGAGAGACAAAAAATCTTTTTGTTTTATAACCTGTAAATGTTTATAATAAATAGTTGTCAATATCTTTTAAATATTTTTGTGCTCCAGTCACCGTTTTGGCTCTATGGAAAGGGAAATCATATTTCTGATCCTGACTCACCATTCTGAAAGTTAATTTTTTGAGTATGTTCACACAGCTGTTCAATAGTTCGCAAAACGCCTCCAATGCACTTTTCGGCATTCACATTATCCCTTTTAAATAATAAACTGCCCGGCACTAAACTAGGTTATAGACCCCTACACCATTAAATAGGGCGAATGTTTTAGGGTGGGCAAAACACAGCTTTTCGAAAAAACGATCTCCTTTCTTATGACGCACTGTGGTATTTCCGTCAGGTCCAAACTACATTTAGATTCATCGGAAAAAATAAAATATCCCAAGTCTGATGTAGTCTAAGTTTTGTGTAATTTTGCTAACACTATTTGTTGTTTCTTCATTCGGGTAATCAGAAGTCACTTTTTGGCTGGACATCGCGCAGGTAATCTAAGATTATTTGCGTGGTACAACTAGTTATTATTAACCCAGTTGTTTCCTAAAATGTTTCATTTATATTTCCAGTGTGTTGAAAGCGATTAGTGATGCGCATCAGTATAATTTGTCGATTGTGAAGTGGTTTTTCTTTTTTTGGACGTCCACTGCCCTTTTTTAGAGAAAATTAACTAAAATTCGTAAAATTTTTACTAAAGATTACGCACATACCAATCACTTATTCCCATTTCGCGAGATATTTGTCGATTGGATAAATTAATTTTGTGTAAAGTTATGGTCACCGGTTTTTTTTCTGCTGACAACAGAATGCCGAACTTTACTTGCTTTCACAAATTACTCAAATCCAAATATCGCAAATGCTAAAGTAAACACTTACAGTAAATAACGGTTCACCCTGGAAATACGGGTGAACCAATGTAGTTACATAATAAATAAATCAAAATTGACAAATAGTGAAATTTAAGCGAATAGCGACAATTTAAAATATATAGCCACCTTATTATAAAAGTTTTAAAATGCATACCTGTAGTATTTGGCTAGCCTCGAATGCTGTACCTGGCAGTAAAATAACCGGCGACGACACATGACCCGACTCCACGCATAGCATATTGGGAAACTCATCATCCCCGAAATCGCTAATTTCCCTTGCTTGATCTATCCAAGGGTTCCAAATTACTGGAAAATAATTTAAATTATAATACAAATTAATGACTTACTTGCAAAAGCAGATAATAAATCCTTGTTTTATTAGACATTGTATAAATTAAAGTCAGGAATATCGCAATGTGCCGAATTTGTCGGGCTGATCTAATTAATTTAAGGTATTGGCCCTATGTAAAATATTAACTATTAAAAAACACTACTAATATCATACAACCTTTGTTATAAGTAATTTAAGGAGTTAATAACTCAAATCGAAATATAAAATCATATTTAAACAAGTAAAAAATGGCTAAGTTCGGGTATAATCGAACATTTTATACTCTCGCAATATGCAAGGATCAATAGAGGGGGAAGCTTTCAGATGCTAGAAAACTTTATGTTAAAAAATGTTGCGGAAGAATTCAACATTCATTATTCGACAAAACCGTGAATGGATAATCATATTTGGTATCTTATTAACTTATATTATAGGTCATGGACTCATGTAATTCCTTTACTATATTTTGCTTCGTGTCCGAAATATTTATGTTAAAATCTATCTAAAGAAATGTAAGCGATATAAACACAACTAAATTGGCTTAATTAAATGTATAAGGTATATGAGGAATTCAAATTAAGCGCGAAACCACATTATGTTTACGAAAGCTTATCCACTTAATTTCATTAAAATATCTCATATATTGACCAATATGAACGGTTTAAAGTCAGCTATAAAGTCGGGAACCATTACATTGGGTATATTTGGGCTAGAGGAAGATCTGATTGCATTTACTAAGTACACTAGAAAACATGTTTCCACATAATGTCATGAACATAACTCACACATTGACCGAGATATTCAGCATACAGTCTGCTAGAATAACGAAAATCATTATGGGTAGTATGTGGGGCTGGGATAATTCGTAGACCGATATATGGTATATCAAATATTACACGTTCACTTAATTTTGCTAAGATATAAAATATAAAGCCAATCGGATGATTGAAATTCTTAAATTAGTATATGGATAGACCATATGGAGGCTAGAAGAAGTGTTTTCACGATTTTATCCATTGTACGCACACGGGCCCAGAGTTATCAGAAAGAGACGCTCTCTGAATTTCGCGGAGATAACTTATATATTGACCGAAATTAAATGGTATAAAGTCCATCGGAAGGTTGAAAATCCTTATACTAGGTATATGGGTGCTAGCTGAAGTATTTACCCAATTTTCATAATTTTTGGCATAAGTGCACACTATAAAGTCAGCCATAGGCTTATATTGGGTATCTAGGGGCGTGAAAAGTTATATATATGTCGATTACGATCTTTTTTACGCATGAGACGGCATATCTTGGAGCAGCTATTTGTAAAAAGTTTCATTCATTTAACATGTAACATATGTTATATACCAAATTTAGTTGAAATTGGTATACCGGTTTCTGAGATATGGGGTTTCACCTAAAAGTGGGCGTTGCCATATCCATTATCATAATTTTACACGGATTCCTGTGCATTCCTTCTGTACCATCTTTACTGTAAGATTTAATGTTTGTGAACATTTTTTTCCAAACTAGTTACCGAACTTTTAGTAGTTTTCAACATAACCTTTGTATAAAACATGGGCGTGGTTATCATCCGATTTTACTCATTTTTCCGCTGTGTGAGGAAGTGACAAAAAGACTTGTGGTAAGCAAGTTTGGTTTATGTAGCTTTAACTGTTTGTGAGATATGTACATTAAACCTATGGGCGAGAGGACCCATGTCCACTTTTAGAAATTTTTTTAACCACAGATGCCCCTGCCACTATAATTCTCTGTACCAAATTACATATTTGTATCTTAATTGGTTGCTTAGTTATAGCACTTTATAGGTTTTATATAATTAAAAATCTATGTAAATTCTAAAAACATTTTAAGAAAATACATTCGATGTTACAACTACCTTAAATTGATAAAATTTTAAATATATTCGGTCAGTACAGATTATAAAAAAAAACAATTAAAATAATACTCAAAGGTTTAATCAGAAATATATTAATGACATTACAAGTTATTATAAATTATAAAAATATATTGGGTTGTTCGGAAAGTCATTTCGTTTTTTCCCGCCAGAGGACTTAATTACGTTTTTTCGAAACTAACTTCACACTTAAGCCCCATAACCATTATATGTCATGAGAGCTGATATTGCAAGGCTTGTGTGTGAAAAAGTTCTATTAATTCTACCCAGTAGTTTTTGGTTGGTGCCTTTTTAAATATGGAGAGCAATAAGCAGCATTTTCGTCATATTTTACTTTTTAACTTCAGAAAAGGTAAAAATGCTGTCCAAGCGAGAAAAAAATTGACGGATGTGTATGGAGAAGGCGTGTTAACAGTACGCCAGTGCCAGAACTGGTTTGCAAAATTTCGATCCGGCAATTTTGATGTCGAAGATGCACCACGGTCTGGAAGGCCGGTCGAAGCTGACAAAGATGCGATAAAGGCATTAGTTGATGCAAATCGGCGAATCACCACACGAGAGATCGGTGAGAGGTTAAATTTGTCGAATTCAACTGTTTATGGCCATTTGAAAGGCATGGACTTAACCTCGAAGCTCGATGTGTGGGTGCCCCATGTCCTTACCGAGCGAAATTTGTGTCGTCGTGTTGACGCGTGTGATTCGCTCCTCAAACGTCTAGAAAATGATCCATTTTTGAAGCGGATTATTACTGGGGACGAAAAATGGGTTGTATACAACAATGTTAAACGCAAGAGGTCATGGAGCAGAAAAGATGAACCGGCTCAAAGCGTGTCAAAAGCCAACATTCACCAAAAAAAGGTGATGCTCTCCGTTTGGTGGGATGTCAAAGGAATCGTTTTTTTTTGAGCTTTTGCCGGACAATACAACGATTAATTCAGAAGTCTATTGTCATCAGCTGGACAAATTGAATGATTCACTTAAAGAGAAGAGGCCCGAATTAATCAACAGGAAGGGTGTAGTGTTCCACCAGGATAATGCGAGACCTCACACAAGTTTGGTCACTCGCCAAAAACTTTTACAGCTTGAATGGGACGTACTGCAACATCCACCATATTCTCCAGATCTGGCGCCTTCCGACTACTATTTGTTCCGGTCCCTGCAAAATTTTTTGGATGGCAAAACCTTTACCTCAAATGAAGATGTCAAAAACCACCTGGACGAGTTTTTTGCCAGCAAGGACCAAAACTTTTATGAGAGGGGAATTATGTTACTGCCAGAAAGATGGCAAAAGGTGTTGGACCAGAATGGCCAATATATAATTTAATAAAATATTTATTCATTATACGAAAACTGTCTTTCATGTTCCCCAAAAAAAACGAAATGACTTTCCGAACAACCCAATAGATTGATGGCATTTAAAATTTTTATTATAGTGTATAAAACGCAATATTATTTTATTCATTATCATCATTATAATCAATGTTATAATTTTCTAAGTCACGGTGACTCCACTGTGAAAAAGTTAGTGGGATTGAAAGTATTAAAATAATATATAGTGGTTTGAAGTACTATTTATCCCTGAGACAGTTTTCAGTGAATCTCTGACTAAATTTGGCAACTAATCACCTTCGACCCATTTAAAATGGTACCGATTGTTTTCAACAACCCTACCATTATTCCCGGGTTGATAAATTGTTGGAATTTGCTAATTGGCATTATTCCAAATGTTAGACACATCGATGGCTCGCAGAAATTGTTGTAGCAGCTCAGATTTACACCGTGGCAGACCGCTAGTATCAAACGTAGTTCGTTGTTTTTTAGGGCTAAATGCTTCATATCTCTTCTTTTTTATTTATATTAGAAGGCCACAACTTTCCTTTTCACAAAAATTCGGGATTGCAATTACAATCTGTGATTGCATGGAACTCTAGCTAGCTCTTGCAAAAAGATTTTCCTAACGTTACGTATATCTTCGTGAGGTCTACGTATCTTAAGTTGTTTTCCAGTGCCTATAGGCATCCAAACAAGTGAATCATTTTGTAGATGGTGCATATGGCCAAGTATGATAGCTGTAATGTCAATGTCGATACTTCTGATCACAATATTCACTTGATTTGGAAGGGCACGCATTGTAGACTCTTTTGGTATCAACCTCTCTTTGTTCTGAACTGATATCTCTTCTACAACATTTGTTATTATTTTGTTAGCAGCATTAACTGTCTTCTTTCAAATAAAAGGTGTTATTTCATCACTGGCCCATTAGAAACCCATTCTTTTAGCGCTTCGAATTTTGAGACTATTTGCAACATTTTCTTAGAAATTCTTCCAAACCGAAGACAATCACCATTCTTTTCAATATTAAGAAGAAATTACCCCACCAGTTCCGAAACATCTCTACCGGATGAAATGTCTATTAAACGATATTTTGGTACTTCCGAGCTGAATGGATTAATAAACTGTTAAAATTTTTCAATAAACTTCCTTAGTTGTTTAATATTTTTCTGAATATGTGTTGATTCAAATTTGAAAAAACATCTGACATCTGGTAAGATTGAAGTCCCATTTCTTGTTTTTTTTTTTATTATTATATTTTTAGTCCTGTGAAAGATTTGTAACATTCCCTGTGATAACCGCTCTCTGTATATTCACGCGGAAGAATGATGCCATTATATTTACACCCATTATATTTACGAGTGGATATTAACTCCCTACCGCAAGCAATAGAGTCGACAGTCGCACCTTTGTCTATATTATCGATTACTACCAATCCCTGTTATATTATGCAAACATATTAAAATCAGGAAACTGATTTGTTGTTTTATTGACATTTTTCGGCAAATGCGTCGCCGTAGCCACGGACGGCAATATGCTAATTTTTTTAAAAAACATAGTTTTGGGTGTATTGCTTTTGTCGCCAGTTGCTTATCGACACTTAAAACACCATCTTAATTTTCCCAGGCTGCACCCAAATCAGCATAACATCTTTGGAAATTAGAAGTAGGCGATTTTTCTTCAAACAAAAGTTCGTGTCTGTTTCATGTGATGAAATGTCATTGAAATGTCATTTGCAGTTTGATAAGATAATGTGTGCTGAAGATTATGGTGACGAAAATCGCACTTCGAGTTTAGCCACAACTGCAATTACCATAATGGTGACCCATTAGCTTATTTTTTAGTTAAAGGGTCCTGCAAAGAGATGCCCTCAAGAAATATATTCTTGAAGCCATTACCCAACTTTGTCATTTCATTTGCGACCAGGGTACTAAATTTCAAAACTTTGCTAATCTATTAAGTGTTTCAGCGCCTCGGCCTCTTTTTTAATGTTAATGGCAAGGAAATATATTTTTTACGATAGCCCCCATTCATTAAAATGTAGCAGAAAATGTTTATAAAATTTAAGGACAAGTATTTTTCTTAAATTGTCGCGAAAGCTGGTTGGACATTTTTATAAAATGGATTCTAAGTCGAGTTATTCGACATTAACAGATGCTTATATTTATCGAAATACCTTACAAAAACTGAAGGTTAAATTCGCATCTCAAGTATTGAGTTATACGGTCGCTTCTGGTTTATTGTATATTTATTGCTCGGGAGTCTTAAATTTTATTAACAACGCGGAATCAGTTTATGTTTTTTAATAAATTATTTGATATTTTTATACTTTTTGATGAAAATATTTTGATGAAACTTGGTACACGTGTTCTTTATCACCGTAAGACGGTTGCAGTTGCAGATGGGCGTAATTGGACATCCGCCACGCCCACAAAATGCCATTAACCGAAAACAGATAAAGTGATATAACTAAGCATCAAATTAAGATATAAACGTGTTATTTGGTACAGTGAATCCTAGTGGGGCGGGGCATCTGTGGGCAAAAACATTGTAAAAGTGGGCATTGTAAATAGGTTTAATATATATATGTCAGAAACCGTTGAAGCTATATCAACCAAACTTGCTTCGATTAAGTTTTTCCAGCATCTCTTCATATACTGAGAAAATTTGTGAAATCTAATAATAACCACGCCCATTTTCCATACAAAAGTTATGTTGCAAACTACTAAAAGTGCGTTAACTCGCTGAAGGAACACCTCAAAAACCGCCCACTTTAAGGAGAAATCCCATATCTCAAGAACACCTCCAATTTCAACAAAATTTGGTATGCGACATTATATTTGCATTCCTATGTCACATTGTAAAAACAGAAAAAAAATTTTGAAAATCACGCCTACTTCCCATATAACACAATTTTAAGTTTCACCTGATACTTTCACTTTAAGGTAGATAAATCGAACATCAATTAAGATATTGGAACAAAGCTTTCCACGAATAGTACGTTCTAGATATGCCATCTCATGCATAAAAATAGTCGAAATGGGATTATAACTTTCAAGCCACCCGATACCCAATCAGTGGGTCCTCAGTGCCTCTATCTGACTTTTTACCAAAACTATCGGTAAATCTGTAAGATATTGTAATGAAATTGGAGGATTATCTTTACATGTAATAATGTGATCTGATATCACAAATGGGTAGAATCGGGTAAATACTTCCCCTAGCCTCTATATACCTAATATAAAGATTTTCAACCTTCCTGTAAATTTTATACTATATATTTCGGTCAATATGTAAGATATCTCAGCATTTAGATGAACGTGTAACATTGCTTATAGAATAGTTTAATGCCGAAAATGTGTGAAGCCGATTAACGAATCCCAGCTGCCATATACTATATATAATGATTTTCGCTATTCTAGCAGACTTTATGCCGATTATGTCAGTGACTGTGAGTTACCTTCACTAAATTGGGTGAAAACATGTTCAATAATATACTTGAATAATGAAAAGAGTTAATGTGATCAGTGCAGATCTTCTTCTATCCCAAAAATGCCCTATATATGCCCTATGCCCTTCGTCAATACGTATGATCTTTTAATGAAATTAAGTGGATATGTTTTCTAAACATAATGTGGTTTCGCCTTAAATATGAAAGAAATCGGTCTAGACCATGGTCTAACCAACTTATTCCTAATATAACCATTTACGTTCCTCTGGTTGACTTTTTCCTCATGTATCTAATATATTCATTAAACCACTTTGGTTGAGTTTATATCGCATATATCTTATTTGAGTTAATTTGGTAGATTTTAATATAAATACGTCTGACACGAAGCAAAATATAGCAACGAAAGTACAAGAGTCTATGGCCTGTAATATAAGTTAATAAGATACCAAAAACGATTGCAATCCAATGACAATTTCGTCGAATAATGAATGTTGAATTCTTCCTCAACATTTTTAATATAAAGTTTGTTAATAGATTGTTAATAGTAGTTTCGTTGAGGCTATTGTACCCACTAAAAAACTTTTTGTATGTTCTCCTGAGCAGTAAAAATTTTAGCTTTCCAAATGGGTCGGCAAAAAATATAAAAAACTTAAGACGGTTGTGGCGATTTCTTTACACTCAGGATTTCTATACCTGAAGACGAGACGACTATGTCAAGGCAGCTTAGAAGATTTTTTCGGCAGATTAAAAGTAGAGGAGGTCCTAGAGTGACGCCTTACATGTTCTCTGGTATGTTTAGGAAATCGTGGAGTTTACGTTACGCAGACATCGCACCAAAAGGAAAATGTGAGCTGCCTCTCGAAGCAAGATCTAGATCTATTACTTTAGATAGTAGTTTAGAAATTAATTTTTAGAAGAAAATTCATTTACTTATTTTTGCGGCTATCTTCATATAAAAATTTTCAAAATGCGTACATGCTACCTGCCACTACCTTATTTAGGAGGTGAAATTCCTACGGACGAATTCATCTACATTCATCAAAACAAAATAGACAAATGCAACTTGCTAAACCCGCCTGAGGAATTTGTTGCATTTGTAAAATCTTAGAAACAAGATTTGTAGAAGAATTCGACAGTAATTGATTTAAATAAATGATTTATTTTTTAACGAAATTTTAAATAGAAAAAATCTGTTCCGAATTTTAAAAATTAAATTTTGTGTGTTTCGCGCCTATAGCGTTTTATCTTCTTTTTTAGTGGTGACAATAATCGAAATTACATTACAAAGTAATATGTAAAGATTTTTTAAATAGACAGGCTCCAAAGTTTGAACAAAATTTTGAAGCATAATTTAGAATTTCGGAATTAAATATAGGCATTTTTGTATATGTATATATATATATATATATTATACATATATTTATTTTGTTTTATTAGTTACTTTTAATATTTTATGCAAATAAATTTTTTATAATGCGTTATATAGGTCTATAGGGGAACCGAGCACCCAAAACTAACTTCGGTAATGAGCCGTTTTGTGTAACTCATAGGTGGTGTGGAAAGCGCAAATTGGGTGTTTTAATTTAAATGTCTAAAAATTAGTATTTTGTATGATCTAGCAACAATGCAAAATGTAATAAAAACGCAAATTTTGAGGCGCTCTCAGGTGGGAATAGTCCCACCCTTTATCACTAGTATAAATTTACTAAATGATTTTAAATTCTAATGACCGTTCTTGTTTTCCATTTCTTTATGTTTCATTTCATTTGCAAGTTCTGTCAAAAATTTTAGGCATGCTGCCAAATACTTTGAACAGTGCTTTCCACAAATGTAGACTTAGGGTTGTTATCTGCGTTTTCAAGTACACTGGCTTCAGTAGCTTTCCGTAAAGTAAAATCATATTATAGTATATCCAAGCAAGCGTACCGGCAACTATAATCCAGCAGCTTTCCACAATAGGGGTACTAAAGTTATATTTTTTCGCAATTTTAATACAACTTCATATTTTTTCAATGTCTGGTCAGCGAATAATATTATTTTGCAACTAATTTGTTACAAGTAACGCAATTAATTTATCACCCATGACTGGTTTTTTTATACAATACAAAATCACTTGCATTTAAAAATTACATAAACAAATTGTAAAGATGTTGTGACGGATTTACTAGATTAATCATCTAGGCTGAAACTCTACCGAGTTCGATCACAGTGTTGTTAAATAAAAATTACTATTACGTCGTTACCAATACATCGCCACTCGAACTAAGTATTTCGCTGTCTGACTGATTCTGGCAGGTTGTCGCCGATTCTGGCATTCGTGTTCGACCCACTGCACTCCACCTAAGTCTAATCGTCACGATTAGACATATTTGCAGTACCAAAAGCTGCAAGCCCTTCTAAATGAACTACCTTAATTTTATCCTTAGGGCTTCCAATTGCCTGTGTGCGATATATTACATCGTTGAGTAGTTTAATACCACGGTATAGTCCTTTCCAACTATACTGTGACTTAGAAGACAATTTCTCTCATTGTGGGTTATGTAACAACGCTCAATCTCCTTCGACAAACCCCACATAGTTCATTGCCATGTCGTATTTTGCCTTCCTTAGTATTCCTCCCCCCATTAGGGTTAATTCCAAACTTCAAATAAATCTTATTGGAGCCTAACCCCTTGTTTCATGTACAGCAGACCGATAAGCCATCAGGAACAAAGATATATGGGTATCCCAATTTCTACCACTTCCCTCAAATGTTCTTCAATTGTTGATTTAGATGTCCGCTACTGTATCAGGAAACATATTTCTAGGAAACATGTTTGTTTTATAATTTACTGTTTGGAAAAGGACTAGCTACATTCATGTTTGACCATTTCGCTGTCTGGCTGATTCTGACAAGTTACCGTCGATTCCGTTTTGTTCTGGCGTTAATGTTCACCACAATATATTGTACGTTTCATACACTTTCTCATACATTTGTGTTCTTACAAATCTAGTAAGCTTACAAAAACTTACAACACCCTCAGTCCACAGACTAAATTTTAATAGATTGTTCGCAACTAACGCTTATAAGACTGCTTTATATATAAAAGTGTTATCAGATCTGAAAGAAGACAACATTTTCAAGAAAGACCCTATCATATTAGATGAAAACAAGGAAGGAAGGGATAAGTTCAAATGTAACGAAATATTTTATACTTTTGCAATTTCCAAGAATCAGAGCTGGGGAAATACTTTCAAGGTTAGCAAAATTTTATATTAAACAAGTAAGGAAGCGCTAAATTCGGGTGAAACCGTACAAATGCGTACTCTCGCATTTTGCAAGGCTCAAAGGCGGAGAAATATTTCCGGGTATTGTCAAAAATTCATATTAACTTTTAACATTGACCTAAGGTATGCTTGAGAAATGTTTCAGAAAAGAAAGTCCACTAGAATAACAAAAATCATTGGATATAGTATAAGGGAGGAGTAATCCATTGACCGATTCCACTTATTTTCGGCATAGAACTGTAATATATCCAAGATTATCCGTTCGATTAATTTTGGTAAGATATCTTAGCTATTGTCACATACACAAAGTATAAAGGCAAAGCAAATCCTTAAATAAGCTATATATAGCGGCTAGAGGAAGTATTTACCCTAGTTTATTAATTTTTGACACCAGATTATATTATGATTTGGAAAAGATGCCCTATAAATTCCATAAAGGTACCTTACATATTAACCAATATTTTTGGTAAAAAACAGCCAGAGGCACTGTGGTCTCCATATCGGCTGTAAAATTATTATACTTATTAATTTGGTGAGTTATCCCTCTTTTAGTAGTTTTCAATATAACTGTTTTATGAGGAATGGGAGTGGTTTTTCCCTTATGAAGGACTTGTTCTCAGCAAGCTTGCTCGATATACATAGCTTTAGTGATTTGTGGGATATGTACACGGAACTTATTAAGGGGGGTGGCCACACCCACTTTGTAAAAAATTTTATACATTTAAAAATTACTTTAACTTTAATGACTTTATATATTTTCGCTTAACGGGATCTCGTGGACGTGGAAATTATCCGATTTCGTCAATCTGCGAGAGCGAGAATATAATAAACAACATTTCTCAAAGTTGTCTTATAAGAGTTATAAGATCCCCATCATTGCGCGAGCATTCATTGCGGTCGTCCTTAGTACACAATTAAATGCGCTGAGCCCGTAAACACATTCTCAGTGTGGGGCAAAGTACGCATTCTTAACATCTATTACAGTCCCCTAATTTTGTTGGGAACTGAAACATTTTGAACATGAATACACAAACTATCTAACCAAAATTTTTTCCAGTTATACATTTTATTTGAATTACGTATAATATTAATTTAAAATTACCTGTGTCAGGAAAATTGTACTTTTGCAATCGCATTTTTCTTCCAGATACAACGTTCGTTATGATATGTTCTTGTGGAGTGTGTTGGTATATTCGGTCCGTCCATTCGCCAATGCTCACTATTTCACGCCCTTCCTGATAAATAGCACCTTCACGAGTCTGCAATTATTTTTAATTAAAGAAGAAAAGTTAATTATCTTACATTGTACTAGTTAGATATTATTATAGAGTATTTTTGTGTTAACATCATAATAAGGAAAGACAAAAAGTAAAAAGTCAAAAAGTAGCGATCAATGTTATAAATCAATAATAATATATTATATGCCAATAGATGTCGAGCTTCAATATGCTTTTTTGTATCAACTAGGAAATTATAATGAAATAATAATGTATTGTAATGTAATGCATTATAATGAAATAATAATGTAATGATCAAATAATAATAATAAACAATTTATAATGAAATAGACATTAAAATAGATTACGCAACCCTTTAATACAGTAAAAAAAACAAAATTTGTACATTGTATCACCTCAAAATTCAAAGTTCAAAAACTTAATATAATTTTTCATGATGCTGCTAAGTACTAATATTTTGGATTGGTATTTAACCAAATATTAATAAAAAAAAGTACTTGTATTAAAAATTACTGTTGGACATTTTAGCTATGGATAAAATTGATAATATTGACCTCAATCACCCAATTTGTGCAACATGTCATGCATATTCATATTTCTTTTTAGGAAAAAAAAAAAAATAGAAATCTCAAATCATTTTTATAATGAAGTTTTTCGCAGTTCCAAATTCAAAACAGATAAAATAATCTTTATTATTTTCCATGACATTCTGAACAAAAATGGTGTCACTGATGTTACTGTTGTTTCTTTTCGTTCTTCGCTTTTTTTTTCCTTCCTATAATTCACATTTATGATGTATTCTGCAACATATTCGTACACCAGTGAAAAAAGCCCATATTTGATTTGGAAATCCATTGTGATCTCATATGGTCAAAATGAGTTATTTTTCGTATTCATTAAATCAGTCAAAAATATAATTTCTAAAGATTACCTTTTTCAAGGACCTTATTGCCCTCTAAATGTGTTGCTTTTCTTCATAAGTTAGAGCCACATATTTGTAAGTCTATATTATATATATATATTTATATATATATATAAATAATAATATAATAAAAATATAATATAAATAATATAATATAATATAATATAAAATAATAATATATATATATATATTATTATATATATTGGGTTGTTCGGAAAGTCATTTCGTTTTTTCCCGCCAGAGGACTTAATTACGTTTTTTCGAAACTAACTTCACACTTAAGCCCCATAACCATTACATGTCATGAGAGCTGATATTGCAAGGCTTGTGTGTGAAAAAGTTCTATTAATTCTACCCAGTAGTTTTTGGTTGGTGCCTTTTTAAATATGGAGAGCAATAAGCAGCATTTTCGTCATATTTTACTTTTTAACTTCAGAAAAGGTAAAAATGCTGTCCAAGCGAGAAAAAAATTGACGGATGTGTATGGAGAAGGCGTGTTAACAGTACGCCAGTGCCAGAACTGGTTTGCAAAATTTCGATCCGGCAATTTTGATGTGATGAATCTGGAAGGCCGGTCGAAGCTGACAAAGATGCGAGAAAGGCATTAGTTGATGCAAATCGGCGAATCACCACACGAGAGATCGGTGAGAGGTTAAATTTGTCGAATTCAACTGTTTATGGCCATTTGAAATAAAATATTTATTCATTATACGAAAACTGTCTTTCATGTTCCCCAAAAAAAACGAAATGACTTTCCGAACAACCCAATATATATATATATATAAAATAAGTAGCACAACATCTGCGTTTGGATTTCAATAGAAATATGGTAAGGCAATAGACATAGTAAAAAAGCATAAAATGGTTTATTAAAATTGTAAAATTCATTTTGTCATAAGAGACCAGCATAGGAGTTCACATGTTACAAGGCTCAGAATTCAACGCACACAAGGTTTGCTATTTAAGTGGCGTCGAGTGTATGTGTGAAAATAGTTAATTGAATATATCTTACAGCTAAGGGCATTGAGCATTATAATTAAATATTTGCTTCGCTGTTAACAAATCTATATACATAATTTACATTAATAATAAGTAAGGAAGGGCTAAGTTCGGATGTAACGGAACATTTTATACTCTTGCAATTTTCAAATATCAAAGCCGGGGCATATTTTCAGGTGTAGAAAAACCTTTATATTAAAAATTGTGATTGGATTATAATCATATTTAGTATCTTACTAACTTATATTATAGGTCATAGATTCACTTAGTTTCATTACTACATTTTGCTTCATGTCCGAAATATTTATATTAAAATTAACCCAATTAATTATATGATATATAATACGTGATATGAACTTAAAGGGCTAAACTTAATACATTTGGTATATTAGGAAAAGATCAACCAGAGAATCGGAAATCATTATATTAGGGATAAGGTGTAGACCGATTTCAGTCATATTCAGCGCGAAACCACTTATGTTTAAGAAAGCATGCTCATTTAATTTCATTTAAATATCTCGCATATTGTTAAAGTCAAGTGGAAAATCAGAAATCACCACATCGGGAATTTTCTTTTTTTGACAAAATGTTGCCACTTTCAAAATAGTCTCCATTCGATATTATGCACTTATACCAGCGCTTCTTCCAATCGTCGAAACACTTATCAAATTCGATTTTTGGGATAGCATTCAGCTCTTTTAGGATGTGTTTTTAATGTCATCTATACTTGCAAAATCACGGCCCTTTAAGGTTCTCTTTATTTTTGGAAATAGGAGGAAGTCACACGGAGCCATGTCTAATATGGAGGCTGGGGAATCATTTCAGTATTGTTTTTGGCCAAGAATTCACGAACAAACTACGAAGTGTGAACAGGCACTATCGTGGTGCAAAAGCCCTGAATTATTTTTCCACAAAACCCGGCCGTTTTTTTTCGGATTGCTTCACGCAAACGGCGTTGAACTTGTAGGTAGTACTCCTTATTGACCATTTGACCTTAAGGCAAGAATTCATGACGCACTATGCCATTAAAGTCGAAAAACATTCGCACAGTCGAAAAACTTTCCCGTTGTTTTCTGAACACACCTCGTAAAGGCACCTTCAAGGTCGGAAATCCCAATATCGCGTATATTGGGGCTACCTGAAGGTCTGGACTGTTTGCAGCAACTTTTGGCATTACATATTTGGCATATAGTCTGATATAATAACGGAAATCATTTTATGTATTATGTGGGAGTTGGGGTAATTCGTTGATAGATTTCACACACTTCAGAATTTCACTTAATTTTGTCATACCCTAAGGGCACTCTTTGTGCAATTTTTTGCTACGATATCTTCATTGATAATTGACTTATATACTGTAAAGTTAAATAATCATATGGAATTTAAAATTGTGATATATGGAAAGTAAGCGTGCTTGTATTTTGATTTCCCTCATTTTCCCAGTATATAAAGAGGTACTGGAGGGGTTTGTTTTGAGCTAGTTTGGTTAATATAGCTTTAGTAGTTTGGGAGATATGTACATTGAACATACTAGGGGGCGGGGCCATTCTCATCTTTTTAATTTTTGAAACCATAGGCGCTCCTCCCTACTGAAATTCCCTGAACTAAATAACAGGTTTGTATCTTAATTTGTTGCTTAGTTATAGCATACGGCATTTTGTGGGCGTGGCAAAGATCCGAGTAAATATGTAATACCAACCTTCTTCTGGGGCCAAGGAACACGTTATATATATTATAGGCATTATAGGTTATATTAGTATCACAAGTTTATCACAAGTTATATCACAAGTTTTAATATATCTCACCTTATCAACAAACGTGCAGCCATGCAAACCGGTTATTTGGCAGCGGCGTACATCAGGAACTTTTAGATATGTATGTAACAGCACGTTGAAAGTGAAGGATAAATCTTTGCTCGGGTTATATACTCCAATGTGAAAATGTAACTCTTTTTCTCGTAAAATCAGGCGATATGTGATTCGAAATCTGTACAAGTAAAAATAAGAAATAATCGAAGAATAATCACATAATTTGTCTTTATTTCGTGCGATCCACAAAGTTTTTTTATACATATATACATTATACAAAACACTCCTATTACTCGTATTCCTTTTACTGTATTATCTTTTTTTCGCACAATCTTTGCTAATTTATCGAGTCTAATTCTACGCATAATAGGAAAGTTCCTGCAATTCAAACATTTTAGGATGGTCCACTATACATATGTATATTTGTGATTGAATGCACTTTAACATTTCTGTATTAATTAAGCAATGAATATACCGTCATATTATACACTGTATGCTTTTTTTGGATTTTGATTTTACAATCGAAATTGCACTTATAGAATTTAAGGAAAAACAAAATTCAATAAACTGCTTTTTTCTAAGTTCCATTAATTTTCAACTAATAACGAACGTATTTGATAGATGTTTATGTAATAATCAAAAATGTATTAAAAGTGTATAAAACCAAGATTTTGCAAATTTTTTTTACAAAGATCTTTTTTCAGACATTCAAATTCGATGCTTTTTCAGAATTTTGAAAAGATGCAAATGGTGCTAGGAAGCAACTTAAATATATTTTTTATACCATTGTCCGCTCTTATATTACAACACAAAAGCTAAAAATGTGTTTGAAATGAGAAACTAAAATAAAAGGGCTAAGCTAACTTTCATTTTAGTTATAGTCAGTTTCAAGTCTAAAATGCTTTTTTAAATGTCCCCACAGTTATATAACATTTAATTTAATTCGTTTTTACAGTATATCCCCCTTTAGTTATTTTAAATTAGATACTATGATAAATATCTAAATTGACTATGAGTAAGATATATATATCTTCAACCAATGCAAAAAGAGAGTTCTGTGTAAAAGAATGTTAAATAAATCAATCGCAATTGTGAGACAAATAATGGAAAATTCTTCATGTATGGCTTAAAAGATGTGGCTACGCTAATTTTTGTCATAAATGTAAACACACAACTCACTATTGAACTATGAAGGTGAATAATAATTTTTAAAATATATTTACTATTATTAAAAAGGCACAATAAAAAAAGAGAACTTCGCGAAAATTCGAAAACGTGTTTCATTAAAAAAATTAAATTGAGTGAGTTAAGTAACATCATTGGCATCTCAAATTAAAGCTTAGGTCATAACATCGCCGAATTTATAAAAATGAAAAAGTTTTGCGATCAACACTCCGGCTCATTCAGCTTCTGATAAGACCGATAAATTTATGGAATTGCGCTAGTTCATGGTCGAACACCCAACGAATTCGCTCCCAGCGACCGTTTCCTCTTTCCCAGACTCAATTAGTGGTTCGTTGGAAAAAGATAACACTCAAATGAGAAGGTCACAATGGAAACAAACGCCTATTCTGAAGGTCTGAAATGTTTTACTTTAGATGAAGATGATGGCGAAGAATAAAACCACATTTCCATTGAAAAAACGCCTTTTTCATTGTTAGGCCAAAGACTGTTCGGCCCACGTAGTATAAGCATAATCATAAAGTATAAGGGAGAACGAAGCGATTTAAAGGAAATTCCATTTACAAAATAAACGGTTTTCGAGAACGAGATTTCCCCACTAAGTCAGAGTTCATATCAGAAAGAAAGCAGAAAACAGGGTAACACAGTTATAAATAAGAGGGTTGATATGACACTTGCAGATTACAATGAATCTCGATAGCGATGACTTGAAGAAAAAATGAACTTGCTTTGGAAATACAAAATAAACTGATGTAGAAGATAATTACTAGAATTAAATAAACTTCAGTTATCGCACATTCCCGTTACGCAACTATTCTACTAATAGTCGTACTACGTTCTTTTCACTATGTTTTATTTCCCATAAGGAAGTTTTGAATATGTCTCAAATATCTCTCTAACTCTTTCAATATTTTTGTAATTCCTCTGAAGAGTTGTGTAATTATTCACTGTTATGTTTATTTATCAATCGGCACTACTGTCCTTGAAAACGAAACCATAAGTTCAATCCTACTTACGGTAGAATTAACCCAATTTTTTTGTAGGTATCTTTCGATTTACTACATATGTTTCATACTCATTCCCGAAATTAACACTTCTCGGCTCAAGAGAAAACCTACTAAATATCTGATTATTGCGAATTCATTGTAGTCGGTTCTGCCATTTTCGTTTTCATTTAATTTAAGTACTAGATTTATTTAGTAACAGTGAAATAATACAACATCGATCTGTAAAATAAAAATATAGTTTATAAAAATTTTACACAATATTTATTAAGTTAAATATTGTTTCAAATTTCCACATCTTGAAATGAAAAGTATATCTAACAAGTATGGAAGGACTTAGTTCGGGTGTAACCGAACATTTTGTACTCTCGCAATTTGCAATGATCAAATGTGAGGAAGTACTTTCAGGTGTTGGTAAAACTTTATATTAAACAAGTAAGGAATTTATATCTAGCAATTTTCAGTGATTAAAGTCGGGGGCATACTTTCAGATGCTGACAAAACTTTATATTAAAACAAGTAGGGAATGGCTAAGTTCGGGTGTAACCGAACATTTTATACTCTCGCAATGTGCAAGGATCAAAGGCGGGGAAATGCTTTCAGGTGCTGGCAGACGTTTCTATTAAAAAATGTTGCGGAAGAATTCAGCATTCATTATCCGACGAAATTCATTACTATATTTTGCGTCCTGTCCGAAATATTTATATTAAAATCAACCCATATAACTCAAATCATATATATGATACAAACTCAACCAAAAGAGCTAAACTCAACCAAAGAATCGGAAATCAGTATATTAGGGATATTGGGTTTAGACCAAGGTCTAGACCGATTTCATTCATATTCAGCACTAAACCACATTATGTTTAAGCATTAAGCATGTCCACTTAAATTCATTAAAATATCACACATATTATTCAACATGAACGGTTTAAAGTCAGGTGGAAAGTGGAAAATCACACGTCGAGTTTAATTAGAGTCAGTTTTAAAATCGGAAATTCTTATATTGAGTATATTGGGTCTGGACTGATTATGACAGCAACTTACTTATTTATATTACATTACTTTATTATTATTAGCAACTTACAAAATTACACAAGTATACTCGAGAATATGTTTAAACACAATTTTATGAAGATAAATATTCACTTAATTTTTCTAAGATATCATACATATAGACCAATATATACCGTATAAAACCAACTGAAAGTTTGAAATTCATATACTAGGTGTGAGGGGGTTAGGGGTAGCAGTGATCCAATTTTATTAATATTTGACACCACGACATATTTTTAGCAGAAAGATACCTCACAGATTGAACAATATATATGGTATAAAGCACACCGGAAGTTTGAGAATCCTTATGTTAGGTATAAGCTAGAGGAATTATTTACACGATTTCACCCATTTCTGACACAAGGGAGAATATTTTCAGGCAAAGATTTGTTCTGAATTTCAATAACATATTTTACAAATTGACTACTAATTTCGGTAAAAAGTCTGCCATATCCATTCGGTATCTGGTCACTTGAAACTTTATAATTTTATTTAATTGGTGCTTGAGTTATATACTGTAAAGTGAAAGAATCATATGGAATTTAAAATTGTGACATATGGGAATTAGACGTGGTAGAACACGATGGTAGACGCGATTTCGCCCAAATTGGCACTGTAATATAAGGATGTAATGCATATATAATAATGTCATGCACCAAATTTGGTTGAAATCAATAAAGCAGTTCTCAAGATATAGGATTTCTTGCCAAACCCACTGTCTAATTTTTCCAGTTCTTTTGAAGCTCTTAAGTACCATCCTAGCTGTGAAATTTAATGTTTCTAGCCAACATAACCGTTATATGGGGATTGGGCGAGGTTTTTACCCGATTTCACCCATTTTCACGCCGTCTAAAGACACGACGGAGAGATTTATTCTTAGGAATTTTGGTTGATATAGCTTATGTAGTATGGGAGGTATGTACAATAAACCTATTAGGGGGCGTGGCGAAACAAATTTTTTTTTAAATTTTAACCTACATATGCCCCACATTTTATCGGTTTTCGTTCAACGGCATATTGTGTTCGTGGCGAGGGTCCTATTCCGCCCATCTGCAATAACGACCTCTTCAGAGTGCCAAGGAACATGCGCACCAAATTTATCAAGATATCTCAATTTTTACTCAAGTTGTCGCTTGCATGGACAGACTGACAGACGGACGGACGGACGGATAATCACTCGGAAAACAACTCGTCTCGTCATCCTGAGCATTTATATATTAATATAAAAATGTGCTTTCCACTGATACTTTATGAGCTATAATTTTTCAGCTTAATAAAACGAAAACTTGTGGTACTTAGAGGTAAGCGGTTATGAGTGCGTCAAAATTCATGTTAATGAGATGATTGCTTGAAAACTGATTCTGTAATTTTTACCACACATCATCTTTAAATTTATATTATATTAAAAATGATTTCAGTGAATTTTGATTTAAATATTTATACACACATTTGTAAGGTTCGTGAATAGATAGTCAAATGAATACATTTTTATTATTTTAATTTTATGAATGTAATTTTTGAAGATAAAAACTATAAAATCCCTAATCATATTCAAGATTTATTAATTTAATTATTTTAAAAATTTAAAGAAAAATTTAATTGAAATTGTAATTTGCAAATATTTACACCAGAGTTTAGTTTCTTACGGGGTTCTCTATGAATACATTAAAATTGGATTTAGTACTTCGTTTGCTTTTACGAAGTGGCATTAAATATTAAATATTATTAATATTATTAAATAATATTATTATTAATATATAGGATATTCTCGCACATTGAATCAATAAGAATTAAAAATTTCGAGATGAAGTTTAGTTTTCATTTGAAAATTTGTTACTATATTCATTACATGGAGATCAGTGAAGGTTTGGGCTTATGCTACAGTTGTCCTGTCCAATTAAAGTTTCAAATTAGATAAAGAAATTCCAAATGATCTTATATGGAAAGTAGGAATAATGGAAATTTATTCTTCAGTATTGGACATCTGTAACGCACAGACATAAGGCCGAGTGGTTTGCTTTAAAACACCGCTCTTTAGAAATTTTAAGAACTACCAGTATTAGGCTATTTGGCTCGTCAGATCGTTTATATCGCACTATAAAATCTTAATTGATGGGCTGACTGCACACGGAGATTGAACACTGTCGTGAAGAATTTTGAAATGTGTGTATTTAAAGAATGTGTTAACAATAGATATAGACATTTCCAGATTTCTCCCAAATACTTTTTTCTCATATAATTATAATATAACTTATGCGAAAAAAATTATGGAAAACAATACCAATTATTCATGACTTTGACCAAACAAAATATATAAAATTTTTTAACAATCAATTATTTATGAACTAATTAATGACTCAGGTTTTTAATAATTAAGGGACTTCATGATAAACGTTATATGCAAATTTTGGTTTAGATACAAACTTACTGGAACGGAATCCCCTAAATAAAATGGAACCTTCAATTATTATCCTAAGCAAGTGAGATGTGGATATTATGAGCTGTAAACAGTATTAATGATGATCAACTAGAATTTTTGTCCGATAAGTAGTGGCTTTGATAATATGACTGGTAACATCCAAGCACAAAATATTTACGAACGGTCAATTGCCTTATCAACTATTTTTATACTCTCGCAACATGTTGCTACAGAGTATATTAGTTTTGTTCACCAACGGTTGTTTGTAACTCCTAGAACTAAATGTAGGTGATAATCGGCAAGCGGTAAGCGGTAAATGATCAGGATGAAAAGACGAGTTGGAATCCAAGTGACTATCTGTTCGTCCGTCCGTCCGTCCGCCCGTACAAGCGATAACTTGAGTAAAAATTAAGACATTTTGATGAAACTTGGTACACGTGTTCTCTCTAACCGTATGACGGTTGGTATTGCAGATGGGTGTAATTGGACCTCTGCCACGCCCACAAAATGCCATTAATCGAAAACATATAATGTCCTATTACTAAGTAGGAAATTAGGACACAAAGGTGTTATTTGATAGAGAGCATCCTAGTAGGGTGGGGCATCTGTGGGCAAAATTTTTTGTAAAAGTGGGTACAGCCCCCCAATAGGTTTAATATATATATATCTCGGACACAGTTACAGCTATACCAATCGAACTTGCTCCGAGTAAGTTCTTCTAGCATCTCTTTATATACTGAGAAAATGAGTGAAATCGGATATTAACCACGCCCAGCTCCCTTACGAAAGTTATGTTGAAAATTACTATAAGTTACTACTAGTAATTACTAATAGCTATTAAGCCAAACCAAACTTACTAAGAACAAGTAGAATGAGCACCTCCTCATTCAGTGTGAAAATCGTTGAAATCGGATAATAACCACGCCCACCCCATATAAAGGTTATGTTGAAAAATACTAAAAGTGCGATAACTCGCTGAAGGAACACGTCAGAAACATTAAATCTTGCAAGAAATATGATACGGAAGGGTTGCATAGGAACCTGTGTAAAATTTGGTTAATGGGCGTGGTTAATTAACCGCCCACGTTATGGAAGAAATCCCATATCTCAAGATCCGATTTAACCGTAACCTTAACCGGTTTCAACAAAATTTCGTACATGACATTATATTTGCATTCTTATGTCACGTTGTGAAAATGGACGAAATCGGATAAAAACCATGCCTAATTCTTTTATAACACAATTTTAAGTTTCATCTGACACCTTCACTTTAAAGTAGATCGAACATCAATTAAGAAATTGGAATAATGCTTTCTACGGATAGTTCGTTCTAGATATACCAACGCATGCGTAAAAATAGTTGAAATCGGATTATAACTTTTCAAGCCACCAGATACCCAATAAATAGAGATCAGTACCTCTATCTGACTTTTTACCGGAAATATCGGTAAATCTGTAAAATATTGTAATGAAATTGGAGGATTATCTTTTCATGATGATGACGTGCTCTGGTATCATAAGTGGGGAAAATCGGGCAGAAAATTCTCCTAGTCCCCATATACTTAATATACATATTTTCAATCTTCCGGTAGACTTTATACCATATATTTTGGTAAATCTGTAAGATATCGTTATGAAATGCGAGGATTATCTTTCCATGACAATAGTGTGCTCTTGCGTCAACAATGGGGAAAATCGGGTAAACACTTCCCCTAGCCCCCATATACTCAATATAAGGATTTTCAATCTTCTTTGAAATTCAGAGAGCACCCCTTTCTGATAACCGTGTGTATGTGCTTAAAATGCATAAAATCGGGTTAGCACTTCCCCTAGCCGCTATGTACCTAATATACGGATTTCCAACCTCTGGGTAGACTTTATACCATATATTTGTATAACGTGTATGTACGTGTAATATTGGATATACCATAGTTTAATGCCGAAAATGTGTGAAATCGGTTTACGAATTATCCCACCTCCATATACTACATATAATGATTTTCGCTATTCTAGCAGACTTTATGTCGAATATGTGGTCTTCACAAAATTGGGTGAAAACATGTTCCCTAATATACTTGAATAACAAAAAGAGTTAATGTGATCAGTGCAGATCTTCCTTTATCCCAAAAATGCCCGATATAAGAGTTCCCGACTTGCCATCTGACTTTTAACTTTTTATGTTGGTCAATATGTGTGATATTATAATGAAATTAAGTGGATATGTTTTCTTAAACACAATGTGGTTTCGCGCTAAATATGAAAGCAAACGGTCTAGACAATGGTCTGATCCCCTTATACCTAATATAATAATTTGCTTTCCTCTGGTTGACTTTTCCTTCATATATCTAATATATTTATTAAACCACTTTGGTTGAGTGTATATCGCATATATCATTTTTGAGTTAATTTGGTAGATTTTAATATAAATATCTCTGACACGAAGCAAAATATAACAATGAAAGTACATGAGTTTATGGTCTTTAATATAAGTTAATAAGATACCAAATCGAATTGAAATCCATTGGCAATTTCTGCGAATAATGAATGTTGAATGCTTCCACCACATTTTTTAATACAAAGTTATGCCAGCATGTTCGGTTGCACCCGAACTTAGCTCTTTCTTACTTTTTTAATATAAAGTTTTGTCAACACCTAAAAATATTGCACCGAGTTTGATCTTTAAACATTTCGAGAGTTAAAATGTTAGGTCCCCTTCCTTACTTGTTATATTTAGTTTATGTCACAACGCCTTTTGCAATACGAATAAATTATGAAACCTCTAAAACACCAGTATAAAAAAGGAAAAAAACGAAACCTCACTATTTTTCATATCATGATTTATACAGTGAAAAGCAGAAATGGTAATGGAGTATAATACGATTTTCTCAGTTTTCAGCATTCGGTTCAATAAGAAAAAAAAAAATGTTTTGCAAAACTGTATTACACAATACCATTACACCACAATACAATTATCATCTTAAGCATTCTGTTATACAAACGAAAGTGACCGAACCTAATTTTTAAGCGTTTCTCTATAAGTGTATAACGTGTATAACGTGGACATATTATATTTTTACGAAAAATTACTAATAATCTTACTGATAATTCCACATAGAACGGGTAAATTCGTTGTCCATCAAAGAGAAAATAGCTTCAACATCACCATTGTGTAAGCGTTCTGGAGATCGCTCCAAATTCCATCTAGTTATACGTGCGAATCCGTGCTGCGGACCAAATGACCAGGGTCCAAATTGAGCTGAAATTGTAGAATATTTTTTATCAATTCTGCTGATAATATTTATGCATATATTTAACGTATAAAACTTTCTTTTTCTTGTATAACATTAATAAAGTAAAGTAAAGATAATAGAAGCAATGTATATATAAGTATAGTCTGGAACTGAGATCCCTATGCTAAAATCGCGATTCAATGGTTAAAGGTTTGCTCTAAATTGACAAGTAAGTTTTAATACTCCCTTACAATAAGTTGTTTTTCATAAACATTAATGAAAGAAAAAAAGAATAATATCCCCTTTACATAAATTTAGTTACGCAACGCAATTATAAGTTTAGAAACCTGTTAATTACAAAACAACCTTTCATAAGAGTATTTGAATTTTAATATAATTAATAAATGCGTTAGCTAGTAGTGCCGAAATGTTTTTATGGTCTTAAGCTAGAAAAAACTTATTTATGTCAATGCCGGCCTCTATATGATGCGAATATCCTTGGACACTTCGTCAACCGAAATGAACGTTCCTTTATTTATAACATATTGCGTCAAGCTCAACTCTTTAATTTTTATATTCTCGCAACATGTTGCAACAGAGCATATTAGTTTTGTTCACCTAACGGCTGTTTGTAACACCTAAAACTAATTGAGTTAGATATAGACATTTATATGTATCAATAATCAGGATAAAGAGACGAGTTGAAATCCGAATGACTGTCTGTCCGTCCGTCCACCCGTGCAAGCAAGAAGAAATTAAGATATTGGAATGAAACTTTTCACAAATAGTGCCATCTCATGCATAAAAATTGTCGAAATCGGCATATAACTTTTCAAGCCCCCATATACCTGATATAAAAACCACAGTGCCTATGCTGACTTTATATCGAAAATAGCGGTAAATCTGTGAAATATCGTAATGAAAATCGAGGATTATCTTTCCCTGATAATAATGTGCTCTTGTGTCAAAAATGGGGATATTCGGGTAAATATTTCCCCTAGCCCCCCTATACCTACTATGCGGATTTTCAATCTTCCGGTAGACTTTATACTGTACAAAACGGTAAATGTATATAAAACGGAAATTGGAGGATTATCTTTTCATGACAATAGAGTGCTCTTGTACCATAAATGGGAGAAATCGGGTATATACTTCGCGTAGCACCCATATACCTAATATAAGGATTTTTTTATATTGATATATGAGTTATCTCTGTGAAATTCAGAGAGGGTATCTTTCTGATAACAGTGTCCGAGTGCCTAAAATGGATAAAATCGAGTAAATACTTCCCCTAGCCCCTATATACCTAATATAAGAATTTCAAATATCTAGTTGGCTTTATACCTTGCGTATTGTGTTAAAAAAATAACGGGAATTGTCGTTTTCTGGAAAAAAAAATTAATTCGTCTACATTAATGTCGCCTTCAAAGTAGTCTCCATTCGATATTATGCACTTATGCCAGCGCTTCTTCCAATGGTCGAAACACTCATCAAACTCTATTTTGGGATAGCCTTTAGCTCTTTCAGCGATGCGCTTTTAATGTCATCTATACTTGTAAATCATCATCATCATCTTGGCCCTTTAGGTTCTCTTTATTTTGGAAATAGAAAAAATTCACACAGTTGGGGCATCGTTACAGTATTGTTTCTGGCCAAAAATTCACGAACAAGCAACGAAATATGAGCAGAATTGAGCAAAAGTGAGCAAAAGCCATGAGTTGTTTTTCCACAAATCCGGGTGTTTTTTTCGGGTTGCTTTACTCAAACGGCGTTGAACTTGTAGTCAGTACTCCTTATTGACTGTTTGACCTTGAGGTAAGAATTGAAGATGCATTATGCCATTAAAGTCGAAGAATATTCCCGATTTTTTTAACACACCACGTACAAGTTAATAAGATACCATACATGATTGTAATCCATTCACAGTTTCGTCAAATAATGAATGTTGAATTCTTCCCGATTATTTTTTAATATAAAGTTTTGCCAGCACCTGAAAGTATTTCCCATTCTTTGATCCTCGCAAAATTCGAGAGTATAAAATGTTCGATTACGCCTAAACTTAGCCTTTTCTTACTTGTTGAACTTATGCATTTGATGAAATCAACCGTTCCTTTCATCAGAATGAGATTGAAACGAGCTGATCTTGCTATAGAACACATATCTATTATATATCCAATAATTTATTGCACATTAAAATTCTGCTGTATCTAAAGCGTTATGACCTAAAGCAAAATGGATCAAAATAATGTTGACCGAACTATCCCATAATCTACAAAAATGTCAGAAATCTTAGAAATTTATTAACTTCATTTAATAAGTAAATCTTTTCTAATGTATTTATTAAAGCTCTATGAAACCCTTCGAACCAAAACAATTTATTTTAGGTCGATTACTTGAACAGCATTAGTTGAAATACATCATTAGGCAAATGCTTGTGACTATGTGGTTTTCATCGAACATTGAACACACAATCAATTAATGTAATTGTATTTGTTTATCATCTTAAGCATTTTGTTATACTAGTATGTAAATATATACATAAAAAACAGCACAATAAAAAAGCATGTGAAACTAAATTTTATACAAACCAAACAAATGTGACCAAACGAAAATGACCGAACCAATTTTTAGGCGTTTCTCTATATGTGTATATATAACGTGCATATACTCGTATATGTAGATATTTCTACGAAAAATTACTAATTATCGTACTGATAATTCCACATAGAACGATTCATTCCACATATACTATGTATTTTTTCATCAAATATAATGACCTTGAAAGGTGTTATGTGTAAATTTACACCCCCTATTACGTATCTATAATAGCGCGACTATAGTTGCCGTTTGACACCAGTATACCAAATTTCCAATACGAGTGGATATCGACTACCTATCGCAGGCACCATTTTGGGTATATTATCGATAATTATCAACCCATATTTGGTAGTTGTGGAGATTGAATACATTGAAAAACTTTAAGGAAAATATGTACACTTAGTTTTTTATTTATTTACAAACGTTTCTAATTGTGTAATTTACGAAAACTGATCTTCAAAAATATGATGCTCTTTTATGAACAAACACAAACACTTGTTTAATTTTTCAAGTAATATTTACTTTCACATTCTTTTCTTGTGAAATATTTTTAAAGAATTTATACTGTGCATTGATGTATTAATATGACAAAACTAATATTTATAACTGTATATACGGTGCCAAACGCTACATTCTTAAACTTGATAACAAATAATTTTCCTGATTCTATAAAATTTATAATATTAATCAACTTGAAAAACTGAGTAACACAGAAATTTAGAGATTTCACGACCAATGTACAAATTAATTTAATTACTTACTAACTTACTCACTTACTAAGGTTTTTAAATTCTAATGAACGTCACTGTTTTCCATTTCTTTCTGTTTAATTTTACGATTTAAGTCACAAATTTAAGCAATGCTGCCAAATACTTTAAACAGTGCTTCCTAAAAGTGTAAAATCAGGGTTCTTTTCTGTGTTTTCAAGTATAATGGCTTCAATAGCCATTCATAAAGTAAAATCCTGTTATAGCATAATATCCAACGCTAGTATAGCGGCAACTATAATCCAGTACCCTTCCGCAAAAGGGGTGTTAATCTACTCAACTAATAAGTATACGGCACCATCCAAGGCGAACTAAACTTGTGGTGAAAAATGTGTTTTATATATGTAAATAATACATATATATAACATATATTATATCATAACATATGAGGAGAGGTCAAAGTCGGACGAGGGCAAATTCTTTCAAATCGTAGAGCACTGGTCGGCATGAGAGGAACTGCGACTGTGTGAGTGAGCACGAAAGTACAGACCCCCAGTGAGAACTATGTAACCTTACATTTTGAGACTTTTTTTCATTCCCTCATGAAACAAGCATTTTTGTACTTCTTTATTCATCTTATATATTTTGCAATTAAAATAAATATATTAGACCCTAAACAAACTTAATTTTATTGCCTTTAAATTACCTAAAACAAAACTGTAATTCATACCACCAAAAAGCATTCATACTCTTAAATAATTTCGCGCAGGGCACATTTACCTTAGCCATGACCATGGGCCCCGTGCGATGTTGTTTTGTCGCTGTTTCGACAACGATTAAACGATAGAGCGTAAGTAAGTTTAGAATTGAAAATTTATAAAATTTTGTTCAGAAAAGCTGTACATATAATACAATGGTTACTTTAAAATAAATACGGTAGCAATAATAACTTACGAAATACAAAAGGTATGCCGCCACGTATAGCTTTTTTCCCATCAAATGAGGCAAGTTTACTGAAATAATATAAAAAAATATGGACAGAGATATAAAATGCACAAAAAGTTTATGTTGTCGGAGTATTCCTGTAATAAATATATGTATATTAAATAATTAACGATTTTTTGTATTAATAATGAAACTTAATTTATGAGGCGGTTATTTTAACATACTGCTTTTAGCATGTCTTTAAAACAATCGAATTCAAAAAATAATTTTTGAAAAGTAAAACTATTACAGAGTATCATTGTAAAGTACAACAATAACACTATACAACACTCGTTTGGGTATTAAACCAAACTTATTTTTTTCCAGAGATTTAGTCATAAGCAAAATTCTCCGGTTTTCGAAGTTAGCGTCCAAAATCGAAATATTTGACTTCAAAGTTCGAAATTGACCTTATTGTAAACATAATTATTTAATTACAGTATGAAACCCATTAAAAGAGTAAAAAGTGTACACCGTTTTTCGGTCAAGCTTGTATGACAGGTGCTATAACGAGTCAAAGTCGGATCTTCGAAAAGAATAAAAGTTTTATATTTCAAAAACTACAGATCCGATCTTTGAATAATTTCGGGTTGCAAATGAAAAGAAAATGGCACATAAAAAAATATTTAATGAAAGTGATACGAAAAATACGCGAAAATACCCATACCGTAAACCATACATCAGTGCTAAAAATTGAAGCGCTAGATTGAAGTTTGCCAAATAGCATTTAAATAAAACTGAAAGCTGCTGAAATGCCGTAATTTGTGCAGACGAGAGCAAATTAAACCTGTAAAAGGGAATACCACAAACTATTTATTTATCTAACTTTTATTATTTTCTTAAAAACTTTTAACATTACTTTGTTTTTGTTACTGCCTATATCCAGTACATATTCTCTAATTAAATGTTAAATTTATTTGTTGGTAAAGATATTTGTATGTACGATCCCGAAATTTTATTTAATTGTTTACTAAATTGTATGTACAAGCAAGGACGCTTGGCTATTAGTTAAGTGTTGGAACCATTAATTAAGTGTGATACATACATATTAAGTAAAAAGGTATATTATAGCATGTGGGTCGGAATTTGTGTCTTCAATTGTAATATATATAAAAATACTGAATTTAGAATGTGTTTTGATTACAGAATGGTGAATAAAACTACTACAAAAGGTAATTACCCGATTCCCCTTATTAATGATTTACTGGATATCTTAGCACAAAAAATAAATATATGCTACATTTGATTTGAACAAGTACGGAAGAGCTAAGATCGGGTGTAACCCAACATTTTATACTCTCGCAATTTGGAAGGATCAAAACCGGGAAAATAATTTCAGCAGTTGGAAAAACTTTATATTAAAAAATTATACAAATATATTCAACATTTGTTATTCGACGCATTTGTGAATGAACTGCAATCATATTTGGCATTATATTAATTTTTAATTTAGGTCATATACTCAAAGACAATCTAATTAAGACAAATCATTTATATTCATGATATTACTGCTTAAATATTCTTAGGAAATTGTTTTGAGACATCTTCTTTGGAGATATTTGCGATATAAACTCAACCAAAGGAGATTTAAATACCGTGTATATTAGGAAAAAGTCAACTAGAGGGATGTAAATAATAATATTAGAGGTATGGGATTTAATACAATGTCTAAACCGATTTATTCATATTCAGCGTTAAGGCATATTATGGTTAAGAAAACATTTAATTCCTTTAAAATATCACACGTATTTATTTTATATAAACAGTTTAAAGTCAGCTGGAAAGTCGGAAATCACTCTATCGGGTAAATTGGATCTAGGTGAAAGTTATTAGATAAGGGGAGGTATTGGCCCAATCTTATAAACTTTTAGCATCATCTTAAAATCGTTCCGTGAAATAGGTCAAACTATAGGAGGGACTCATTCTTCTGTGCAATACGTCGTACAAAATGTCGAAAAACCTGGTTCCATAGCATCAAAACCTCGTTCTGGCCGACCTAGCAAGTTAACCAAGCGCGAAAAACGCGTGAAATATTGCAATCAGTAAAAGAAAATCCTAAGGTAACCGCCTCTCAAATAAGCGAAAATATCAAAAAAAATTTAATAAGGATATTCATGAGGATACTGTAAGGAAAATATTGAAAAATAATGGATATCATGCACGTGTATCACGCAAGAAGCCATACAACGATCCAAAGCATTCAGCAAACAATGTGAAGCTTTGGTTGCTCTACAACACTAAGCATCAGTTGCGTACGCCATACCACAGATTGTCCAAAATTTTCGATAAAAAGTCAGATATATTCACTGAGGTCCACATATTTGGCACCTGGGTGCTTGAAAAGACATTTTCCGATTTACTTTATTTTAGCAGGAAATCGCATACCTCGAGAGCACAATTTGTGGAACGTTTTATTTCGATATCTTAATTTGTGATTGAGTTATATACTGTAAAGTGAAAGAATCAGATTGAATTTAAAATTATGTTATATGAGAAGTAGGTATGATTATGACCCGATCCGATTTCACTAATTTTCCCAGTGTATGAAGAGGTACTAAAAGAATTGTTCTGAGCAAGTTTGGTGATATAGCTTTAGTGATTTGTAAGATATGTACATTAAAATTATTACGGGGCGGAGTCATTCCCACTTTATCAAGATTTTTAAACTATAAACACCCAGATTACCCCAATCTGCAATACCAATGCTTGGAATTCCTTAGTACCATTCTTATAGTTCCAAGGAATACCTGTACTAAGTTTCATCAATATGTCTTAATTTTTACTCAAGCTATCTCTTGCCCAGATGAACAGACGGACAGTTACCTGGATTTCAACCCGTCTTTTCATCGTGTCGATTTTGATATATATAACTCCATATCATTTTATGTTACAAACTATTAATACTATTATACTGTTTCAACATGTTGCGAGAGTATAAAAAACAATCAAAGTGAAGGTAGGTATAACAAGTACTGTATTTTTAAAATACATATTATGCATCCTTTTTTCCACATACGATAGCTAACTATTTCTTTGAGGTCAATAAAAATTGACAGAAAAGAAACAAAGTACAATTTTTGGGTATTACTGCGAAGGTGTTTTTATAAAAAAATATATATTTAAAATAATGTTTGACAATTTTCATTGATTTCGTCAAGCTAGGCATAACACCTTTACCCGTAAATTAAGTATCTAATATTTCCTAAAACTAAAATATGCAGAGTGTGTGCACCGTACACGGGTGCCGACCACAGATGCGACGAAACCATGTACGTGAGAGAGTGAGACAAACAGTGTTTCGTGTGAAGTAATTATTTTTAATTGGGAAATACCGTTGCAAAGTTTTTTGGAAAATTATACTTCATTATGGCCAGATTCTCGTATGTAGTAAGAAGAAATCCATTATCTTTCCATATATTTTTTTGTATCTTGCGTTGTATTAGTGCGATCGGATTAAGCTATATGGCATTAGAAAGATAAGATTTCGTACTAAAAAAAAATTGTTTGAGCACATGTCAAAGATGGACACCTGCAAAGAAAAAATACGCCATATTTTACAGTTTTTCTTCGATAAAGGCGAAAATGCAAGATGGGAGGCTGATAATTTTAACGGTGTTTATAGTCCTGATACTGTAATAGCCAATCACGAGCAATTTCGTTTCGTCAATTCCGTTTAAGTAATTTTTATGTTTGAAACCATTTAAATAAAGTTATATACCAAAAGGAGCTCGATGTATTGAGTGCCACACGAGTTAACGCCAAAAACCTTGTGGACCGAATTTCCATCTGCTAATCACTACTGAATCATAACAAAATCAATTTCTGAATTCGATTTTTAAAGCGAATGATTACTGGTGATGAATTGTGGGTCTTTTACGACAACCTCAAGCGAAGACGCTTGTGGTGGGATTCCAGTGAACAGGCGCAAACGGTGTCGAAATCAGGATTAACAATAAGGAAGGTTTTGCTATGTGTTTGGTGGGATTGGCTGGAAATCATCTACTATGAACTACTCCACTATAACCAAACTCTTAGTTCGGACCTATACTGTCACCAATTGGACCATCTGAAGGAAGAAATCGCACAGAAGCGGCCAACTTTGGCCTATTAGCCAAATTCCATCAGGACAACACCAGGCCACACACATCGATAGTGACTCACCAGAAGCTCCGGAAGCTTGGTTGGGAGGTTCTTATGCATCCACCTTATAATCCGGACTTGGCGCCACGTGATTACTACCCTATCTATAGCGAATGGTTTTGCTGGTGAAAAATTCGTCTCAAGAGTAGCTTGGAAAATCAACTGTCCAAGTTTTTTGCCATTGGGGACGATGGTTCCTATGTGAGTGACATTAGAAATTACCTTCAAAATGGCAACAAGCTATCGAATAAAACGGTGCATATTTGACCAAAATCGGGTCATTCTAACTTTACACTACACTACACACATTCTAACTTCACAACTAGACTTTACATATAATTGATATTAATTTAAAATGCAATTAGATTTATTAATATATATATAAAGAGGGTGCTTAAGTTTTGACCATTGAATTTTTGGCTACCATGAACTATTTAAGGTTGAACTTTTAAGCTTCGAATTAAATAATAAGAATTATGTTGTTTTTATAAGGGAATATATGTCACATAGACGGTTAACTGATGAGTGCTTCCTCGTCACGGTGCTGCGATGGTAGTTTAAACATACATAAATTGTATTCCAATTATATAGATACATTCATACTAATATCAATAAATAAATATCGATAGATTATATTCATATCAACATTCCCGTCATTGAATACTTATGTACATTATGTATGGTTTATTCAAAAATGAGTAATTTTTTGTTTAAATTAATTTCTAAAAATTCCATAAATAATAAAAATATTTTTTATTTATAAAAAATATATTTACAGAAAATATTTATTGCCTGAGTTAATTTTTAGCCCCTTATAGTTTTGTCAACGTCTTAAAAAATAGATTTTATTCAACACTCAGTCGCCTGCTGAACGGTGTAATTCAATAATTCTAAATAAAAACAAGTAAGGAAGGGAACCGAACATTTAATACTCTCGCAATTTGTGAGGCTCAAAGGCGGTGAAATACTTTTAGGTGCTGGCAAAACTTTATATTAAAACAAGTAAGGAAGGGTTAAGTTCGGGTGTAACTGAACATTTTATACTATCGCAATGTGAAAGTATCAAATAATAGTTACTCATAATAGTTATAAGGGGGTTAGGGGAAGTATTGGCCCGATCTTCTCAAATTTTGGCGTCAGGACACATTATTACCAGGAAAAGACGTTCTCTGAATTTTATTAAGATATCTGACAGATCGACCGATATATGCGGTATGAAGTTAACCAGTAGTTCGAAAATATTTATATGAGGGTCCACATATTCGGTACACTATATATATTAACGGTATATTCGGAACTTGACAAGTTAAAATCCGATTTCGGCATTTTTTAACCGTAAGATGGCATAGGTACTGCGCAAAATTTTGCTCCGATATCTTTATTGGTTGTTGTAACACAATGTAACATAAGGATGTAAATGTTATATCACACACCAATCTGAGTTGAAATTGGTATGAATTTCGCCTGAAAGTGGGCGGTGCCAAAACCTTTTTCCAATTTTTAAACCGGTTCTTTTGAAGCTCTTAAGGACCATTCTGGCTGTGAAATTCAATGCTTCTGACATATTTCTTCAGCGTGTTAAAGCATTTTCAGTAGTTTTCAATAAAACTGCTATATGGGGAGTCTGCGTGGTTTTAATCCGATAATTGTGTTCCATCAGGACAACACCGGGTCACACACATCGACAGTGACTCGACAGAAGCTCCAGAAGCTCTGGGAGCTTGGTTGAGAGGTTTTTATGCATCCACCTATAGCCCGGATCTGGGACCAAGTGAGTACTATGGTTTTGCTGGAGAAAAATTTGCCTCGATTCGTGAAAATCGACTGTCCCAATTTTTGCCAATAGGACGACGGTTTGAGAGTGGTATGAGAGTGCCATTATGGAATTGCCTTCAAAATGGCAACCAGTTATCTAACAAAACGGTGCATATTTGAGAAAAGAGCTAAAGAAAAGCATCAGGAATTTAATCGCCATTGGACGGAGACGTTCGCTTTCATATGGTTTGCTCAGATGCCCTTCCGAATAATCTAACTTGTCATGAAAAACTCATACAATAAGAAATCAAATTTAGAGAGACACTTCATTAAAAACATACTAAGAACCAAAAAAAATCTTCCGGCGAGCTCCGAAAAGAGCAAACAAGTTACATGTTAAACCTGCAGTGGTCTACATACATATGTAATCCACTCATGTGAAATTGCGAATAGCAGTCGTGTGTGGTTGTGCTGTTAGAGCTTCGAAAAATTCTTGGTATCCGTATGTATGCCGCGAGACAAATTGCGTAAGTAATCTTGCTAAATTGTTTGGGCTAGTATTGAGTTAACGTTTCTTTTAAAATGAAGTTTTCGCAAAGACTTATTTGTACAAACGTGTAATTCTTGGGTATATATATATATTGATTGTTTTATTTTATATTTTGTGGGCAATACGAGTACGAGCTTCTGAAATTACTTCGAAATTTATTTTACTTAGAAGTCAGAAGACGTGATGATCAGATCGTAAGTTGGTTGAAAAAATTGGACGGTGATGGTTCCGATAGCTTCTTGGATGCTTCAAGTTCAGACAGTGAAGAAAATAATGGACAAAGACTGGTGCGGACAAATAGAGGTAAAACTAGAAGGCATAATATAGTATCTGTGCCTCTTGGCCCTAAAGGAATCGCAAAACAGAAAGTCGGACCTGAAGATTGAATGTCGTTTCTTAGGAAATAATATAATTGATTTCATCACAAAATATACTAATATAAAAATTAATCATATTGAAACTGAATATACCAGAGAAAGAGATGCTAAATGAGCCACAGAAACTGAGGTTAGAGGATTTATTGGAATTTTACAAATGGTTGGTGTGTTAAAAATTCCCCGTTCGAGGACCAGTAATAACTGGTCAATAATCAATTCAATCTATTTGACTATGGCTGAGCAAAGATTTAAGTTTCTTCTTAGAGCTTTACGTTTTGATATAATATAATATATTGATTTCTGTTTTTGATATATTATATATGACCGTGAATATCGAGCGAAAATCGATTAATAAGCCTCGATTCGTCAAATTGTAGAGTTAGTTCTCACAAAATTTCAAAAGTTTTATATTCCAAGCGCTAAAATGACTTTGAATGAATAATTTTTGGTTCTCAGGGTTTTTCGTTGTTCATTTCGACAGTACATTCCAAGTAAACCAGCCAAGTACCGACTGAAAGTATTTGCTCCATTTTGATGTTCACTACCCATACACATTATTACTTAGAAATATACGCTAGCCAACAACCTGAAGGACCAGTTCGCTTAAGCAATTATGGAAGTTATACCGTGATGAGAATGGTTCACCCGTTTCTCTTCTCTAAAATTTGCCAAACAATTATTTGAAAATGGAGCTACAGTTCGTAAAGATAAACGAGAAATTCCACTGGCATTTCGATTGGCAAAATAAAATCCGGTATACTCTTCGAAATTTGGTTTTCATCCTCCATGCACATTGCGTGCACTTACAGGCCGAAACGTAATGTGAAAAAATGGAAAACGTGGATACAGACAAAAGCTAGAAATAACATACTATAATCGTTTGCATCTCGTAGATAAGATGTGTTCACTTTATGATGTGCAGAGCAATTCGAAAAGATGGCCTTCTACTATGTTCTATGGTCTTATAAACATCAGTGCCCTCAACGTGCTTTTCATCCATAAGCAAACAAAACTTGGCTTTCGCTTGATTACATTTAATCTTTGATCGTTGGCTCATTACCAACCATTACCATTAAGATTGTGTGCTTATCATGCTTACGTTTTCTTTATTAATGTTGATGGAAAATATTGTGAAATTAAAATATAAAAATAAATAAACGAGGGTTTTTAAATTCATTCCTTCAATTTTTAGTTTTAAAATGGGATAGATATGTAAACCGTGCGACCAAACACGTCACATTTAGGTGCGCGACTACTAGGATTGAGTAACTGGAAGCAATATACAAGTAATGATAATCTGGCTATAATCTTGGCACTAGAAATTGCAGAAAAATGCAAACCATTCACAGATGGTGAGTAAGCCAAAGATAGCTTCTTACGTGCATCTGCAAAACAGTTTCGTGAATCCAAAAAAAAAAATCAGAAATCTTGAAAAAAAAATCAAAGATTTGCCATTATTCGTTAAACCAACACATAAAAAAACATGGCACAAAGTGCCCTGTTTGCAAGGTATATGTGTGTCCAAAAGATGAACTTCTAGGATTGCTACGAACGGAGCCCGAAATATGACAGAAAAAAAATAAAGAGGCAACAACGATTCTTCAGAGCGAAATAAACCACGAAATTCTTATGTTTCACTGCATAATACATCAAGAAGCGCTTTGTGCCAAACATTTCCGGCCGAAATATTTGAGGTCGCGAATTTGGTAATCAATATTCTCAAAAGCACTCTACCATTGTCAGTTTAAAGAATTCTTAAATGAGACGGAGACTCAGTATTCCGATCTCTTATATTTTGAAGAAAAACTAATTTTTTTTGCAAAAGATATTTAGAGCGGTAAATTACTTAATTTTTAATATCTAAAGCAATATTGCGATAAAATAATTGCAACTGTTGAACTCAGCACACTTAAAAAAAAAAATTTTATGAATTTGCTGTCAGATTTAGAATTTCTAGAATTCATAGTAAATCCTGGCAACACAAATAGTAACGAAATCAACACTGAGTTATTTGAAATTGATACAGGATCTTTAGAAATGCAATTGGTCGATTTAAAAAGTAAGGCTTTGTGATGTGAAAAACAGGTACAGAGATGAAAAACAAGTTGGAAGAGTTGGAGGTCCAGAAATGTATGTACGTAATGCAACATAAGTGGGCAGCTTTAAAATAAATGCCGCGAGTTGAGGTACTTATATTCGACGAGTGGCGCCTTCCAGATTGCTACAATGCGGTGGAGAAGTTGGCATTTAGAGTTCTGACTATCTTCGGATTGACATATAGGTGAGAGCAAGCGTTTTCTTACATGAATATAATTAAAAGTAAAGTAAGAACCCAACTAACAACTGAAAATTTAGAGTCGTGTTTGAAACTTAAAAAACAAGTTATGACCCAATGTTTCCCAAACTTTCTAAAACCATGCAAAGCCAACGTTCCCATTGAATTTCTTTACTCAATTGTTTGTTATTGAAGTACAAGTTAGTGGTGTAAGTAAAAATTGAATTGTTCTAATTTTTTACGTAAATAATATGTAATTATCTAATAATATATATTATCTGATTTATTGTGATAAACACTACTTAAATAATTTGTCTTATGTACAAATAGATAAACTTTTTTTTATCAAAAAACTTTATTTATGCCAGTACTATTTTTCGCTGGCAAGAAACAATTTTGTGGATCTTTAAAAACTTTGCAATTTTGATTTTATCCGTTTAAGGCACAAGGACAAACTATTATCAGAAAAAGACGCTCTCTGAATTTCATTAAGACAACTCACATATTGACCGATATATACGGTATAAAGTCAACCAGAAGTTCGGAAATCTTTATATCCGGTATTTGGGGTAGCGGAAGTATTGATCCGACTGTGGACATTTTTACACAAGGGAGCACTGACAGTTTGAAAACTTAAAGTCCGCTTTCGACCATTTGTGATATGATATGAGATAGCCTACCTCGAAGGCACTATTTGTGTAAAGTTTTACACCGATATCTATATAGCGTGAAGTGAAAGAATCAGATGGAATTAAAAATTGTGATAAGAGGAAAGTAAGCATGTTTGTAATCCGATTTCACCCATTTTCACACTGTACCATAAGTATGCAAATATAGAGTAGTAGTAAAAATAGTAGAGTAGTTCCCGAGATATAGGATTTCACCTAAAGGTGCCACAGCCACTGTCCAATATTTACACCGATTCCTTGCAAGTCCTTCCATACCATCTGGGTTATAAAATTTAATTATTCTTATGTATTTATTTAGTAAGTTATCACATCTTTAATAGAACAGCTATCATCTGATTTCACATATAAGGATAAAAATTACGCTGTTATCCCTAAAATAACTTAATCTCATAATCACTAATAATAGATCAATAACTCATAAATTAATGATTTTTAATAATTAAAAGTTCATTAAATTTTAATATCACCCCAGCAAAACATTCCATAATATAAAAATAAAATAAATCTATAAAACTAAACATAAAATATAAAGACATGTGAAAGATATGTGAAATATCTTTATATTTTATATAAAAAAAAAAGATATGTACATTCAACCTATTCGTGGCAGGGCCACAGCAATTCTTGTGCCAAATTGCAGATTTGTGTCTTAATTTTTGTTTTTTTACAGTACTCCATAGTTTTTCCTTTAGCAACATTTAATGGGCGTGGCAATGCTCTGACTTCGCCTATCTTCAATACCAATCTCCTTAGAGTGCCAAGGCATACTTGCGCCAAGTTTCATCAAGATATCTTACTTTTTACTCAGCTATTGCTTGCACGGACAGATAGACATTATGAATTCAACTCGTCTCGTCATCCAGATCATTCTGAGATATATAACTCTACATCTACCTCAATCGAGCATTCAAACAACCGTCAGGTGAACAAAACTATAATACTCTGTGCAACATATTGTGAGGGTATACGCAACAATGCTACGGTATATACTACATATCAAAAAGTTTAATATTATATTTAAAATGTAAATGTTCGATTAAAAAATTTGCGAATTAAATTGTTATTATATATTAATAAATGAAGATAATTATACCTTACGAAAAGTTGCTCCTGATTATTAACACGCCATGAAACAACAGTTGCACCTGAAAGAAATTAGAGAAGAAATTTATAGGGCATAGTAGTAAAAAAATAAATATATAATATAAGATATAAAAAGCAACTAACCAAACATTTTATGCTCTCAGAAATAACAAGGTTCAAAAGCGGCGAAATATTTTCAAATATTGACAAAAAATTTTGTTATAATATGTTGCATTTGAATTCATTCGTTATTCGGCGAAATTATGAGTGGTTAAAACACATTTGGGATCTTATTAACTTATACCGGATGTCGTAGACCCATATAGTCTCATTATAACATTTTCCCTTATTTTTACGATATTTGTATTAAAATAAACCTAACTCACACAAATGAACAAATTCATTATGTTAGTGCTGTCCGACGGCACAAGTACCGAATGACAAAATGCCGAACATTATTATTTAATTTTATTGAGATATATGCGATATAAGCACAACAAAAGGAACGAAATATAATCTATTACGAAATCTTATGTTAGTGGTATGGGGGCTAGACTAAGGTTTGGGCCGATCTCATTTATATTCAGCGCTAAGGATTACGCAAACAATTTTTACTTTCAAAGATGTATATCCTTACCATGCGTTGCCAGAACATGTTGTAACAGAGTATTCACAACCTAGCGGTTGTTTGTAATACCTAAAACTAATCGAGTTAGATGTAGATGTAGCTGCATAAATATAAATGATCAGGATTTCAAGACGAGTTGAAATCCGAGTGACTGTCTGCCCGTCCAAACGAAAACTTGAGTAAAAATTAAGATGTCTTGATAAAACTTGGTGCACATATTTCTTGGCACTCTGAGTAGGTTGATATTGCAGACTGGTGCAATCGGATTACCGCTACGCCCACAAAATGCCGTTAAGCGAAAACTTAGAAAGTGCAATAACTAAGCAACAAATTAAGATTTCTGTAATTCTGGATAATCATGACCTTGCTCCCTAATGAGTTTAATGTATATATGTTACAAACCACTAAAGCTATATTAACCAAACTTGCTCAGAATAACTACTTTTAGTACCTCCTCACATTCTGGAAAAATGAGTCAAATCGGATCATAACCACCTCCCACCTACCATACAAAGGTTATGTTGAAAACAACTAAAAGTGCGTTAACTTGCTAAAAACACACATCAGAAACATTAAACTTTACAATAAATTTGGTTCGGAACTGGTGCATGGGAATCCTTTTATAAATTAAGCAATGGGAGTGGCACCGATCACTTTTCGATAAAATACCATATCTCATGACTGACTTAAGCAATTTCAACCAAATTCGATGCTAGGCATTACTCTGATCTTTATGGTATCTGATCTTTTACTTTACAGTGTGTAACTCAAGTACCAGTTAAGATATCGGAATATCGGGTCAATAATTCCACTAGCCCCTATATACCTAATATGAGAATTTTCAAAATTCCGTGTATAGCGGTCAATATGTAAGATATCTTAGCAAAATTTAATTAACGTATAATCTTGAATATACTGTAGTTTGGTGGCAAAACTTTGCGAAATCGATATGCGAACTGCCCAAGCCTCCATATATTACAAATAATGATTATCATTATCCTAGTGGACTCTATGCCGAATATGCCTGTTTAATTTTGTGTTAACCAATATTGACTGGAAATGTGTTCTCGAGCATACTTTAGTTTAATACCAAAAGTAAATGTTATCTGCTCAGACATTCCTCTAGCCCCAAGGTACCCGATATAATTAATTCCGAATTTCCAGGTAACCTTAAACCATATACATAAGTCAATGACTGTGATGTTTTAAAGGAATTGAGTGTCTTCTTATTCATATTATGGTTTAGCGCTGAATAGGAAGGAAATCGGTCTAGACCTTGGTCTAAACCTCATAACTCTACTATAATGATTTATGTCCCTCTGGTTGTCTTTTGGCTCATATACATAATTTATTAAATTTCGTTCCTTTGGTTAAGTTTAATCGCAAATATATCCATAGAAGATGTCTCAACAAAATTGGATAAGAATATTTCGAACAATAGCATATCATTTGGTAATAAAAATTAGGGCTTTTGTACCTTCTGAATATAGATTTGCCTCAGTTAGATTGAGTTTATGAGAATATGACCTAACTATGATGTCAAATATGATTACAGTCAATTCACAATTGTAATACAATTGCCATCACAATGAATGACAAATGCTGAATCAATTTGCAAAAATTTTTAATATAAGGTTTTGTCAACACCTGAAAATATATCCCGGCTTTGATTTGTGAAAATTGCGAGAGTATAAAATGTTTCGTTACACCCATAGAATACTGATAATCATTATTTGTAATTTGTGGGGGCTGGGATAATTCGTATATCGATTTCACTCATATTTGCCACAAAGCTATAGTATATGCCGATATGTACAGTATAAAGTCAACCGAAATTTTTGGAATTATCACATTACGCTTTCATAAATTTTTGGCATCAGGATAAACTATTACCAGAAAAAGACGTTGTCTGAATTTCATTAAGATATCTTACATATTGACCGATATATACCGTATGAAGCCAATCGGATATTTGAAATGTTTATATTAGGTATTTGGAGTTAAGGGAAAGAGGGAGAGGATTTTGTTCATTTTAGCCACACGGACGCACTGTTATCAGAAAGAGAAGATCTATGAATCTCACAGAGATAACTTATATATATATTGACCGAAATATATGGTATAAAATGTAACGAGAGGTTGAGTATCCTTATATCTGAAGGCTTGAAAAGTTATTTGCCGATTTCGACTATTCTTATGAAAATGTGAAGAGTTTTATTCCAATATCTTAATTGGTGGTTGATTTATATATGTACTTTCAAGTGAAGGGATCAGATGAATTTTAAAATTGTGTTCTAAGAGAAGAAATTGTTGTAACAATGTGGCATAAGAATGCAAATAAAATGCTATATACTAAAATTGATTAAAATTTGTTAAGGTGAGAGATTGAATTGAATTGAGATATAAAGTTCCACCTAAAAGTGGGCGGTGCGACACCCACTGTCAAAATTTTTCACGCATTCATATGCATCCCTTCCGTTCCTTCTTTACTGTGAGATTTAATGTTACAGACGTGTTCCTTCCGCTTAGTGTTCCTTATTTTTTTGCTTCGTTATAGCACTTTATAGGTTTTCGATTAATGGCAATTTGTGGGCGTGGCAGATGTCCGATTACGCCCATCTACAATACCAACATTCTTATGGTGGAAAGAACACGTATACCAAGTTTCATCAAGATATTATCTCTCCATCCTGATCATTTATATATATATATATATGTCTATATCTAACTCGATTAGTTAGATTAGGTGTTACAAACAACGGTTAGGTGAACAAAACTAATGTACTCTGTAGCAACATATTGCAAAAGTATAAAAAGTTCAGTCTAATTGATAAAATAAAATCTTACCGATGGATTCAACAAAATAAAATGTTTATAATAAAATTAACAATTTACTACGTCGTTTAAACAATGGTTTGTATTTTAGTGAAAATAAGGTTACTGAAATTAATTATGAAAGTAATGGTAAAATAGCTCTCAATTCTTTCAAATACAGCTTACTAGAACCAGTAGAACGTATTATCGTTAGTAGAAATTCTAAAGATTCTAAAGAATTCTAGAGCTTATGGTATTATAAAATAGAATGGGTATTTGAAATATGTACAAAAAAACAGAGCTAGAATAAACGGACAGACAAAATTACAAAAATAAAAATGCAGTATACAATTGTTGTAAAGCTAACAGAGAACAATATTACATTACATTCCATATTACAATGAACGATTTCAACAACAACAAAGACAGCAACGTAATAATGGCAATGGCAGGTATACATCTAATACTCGTATTAGCGCCAACCAAGTTGTCCACAAAATCAATGTCGTAGTAAATACTTTGCTTCAAATAGCAATATTAAACAGAATAATGCAAATCCGGGTTGGTCATCAATCCAACCAATGGAATTGGGTGTTAATGCAAATTTTCCTAGAAGACTACATAAAAAATTAAGACTTGCAAGTACTTAGTTGCTAGGAAGAAATAGAAACAAACCCAGTTGTAAAGTTTGCCAAACATCTAAACTCAGAAAATAAGGACGTTGTAAAGACGGTTTTAAATAACTACTTGGAAATTTTCTACAAAGAAGGAGAAATCTTGCCTTTACTACGGAAACTAAACATAAGATAATAACTAAAAGCGATACTCCAACCGACTTTATAGATATCGAGTAGGACATCGCGCAGAGGTAGACCGGCAGATAAAAGAAATGTCAGTGCAAGAAATAATCGTACCGTGTGTTAGTCCACATAATTCGCCATTATGGGTTGTACCCAAAAAGGCTGAGAGATACGGAAAACCACAGTGGCGGATAGTTATTGATTATTGCAAACTGGATGAACAAAACTTGATGAGCAAACTGGATGAGCAAACAATCGATGATAAGTTCCCATTTCCAAATATCTAGGACATATTTAACAAATTTGGAAAATGTTGTTATTTCAACACCATTGATTAAAACAGCGCCAGCAACATTCCAGAGGCTTATTAAGCACTAAAAGGCTTTTGTTTCCTGTAGACGATATATTAACATTCTATACAAGCTTTGATGATCACATTATTTCTATTAAAAAGATTTTCAACACTTTACGTGCTTCTACTAAACTGAATTAATCTAAGAAAAACAAATTTTTTCAGCCAATTCGCTGGTTTAACAACCATTTTTGAAGCATGGTGTGTCGAGAGAAGGTATAAAGCCAGATTTCTCAAAGGTAAATTCTATTGACAATAACCCCCAACTAATACTAAAAAAATAAAACAATTTCTTGGAATGACAGAATTTTATCGAAAATTTATATGGGAGTACGCAAAAGTAACTTACCCCATGATGAGATTTTAATTTTAAATTTTCAAAATATAGATTTTTTTTAACTCCTCTAATAATTTGAAAAAGATAACCAGCGAGTCCGTCCTACAACCTCCAGTTTTCAGTAAGAATTTCATTCTCACCACCGATGGTGAGCAACCACCACCAATATGGATTTTCCAAATCTAAACGGTAAATGGACATTGTTTTGCCTTGAGATTTATGTATAGATATAATAGATAAAGATAGCGAAAGCTAAACGAATGAGGAACTGTGGCCTTCTCAATGGAATCTTAGATTCTGACGGTATCATTGGAATACGTGGCAACAGGACAATTTCTCGTTTAAACGTTCCTGTCAAAATGGTTGCTTCATGAACCAGGTATGATCCAAGTAATTATTTTGTATGTCCGCTAAAAGACTTTTACGTGAATAATAGTGCAGAAATCGTCTGGCAGTTTAATTGATAGCATATTTTGTTGCAGTTCTATTCTATTGTTCCCTATATCTAGCAATTGTTAGAAAGATATTTGTGCTGATAAATCATTTTGCAATTGTACGCGGATGTCTATGGTCAGTTGTAGTGTTTCAACACTTCACTACAGGAGTGATTTTTTTAAACATGAGTTAATCTCATCGGCATAAGTAGAGCAAGGAATGACCGACAAGGTCTGCCGGAACTCACCAGACAGTAGTAAGACAGCACCGCTGAAATGTTTATCGATGTTGTTCAAATCGTGCATTGTTCTGTGTAATGCTTTTTGAGCGAATATTCGTGAGCCATTGTGAACTCATCCCAACTAAAGATTGAACGTTTTCGCAACACTGCAGCTATTCCGATATTTGCTTGTGTTATATATTGCGATTGGTTTGTTATGAATGTCTAATGCTGAATGTGTGTTTCATCCACCATATATATAATTTAAAATGTAACAAATAAGAAAGGGTGGGTGTAACCGAACATTTATACTCCCGCAATGTGCAAGGATTAGAAGCGGGGAAATGTTTTCAGATGCTGGGATAACTTTATATTAAAAAATGTTGCCAAAGAATTCAACATTCATTATTCGAAGAAATTTTCAATCGATTGCAATCATATTTGGTATCTTATTAACTTATATTACAGGTCATAGACTCATGTACTTGCGTTGCTATATTGTATTGCTTCGAGTCAGAGATATTTATATTAAAATCTACCAAATTAACTCAAATAAGATATTTGCGATATGAACTCAACCAAAGTGGTTTAATAAATATATTAGATACATGAGGAAAAACTCAACCAGAGAAAAGGAAATCATTGTATTAGGAATAAGCGGCTCAGACCATTATCTAGATCGTTTTCTTTCATACTTAGCGCGAATTCACATTGTGTTTAAGAAAACATATCCACCTAATTTTCTTAAAATATCACACATATTGATCTACATAAACGGTTAAAAGTCAGATGGCAAGTCGGGAATTCTTATATCGGGTATTTTTGGGATAGAGGAAGATCTGCACCGATCACATTAACTCTTTTTGTTATTCAAGTATATTAGGGAACATGTTTTCACCCAATTTTGTGAAGACCACATATTCGACATAAAGTCTGCTAGAATAGCGAAAATCATTATATGTAGTATATGGAGGTGGGATAATTCGTAGACCGATTTCACACATTTTCGGCATTAAACTATGGTATATCCAATATTACACGTACATACACGTTATACAAATATATGGTATAAAGTCTACCCAGAGGTTGGAAATCCGTATATTAGGTACATAGGGGCTAGGGGAAGTGCTAACCCGATTTTATGCATTTTAAGCACATACACACGGTTATCAGAAAGGGGTGCTCTCTGAATTTCAAAGAAGATTGAAAATCCTTATATTGAGTATATGGGGGCTAGGGGAAGTGTTTACCCGATTTTCCCCATTGTTGACGCAAGAGCAACAACTATTGGTCATGGTAAAGATAATCCTCGCATTTCATAACGATATCTTACAGATTTACCAAAATATATGGTATAAAGTACCCTACCGGAAAGATTGAAAATATGTATATTTAAGTATATGAGGACTAGGAGAATTTTTCTGCCCGATTTTCCCCACTTATGGATAACCAAGAGCACGTCAAGCATCATGAAAAGATAATCCACCAATTTCAGTTACAAATAGTTTACAGAATTTACCGATATTTCCGGTAAAAAAAAGTCAGATAGAGGTACTGATCTCTATTTATTTGGGTATCTGGTGGCTTGAAAAGTTAATAATCTCGATTTCAACTATTTTTACGCATACGTTGGTATATCTAGAACGAACTATCCGTAGAAAGCATTATTCCAATTTCTTAATTGATGTTCGATCTACTTTAAAGTGAAGGTGTCAGATGAAACTTAAAATTGTGTTATAAAAGAATTAGGCATGGTTTTTATCCGATTTCGTCCATTTTCACAACGTGATATAAAAATGCAAATAAAATATCAAGTACCAAACTTTATTGAAATCGGTTAAGGCGTTGCCACGCCCATCACCAAGACTTTACACATCCTCTGCAACTCTTCCATATCATATTTTCTGCAAGATTTAATGTTTCTAACGTGTTCTTTCAGCGAGTTGACGGACTTTTATTAAATTTCAACATAACCTTTGTATGGGAGGTGAACGTGGTTATTATCCGATGTTATCTCTGCCCACTTTTACAAAAATTTTTGCCTACAGATGTCCCACCCTACTAGGATCCTCTATACCAAATAGCACGTTTATATCTTAATTTTCTGCTTAGTTATAGCACATTATATGTTTTCGATTAATGGCATTTTGTGGGCGTGGCAGAGGTCCAATTACGCCCATCTGCAATACCAACCGTTCTACGGTGACAAAGAACACGTGTACCAAGTATCATCAAAATATCTTAATTTTTACTCAAGCCAGCGCTAAACCATATTATGGTGAAGAATACATGACCACTTAATTTCATAAAAATATCACACATATTGGCCTATATATATGGTTTAAAGTCAGCTGGATAGTCGGAAATAATTATATTGAGCATTGGGGAAGGGGAAGCAGATAAGATTTACTTTTGGCATTAAAATAAAGAGTGCTCGAGAACATATTTCCACTCGCTTATTTTTGTAAAAGCTAACTCATAATCTGAACCACGACGCATATTCGGGCAGATAGTCGATCTTAAATATCGTGAATTCCTCTTTATGTAACTATGAATGGGGGCTGGGGTTTACATTCGTTTTTCATGTCTCGTATTTTTTGACACCAAACTATATCCAGATTACTAATAATAGTACTTTAGTAATAGTACTTTATAAGTTTGCGCTTAACGGCATTTTGTGGCGTGCCGATTACGACTAATATTCATCAAGATATCTTAAGTTTTACTAGCTTGCGCAGACGGATGGATGACTAGACAGCCAACCAAAATTCAACTCGTCTTGTCATGTGTTAGAAAAATAACAAGAATTTTCGTTTTTTGAAAAAAATATTTATGCATTCGTCTACATTAATGTTGTCGCCTTCAAAATAGTCTCTATTCGTTATTATGCACTTATGCCAGTGCTTCTTCCAATCGTCTAAACATTTCTCAAATTCGATTTTTGGGATACCCTTCAGCTTTTTCAGCGATGCGCTTTTAATGTCATCTATACGATAAACCTTTAAGGTTCTCTTTATTTTTGGAAATAGGAAAAATTCACACGGAGCCATGTCTGGCCCATATGGAGGCTGGGGCATCGTTTCAGTATTGTTTTTGGCCAAGAATTCACGAACAAACAACGAAGTGTGAACAGGTGCATTATCGTGTTGCAGAAGCTATGAATTGTTTTTCCACAAATCCAGGCGTGCTTTTCGGATTGCTTCACGCAAACGGCGTTGAACATGTAGGTAGTACTCCTTATTGACCTTTGGACCTTGAGGCAAGAATTCATGATGCACTATGTCATTAAAGTCGCAGAAGACAATTGAAGAACATTCTTATTATTTTTTGAACAAACCTCGTACATATGACTCCATATCTATATCGATTAGTGTTAGGTTACAAGCAACTGTCAGATGAACAAAACTAATATACTCTGTTGCAACATGTCGCAAATGATCTTTAATTTCGCTTATAGTTTTTAGACATTCTTTCGCATAAACCTAAGAAGGGCTTTCATGCAACATGAGCTAAATCATTGCTTTTGTACCAAACTTTTCAATCTATTTATACATACACATATATACACTTTGAGTTGATATTCCAAAGGGTACGAGCAATATAAAATTTTTGTTTATTACGTATTATTTTTGTCCATTATAAAAGTGATCTATCTAATATTATGGGCTACTGCATACACTTATCAGTACACACTATCGTTGTCGAACAGGTATGTGCTGAGCTTAAGGTAAAAGACTCTGAGAAGTAAATATGTATGTAAGTATTTAATGCTTTACTTTCTATTAAAGGTGGATTGTTATAAAAAATTTAAATGATGCATACATATATGATTTATATATATATATATATATATGCAACCATTCGTATATATACTGAGCTTAAGTTAAAAGACTCTGAGAAGTAAATATGTATGTAAGTATTTAATGCTTTAATTTCTATTAAAGATGGATTGTTATAAAAAATTTAAATGATGCATACATATATGATTTATATATATATATATATGCAACCATTCATTATTATTATTCAAATAGATGCCATCCATTCATTGATAGTCTTATACTATGGATTTTTTCTTCCATTAATATACCATATCTTTTATATAGATATAATCTATAACGATAATTATACCGATTGACACTTTCGTCAAATGTTTCTCGCTCCTATATTGTATAATCATTTCATTGACGCAACATTGCTATATTTTAAATTTACTATTTGTTTGCCATTTTAATGTCTAAATTATAACAGTTATCTCTCTTTTTACTGAGTTTTATATTTTTAGTGTTTGATATATTTGAGATCTTTAGATTAGATTGTTTTTAGTTATATTTTTTTATTTTTATTTAGATTTTTTTATATATATATATTTATTTATATATATATATTTATTTATATATATATTTATTTATAAT